>NW_027019365.1:7955560-7992426 GCF_013076305.1 Rhopilema esculentum | reverse complement strand
TCATACTTATCTGGAATATCGCCACGAAATTTTTTCTATTTTGCCACACAAAATGTGAAATTTCTCCATATTCGTGACGGAGAGGTCTGGAGACAAGTTTCTCGATCCTCGATCCCAAGCGTGAAAATTAAAACAACAATGTTGAAGTCATCTGGTTACATGGTTATTTAGCATGTACTCAGATACTCATTTCTCCTACTTTTATCATTCTTATCAACCTTTATGAATTCCTTTTTTTGATGTCTCATCCCTAACCTGGGTACCAGACTCTTATTTGATACAGAGAGTCTGGTACCCAGGGTATCTCATCCCTTGTGTGGAGGATCAAGTAAATGATCCTGCGCTGTGTTAACGTTAGTCTCTCGAATTGAGGCGAAACTCTAGAAAGATTCTGGTTCTTGTTTAGAAATATATTAAAAGATAAAGGCGAACAAATATAGCGAGTGTTTCATTTTATTTACATGCGAAAGGAATCCACGATATGGCGAAATTTATATTGAACTAACATATTCAATGAGCGAATTTATAACGAGCGTTAAATGTCCATCCTCAAGTCGTGTCTCGACTTCTCCCTTTTCCTTCTTTCGATGCGTTGAATTGGATGTCACCAATCACGTGACATATATGATTTCCTTCACCTTGCGACTTCCTAATCTTCTTGTATATTTTTCTTTTCGCGATTTGGATTTCTTTGACGTTGTTTTAATTTCTATCTCTTACATGCAATTTTTTCAAGTATTTTATGCGAGCTATTAGCATGCCACTATTTGCTTGAGTAAGAACTAAGAAGTATTGGTTTTGCTATTTTTGAGTTGTTTGCTGTTACGAACCAGTGATTGCAAACATTTTCTTATAACGCATCATTTGATTAATAGGACGAATTCTACTCCCATTATACTCCCCAGTATAGACTATTTTTCTATATTTTCAATTTTTCCAATGAAAAGCTTTTTCTGTAATTTTTTTATATTTCTTTACATACTTGCTTTCTTTACATATTTCTTTACTTTCTTTACACACTTAGGGCAGATGCGCAAGGCCCCTTGTTACATTTTTCTTGACTTAAAGGAGGGGGGAGCAGCTTAGTCCCCTTCAACAATTTTGCATCGATCTTGCTTTCAAAACCCTCTTCTTGCCTTTAAAAGGTTTAGATATGCGTTATTTGAATATTGTCTTTTTGAATAGTGTCTTTTTCTTAGAGGCAATAATGCTACATTGGTAGATTGTGTTATCCATGGTCTTCTAAAGCTGCATAGCTCTAGGAGAAACTGTTGTAAAATGCTTTGGCTTAGCATTGGATATGTTTTTTGAACCTGTAACAGATGGGCGTGATTGTAAGAAACCACACCCTTGATTATGAAATCGCCCCTGGAGGTCCCACTTGTTAAATCTGTCTGAGTGAACCAATGTTTAACAATGGAAAAGGTTTGACAATGAAAAAAGAATAAGGGTGAGGACATGACCACCAAAAAATTGTTTGCAAAACAATAAAGCTTTTTTAAAAAATTTTTTGTTATGGGTTTTTAAATTGCCCTTGGCCCTCTACTTGCCAACTTGTGTCGGAGCTCCTTTATCTTCCCAATTTCCCAATTATGTTTTCGATCTGTTTTGTCGTATATGGCTTGTTTATTGGATAGATGTTTCCCTTTCTCTCTGCATAGGGTAGGTAGGAATACTATGCATAGGGTAGGTAGGAATATGGGTAGGAATAGGTAAAATATTCCAAAGTAGATTTGTCCGTGATTGCCCAGCGCCCGGCCTTACCCACGACTACCTTAGTGGTTATATTTTACATCTGTCTGTCCTTTTGACGTAATTCTTGATTTCATAATTTGGCTCATCATTATGATATGCTATAATCATATCCTCACCTCCATATTGTATTGTAAAACTTGCCTTTATTTTGCATTGTAGCCTTTTTATTTTCATATGGTTTTTTTGATTATTTCTTCATGTTGCGTTTATGTGTCTACTCACAACTATAGGAAAAGATTTGGTCTGTATGTTTACGAAATGATATGACCGCCCCCAATAAGGCAGATTTGTAATTGAGCGCCCCCTCGAAAAAGCGCCCCCCTCGAAAGAGCCCCCCTCGAAAGAGCCCCTCCCCTCAAAGGCGGACTTTTAAATGAGCGCCCCGGGTGCTCTTTCGAGGAAAAAAAGTATGTGGCTTTATTTGTTACCGCCTACTTTCTCTGTTCGTGCTCACGCAGCATGAAGTACCTCAAATCATTCGTTTGTTTGAATCACTTTGCTGCTGATCAAATATGGATACGATTGATCACAAATAGTGAAATCGTCATTTTAGCATGATTTCACGAAGCTCCTGTGCTGGATTTCACGGATAAAAGCGAATACTTTTGCATGTATGCCATCATCTGAAATGCAAATCTGTATTTGGCATGATTTAACAGCATGCAGAAGATGTTTTCTTTTTGCGAGTTAGGCCTGTTGTTGTAGATCCCTTGTGTGTGTACGTCGACCAACAATCACGTTTGGCGGCCAACTGCGGACGCTGAGTAGCATTTCATGCTGGCAGTTTGTCAAATAATGAATATTTGCATCAAAGAGGACGGGTTCTAAGGGAAGCTTGATTCCACTATTCTTTCGATTTTCATTTATTGAGAATCTTCATTTTTAATATAACCTTGTTCACATGCTATTAAATTTCGTCACTTGGCATTTTTTTCATGGAGTTCTCATAGATTTGCAAACCTGAAACATCAGCTCATTGAAATTACGTGCTGACAAATTTAGATATGGAGGAGGATCTCAAATATTCGAAAGAAAACACACGCAATGGTGTTTCACAGCTCATTGGAAACATAGAAGATATTTTGTATGGAAGAGATATAATTAAAGAAGGTGCAGAGCACAAAGCCAAGATTGTGTCTGTCAAGCTTACAGAACTAGTAACAATCCTTTTAGAAAGCACATGGAAGGACACCCATGATGAAAGTATTAAGGTCTTTTCAGAACATGACATTATCAGCCAGGTTTTCAACTGGATAGCTTCCGATAAAGAACTTATGAAGGCTATGACACTGGAACTGTTATCAATTTTTGACAATATATTGTCTGTTGGAAGTGACACATTAATAAGGATAAGAGAGGTTGTTGAACCATTAATGCTGCTTTTGCTTGCACTCAGACCAAATGACAGAAAGAAGATGCCTTTTGAGATGGAGTACAAGTACATTCAACTCATTAACAATGTGTGTCTGAGACTTGTTGATGATCAATTTCTAAATAAATTTGACACTAGCCAGCTCTCCAAACATGGCTACAAGATACCCAGATATGGATTTTTAAACATCCTAATCTCTTACATCTATGATAACAATCAGATGGGTAACTATGCAAGAGATAGCCTGGTAATATGTTTGCAAGTCTCTGCCTCCAACGAGAGCTTCAGAAATTACATTACATATGAATCAGACTGTTGCAATGTAAGCTATTTCTATATCATATTTGCCATTTCTATATCTATACTTGTTTTTATTTATAAGTACACGCTTTATAAGAACAACATAGGAACATGACCAGATGAAAAATGAGAAGAAGAAAAAAATGTTTTTTTGAAATTTGCTGTTCATGTAGCAAACAGAACCTATTTTTTAGCTAGCTAGTCAATTGAGATGTACAAATGTTTTGCAAAGCCCTTATTTAGTGACCTTTGAAACAATTTATATAAAGTCTATATGTAGAAAATTCAAATTTTAAATGAGGCAAAATGTTTACAACCCTCAAGCCACAAATTATCTAAAAAAAGAACATCAAGCCTCTGCCTATATTTTCTGGTTCTTATATAAAAACAGTATATTGTAACCAAATACATGAAAAGTATGATTTGAAAACACTGGTGAAATAGTTAGGCAGAGTTTAAAAGGACTGTTTTTCTCTAAAAGTTCTGAGACCAACTAAATATTCTTCTGATAATTATTCTTCAAAAGTTCTGAGACATACTGATAATTAAATTCAAAGGTCATGTCTACAAATACATGAAATGCCTATATTGTTAATAAATTTAGTATCAGGCACCCCTCTTGGGTGAAAATTTATTCATGATTGCCCTGACTTTGCTAATACATTATTGATGGTGAAAAATTATCTTCATAGATGTAGTTAAAGGTTGGGACTGATGTTTTATTATAATAATTCCATTAACATTTTAGTTGCATTATGATCACATTAAGCATGAACATTACATTATAGTTTAATTTTTTTTGTTTGAAGGAATTTCGTTATATTTTTTATATTTTGATTGATTGAAAATTGGTAATAGAACATCACTTTTCAATTCTTTTAGATCTTGGCTGCTGGACTAAGTGGGCACTATGCAGCTTTGCCCACTGTTCTTGACATAACTAATGATGACTGGTATTGCATTAGTAGAGATATGGTTGCTGGCAACCAAGAAATTCAAAGATTTACCAAAGCTGTGAAATTTTGCTGTGAAGCAATTCATGTAAATGAAAACATTCTATTATATTACAGTATAATTTACAAAATATGATGGCAGATTTCTTTATGTCATGTGTGAAATGATGAAACTAGATGTGATATATGCCTTTTGATTTTTTATGCTGCTTTACTCATAAAACTCTTTTATAATGATTTATGTATACCCTTAAATAATTATCATGCCCATCTCAATGATTGTTTTGGCAATAAAAAATTTTCCAACATACATTCAACAGAATCAGATTTTTTCAAATTTCTTTAAATTATGATTTTATTTTTTCTACAGTTTGGTCACAAAACATTTGGAGAAAGACTTCTGGGTTTTATTCATTCAGGTTTCCTAAATTCAGTTTTGGCTGCAGCTTTACACCAGGTAACCAATAGATTATATTATTGTTTTCTTATTAAGAAGGAAGGCGCTTCTGAGACTCAAAGCCACATCAATAGCATCATAGAAGAATACAATTTGATTGTCTCAAATACCTAACTAAATCATTGTTATTTCTAAACGTCATTTTGGGTTTTGGATAATAATATTTTTTGTCAGCTTCTATGTGGTATACCTCAAAGCTTGTTGCCTTAGGTTTTGAGGTATACATAAGTTTTTATAGTCAATCAGCAATATGTATATTTTTTTCTTTAGCATTTTACTGAGGCAATAACAGCAGCTACAGCCTACTTGGAATTGTTTATCAGAGAAATAAGTGAAAAAAGTTTCATGAGGACATTACTACGGTTCCTTCTGACTGATGAATATGATGGTACTCAAATTATTGATACAATGATTGAACGCATCCAGTCAAAAAATACTCAGGTGAGTATGCTATTCTTTCTGAATCCACAATGTTAAATATTTTTAGCCAACAAGGCATATCCAGTCTAGCGAAGGAATATTCAGAAACAACCTGCTATTTTGCATCAACATTTTTTACTTTAGGCAGATGAAGAATAGTGTACTTCATTCTGGACTGAATTATTTTGCAAATTTTATCAAAGTGAGGCTTTCAGAATCATTTGGAATATCATAAGATACTGTGAGTTACTGGGAATGCATTGTTAAAAACATGTACAGTTAAGGGTGCTAATGTCATAGATCCACACGTAAGTGCTAGTCATATAGAACACTTGTCCTTTGCTACAGCCTGAAGTAGGGTGGCTATTTGAGGTAGGATTGAGCCATGATTTGTGAAACATATTTTTTGACTTGCTAAGCAACCAATGTAAATATGGTTTTGGGTAGGTTCTCACCATGGCTACAGATCTTTTGACTGTAAAACATGCATGCAATTGTAACTTTGCAATATAATTTATTTATGATTTTATCTTATATAACCACAGAAGGACAAGATCTCAGGTTTCATTAGTAAGTGTCATAGAGTTTAGAGCCAGTGGTGCAACCATATGCCAGAGTTAAATCAATACAAATAGAATCGTTTATTGCTGAGCGAGACATTTAATGCTGAGCAGGATAATTATGAGATTAATCTGAATGAAAAGTATATTTGTGTTGTTCTTAAATTAGAAAATAGTGATGCATTGCATGTACTGTGAAGTTGATCTTTAAAACTTCATTGATTTACAGTATTTCTAGTTATTATAATATATAGTTTTTCTTTACACAGCTAAACATGGTAACACTTCAGTTATTCAAGACCCTAATGGATTTAAACTGTGAAGATGTTATTTATCATCTCATTATCCGGTATGTATGCAATTTCAAACTAGCCGCTTTTGCATATTTTTTAAGGTTTTTTTTCTCCTGATACTCATGGAAATCATATATTCTTGTGAATTCTGAATTTTGATAGGGTCAGTTGTTATACTGCAAGCTATTTATAGCTGGAGAGTTAGATACCATACAGTAATCTTTCTTACCCCCTGGTATGACTTATAGTATAATGTAATGACATAAACTTCAAGCAGTATGCTGCTGCTAAAGTTTTAGTATCATTCAGTATCTACTATCATTTATGTAAATATCTCACCTCTAATCACGTAGATTTAGACAAGTTTCTTTTATTGAGGGAAAGAGAAGGTAAATTTGTATAGGTACATTACGGGTGGAACTTGCCATGTCAATATTCCAAGTGGCAAATTGCTATGCAATTTACAACATATATACCTCTCTTAAAACACTCTTAAAATAAGAAGACTTTTAAGAACATTTGAGCCTAAAATTTTCCAAAAGTCAAGAATATCGAGGCTCGGCAAAAATTATATCACTTGCAATATTATGGTTTTATAAAAAAAGAGCGTAACGCGAGACTTGCTGCAATAATTGAGCTTTTGCTATTCGTTTCAGATATTTGATCCCCTGCAAGCATGTTCTGCCGAATCAGAAACGGACAATAAAAGAGTTAGATTTTTATTGTAAAAGTGCTACAATGTTCCTATATTTGACACCTTCTTGTTGTGTCGAGTCGCAATTTGGTGAAAGCAAAGAGGGATTGGAAACTGACGAGCTGGAAGATGAAGGACAGGTTTGTGGCCATGGTACACATGGATCGAAGTCGTCGCGGTTGTTTTTACAGAGTTCTTTTATTGAATGCCTATGCGATGCAAGGGTCAGGGTGAGGGAGTGTAAAGAGGCCTGTCGCTGTTGGTCGGCAGTGTACGACGGGATGGATGTTATGACCGAACTGCCTCGTAAAAGTGGCTCATCCACATTGATGAGTGAATCGAAAACCGACAGAAGTAACTCGGATGTTTTTTCTTTTGCGTTACGTCGAAATTCTAGTATTTCGAATCCTGACAACGAAAAGCGCTCCCTTACAAAATCGAAATCGCTTCAACCAGCTAAAGCAGCCGGAGGGTCAAAATCTACAGTTTTGAATGGTTTTCGAGATTCAAAGCAAACTGTCGAAATTATCGATTCCAAAGAATGCCTAGGCCCTTTTATGAGTGCCCTATATGAAGAATTAGAAAATATGATGGACAATTCTTTCTATGTGAATCTACAACTGACTTCACTGATATCAAGAATTGCATGTTATCCACAACCACTTTTGCGATCATTGCTCCTCAATTCAAACTTGGTTATGCAGCCTGGGGTCAAATCTTTGTTTCAGGTAACTCTATTTCATAAATTATGCATTGAATTAAGCGAAGGGTCTAATTTTATTAGAAACCAGATACCAAGTTGGCAGTTCAAGCATACTACTCTAGATTTGCAGCAGCTCAGGATTTTTCTCGGCTAAGGCACATGTATAATTAACCTGGCATGAAATTTCCAAGCTGTCTTGTTTATTTTCGATTCTATAACCATGTGTTAGCTCATTGGTTCTTGGAAATTTGGATTCGTAAGTCTTCATGTTGTAAGTGAAAAGAATCCCAAACGATACACAGTTTCTCTGCCAAACTTTGGGCCCAGGGAAAGACCTAGCGTTTTTCAGACAAAGCCCGCATGTTTGTTGACGAGAATAACAAACGAAAAATGTCTAATGGGTTAACTGCTCACAAGGAGCAATTGGTTCCCCCCCTCCCCATCTCAAAGAGCAATAGTAGTTACGGCACTGTCTCAGTTAATGGTGGATAAATTCATCTGTTTTTTCCATGCAGGACTATCTTACAATGTTCTTTTAGATTATATGATTCAAAATCAAATTTCATGCCATCCACTTTATGTAGAGTCGAGAATACGTCATTCAGAACCTTCGCTTAGGTTTGGGCGAAGAATGATTCGCAACTTTTGCTAGAGTATATGTGTATTTTTTTAAGAGACATGTTACCCATTTTGCAGATTATTACTAACGTTGCTCAAACCACTGACATCTTTGTGTCTCAACTTGACGACTTTAAAATACTGCTGCTTCGAGCGCAACAGAACTTGATCAAGCGAGAGAAAAGGTATTTTGGATTCAGTGCTGAACCTGGCAGAAAGGATTCAATAGTTTCCAGTCTCTCAATGGAATCGCGGGACGGCGGGAGTTCCGACGATCAAGCCAGTCTTCCTGATCAAGCACAAATCGTTTTAAATACGGTTAATACGGTAAACCAGACTGGGTCTGGGCCGCAATTTGCACAGCGCAAAGATACTCTGTACACTGAAGCTTCCCTGGCCAAAACTGTCTCAGGCGCAAGAATAGGCCGGCTTCACCCTGCCATAAGAAGTCCACAAAAGCGCATCTCAGAACAGACTTTGCGAAATGAAGCAGCTTATTTGCGAAGAAAAAACCCAACTGCAATAAAAAATGCTATATATTGTGCCATTTTGCTCGAAGAATGGTTAAAAGAATTGGCTGCGATATCTTTAGAACATAACTTGGTTTGAGTGTTGCAGATCATGTGTTTGATTCCAAGCACAAATCAATGAACGTCCCTCCACAATTGCTAACACTGGCCGATATCATATACAAGCATTGGTAAAATGCATCTCCATTCAAGTGAACAAATGTCTTACCAGATTCACAACATCCAACCAAAGATTTCTAGTTTTCGTTTGGTATGCGTGTCATTAGTTGAATGAAAAACAGAGTTCAACCATCTAAGAATGACGTTGAATGTGGAAAGAATGAGAAAAGAGTTTGAATTTGTGGTTTGTCATTTCATCGGGATTTTGATACATCTTTCTATGTCTTTTGCATTGTAACTCGTTGTATTTGGAGAACTCATAGTTACATGCTGTGCACGTCTGGTATTTTTATATTGCGGTAAAAAATTTTCATTGCTTTCTTTAAATCATTTAGCGTTTTGAAAGCCTTTCCTAAAAATCATGTTACGCGAGATGCTTATGTAGATGGCCTAAAATACCTTTTTTCTGTAGGTTTTTTCTAGAATTAGGCTCGAATTGGCTTTATGTGCAGGTTTCAAGGCTATGAACTTTCCAAATCTTATACAGTAAACTCACGATTACTCGAACCTCCAAAGGACCAATGAAATGGTTCAAGATAGCGAATACTCGCGTTATCGGGGGGGGGAGGGGGCATATGAAAGTATTTGGCAAGGGAAATGCAATACTCGTTCGACTTAGCGAATTTTCGAGTTAGCGGGGTTTCGATTTATCGGGATTTTACTGTAGTAGATAGATGATTATTTGCGTATCATACGTCTGCTTTCATTGACCGTTAAATAGGGATGTTTTTTCTTTCTTGTGATACCTTTAGGTGATACATTTACTGTGTGCCGTTATGTGGTTAACAACGGAAAAGCGAATTGTATCGTTCATAACTATTCAAAGACTTGTATAGGCCGTTTTTGTTGACAAAAGCATAGCATTATTCCAAACTTTTTTATTTATTTCTTAGAATTATTGGGTATTGTGTGGGTTTAGAAGTATTAATTATTTCATAGCTTATTTTTCAATCATTTTATTTTTAGCTGTAAAATTATTTTTGATTATTTGACTGTAATTTGCAGATACATAATGACGAAAATTTCATTGCTTTGGATAGTTGCTGATAAGCTGTCCATAGCCTGTCATGTTTTACTTTAAGAACAAGTTTCCTCAAATGTTTAGGATTCTCTAATATAAAACATGCTACAATAATCATCACATATATTTTTTATCTTCTTTTGGATTTTGTGTGGTTACTGGTGTATCTAATGAAGTATTTAACAAACTGCAGTGCTGTGGACCTTTAAAACGAAAGGAACCTTGATCTAAAAATGAAAGGAACCTTAATCACTTTTACCAGGGTAAAAGTAAATAGTTGCTAAGTGTTGACGTCATAATATCTGTTTTTAAAATTCTACGATTTCGACAAAGTAGCCAGATATCATGAAATATCTTGGAGTGTGCAGGATCAGTAAAATCCATTTTTAAATCCATGAATCTGGCCGGACTGGGATCTGACCAGTAAAAATTTTAAATATTGTTGTAGGATGGCTGTTGTCTTTGCCTGGTTTGTAGATCTCAGAACCTACAGACAATAATTGGCACTTTTCAAGATAATTTTATCCTTTCTCTTTTCTTTCAAGAATAATTATTTCTCTTCCCCCGATTCAATGTTGAATGCATGATTTTGAAGCACAAATGATAGAACTAGAAATCAACATTGATTCGGGAGAAAAGGAGAGGGGTAAAGTAGGAAATTGCAAAAATTGCATTTTGTCTTAACAATTGTTTCCAGGATTGTAGACGGAATTACAGTGACTTTATATGGTCAGATCCTAGTCAGCTTCAGCAGGTATTTCATGATTTTATTTCAGATCAAACAGATTTAAAAACCCTGAAAATGATATTATGATATCAAACTTTATCAGAAAGATGCTTATCACTTGGCAAATTTATCAATCTTTACGTTTGGTGGTAACAACGGGAAATCGATATAAAGTTCACAGCCTAAGAAGAAATAGCAATTTTAATGTTCTATGGTTATTTATGCAAAACGTCCTAAAATTGTGTAATAGTATGATTGTACTGAAATATTTCTTGATAACTCTCCGTAATTTTTATATTGCATCCCTGTCTTTTCAATGAACAGGTAAAGTGACAGAAATACCAACTCCATTTATTAATCTTTGTTTCACGGATTCGAATATTCGAAAAACTCCCACCACCCCTCTAACAATCTGGATATTGGTCATATTTAACATGCTATATTGAATTATGATACCAGCTACATTGTAACTTGACTTAACATCGTTAAGATACAATCAAAGTAAGAGACAAGAGTTCAAAGGAATCGGATCAACTTCTGTCATTGGGAGACGACAGTAATGCTAAATTTTAAACATGCGATATCTACATTTTATGCATGCAATTTCACACACGTTCCTTTTAGTAGAAAAATTCGCAATGAGCTCAGAAATCAAACTTTCTTAACGATCCTAGGGTTTCAGTACGTACTCAAACTTTCTTAAGCCGCATTTACACGAGCAAGTTCTCCTTGACAAATTTTCTTTGAGAAGTTTATTTTGCTCGTGTAGATTGGGGTAGATTAAGGAAAAATGATAATTTTTTACTTAACAAGTGTACTTATTCAAAGGCTGGCGTGCCAGTTTTTAGCAAGTGCACTTGACAGGTAGAAAATTGTCATATGCAAAACTTGCCCGTGTAGATGACTTGACAAGTAAACTTGATGAGTTTGACTCAATTCCAGACCCTTCTTTCCGCGCAAGTAATTGCTTGTTTTTGGCTGTCATGGCCGCCACGAGGTTGATCTGGACCAATCAAGGAACGTCAATGCTCGTGGAAGTTCTGCAAAGCCGCAAAAGCCGTCGGAATACAAAGGCAGATAGTTAAAAAAATATGTACACCAATGAAATACTATTGCTTTCTAAGATTTCCAATGAAATTTTCGAAGACTCCAAACGCAAAATTTTAACCGTTGGACTTATTGGAAAAAATTCTGAAAACTGCCTGGGTCTTTGAGCCTCATTTCTCCAATCAAGTTTCCTGCTAATCCTTTGATCTGCCTGCGACGATGGCTCGCCCAAGGCTGAACCCACAACTTGTGCTGTCTTCTTTTCTTAGATTTATAGTACATTAGTAGTGCTGCAGCTGTCCCACACAGAATAAAAGTTTTTTCTTTGTTAAAGGAACTCCGCTTGCCATAACACATAAAAGTTCTCTAACCCAGGGGTCGGCAACCCGCGGCCCGCAAGGTACTTTTGTGTGGCCCGGAAGGCCCCTGTTAACCTGTAAATAATGTGGCCCAATGCACGAGTGTCAGCTCGATATTGATTCAGTGATCTTAGATCCTTGCCTAGATAAGCATTCCTCGTTAACATTACTAGTCACTCGAACAAGCTGAAGAAGAAGCTTCAAGGCCATTGTCATTATGTGAATGTCATGTATGAACATGTCATGTTCCTGCTTATGATACATCTTTGGAAAACTCAGCTGAATCAATGGAACTTGGTTCACTTTCCATCTTCAAATGGAGTTGATCGAGCTGCAGGGTACCAGTGAATTGAAACAGAAATACAAGGAAACTCAGATAATCCCGTTTTATATGGAGTATCTCCATGGTGGATGATGGTTCATATCAAGGTCTGGTGCAGCATGCCAAGAAGATGTGTTGCATGTTTGGAAGTACTTCTTTCCTTTGCGAAAGTCTCTTCTCAAAGATGAAGCATGCGAAGAGTCGACTGCGATCTCGCATGACTGATCAGCACCTTGAAGGCAACTTGCGGCTGCCAACATCAACCATTCTGCCAAATATTGAGAAGTTGGCCAAGGACGTGCAGCACCAAGTTGCCCATTAGCTTCTTTTAATACACTGAACAGTGAACATGTACTTAACATCTATGTTGGTATTTGCGTACAGCTTCCACGTTACAAAACATTTTCCGATAAATACATTTTTATTGATTAGATTAGTAGTTAGGTAGAATTGGTATGTATTAAAATTATACTGTATTTTGAGTTGCGGCCCTCGTATGCATTTCAAAAATCAAATTTGGCCCCCTGTTTTATAAAGGTTGCCGACCCCTGCTCTAACCCATAAACTCCGCTTGCCATAACGCAAATAGATATTGTCAAAGAGATTTCTTATCTTTCTACACGAAATGTGTAGAAATTGTCAAACAAAACTTGTCTATAATCTAAACGGGCAAAGAAACTTGTCAAGGAAAATTGCCAAGGAAAAATTGCTCGTGTAAATGCGGCTTTAGAAGTTACTAGACAAAATGTTATGTTATGTCATGTTACATATGTTATGTTTTGAGGCTTGTTAAAACTTACCCTGCATTTTTTAAACCAGCATAATTTTCAGCACTTCGGTAGGTAATTCAAAAAGTGGAAATGGTTTAAAATGTTGGAAATGGTTTTAAAATCTTGGAAATGGTTTTAAAATGCTGGAAACAGTTTTAAAATGGTCGAAATGGTTTAAATCAAAGACTTCTAAAATATTAAAATTCATTTCCAGCATTATAAAGCCACTTCCAGCATTTAAAACCAGTTCCAACTTTTTCAAAACAATTATCAGTTTTTAAAATACCTTTTGATACAAATGGCATGCGATAGTTTGGCGCCCGTTTAAGTTCTTTGTTTCTTAAGAACTTGTTATCGCAAATGTTTTGATTTGCGAGGCTCGTCAGTCCTTAACATTTTGCAAAATTTATGTTTGTAACAGTGTGTGACAACGAGGGGCAATGCACTCTTGCAAATAGCGTACGAGATTTTCTCTAAAACAAAAGGATTTCTGGGGATTTTCAGATAAAACAATAGGATTTTCATGAAAGGTGTACGAGATTTCTAGAAGTGATTTGCACCTCGGGTGACAAGGTTGAATCAGGATCTTGCCATGATTTCAACAACCACTATTAGCTCCCGGATTGAAACATGAATATGATAAACTAGGCCGGCTGGGTAGTCGATGGATTTATTATTATTTGCAAATGCTCTGGTCAACTCCAACTGCTTAGCAAAGGGGAATCCATTGAATTGACCGAATCTTAGTTTAACTGCTTGTGTTTGGCACCAGCAATTACAGCTATATATTCAGAAAATCATGTTTACAGGCTAGTTTTAAGTTGCTCGCTCCTTGTGAAAATAGATTCAGAAGAGAGTCTGAAAACTGAAGAATTGACGCCATAAATTGACTGAGGAAGAAGCACCCCTTTCCAAGATCAAGACTGGATAAGTATGGCTTCCATTCTGCGTCTCATGTAAGTTGTCTGTATATAAGCATTTAGGGAATGATGGGATCTTTTAAATAACGACTATTAAACAGTGATAAAGTGAGGCGTGTACATAGTGCCAACAGTGAGGTAAGCAATGATACAGTGAGGTAGCGTAATGGCACTGACGTCTAAAGCCATTAATTCTACTAGCGCGTGGCTCAAGATGCTACAGACCTCCGCAGGTCTACAGACCGTCCATTTCCAGACCTCTACAACCATCGAAGTATTCGTTTCAGATTTCACGTCTTTAAAACAACACCACTGTCTAAACGAATACAAAGTGCCTTCACAGAAAAGGAAAAAACTTTGAACAAGCTAGCCCTCTTCGCTCCTTGCCTTCTTCAAAACATGTTCTCCTTCCTCTCTATATTGACACCGTGCCTATCTTTGTGGTTTTGTAATTGAATAATTTACACGTACTTGAACAGATTTCTGCTGCTGCTTTGGTTGCATGTGAGCCTGGGGTACATTCTGAGGCTGCCTTGCAAGACGCATGGAAACTTCAGCGTTGAAAAACTAGGGTTTATGCTTACTGGACATGTGTTAGCATCATTGGAAGTATCGACTGTCGACTTATGCGAACAGCATTGCTTGTATCATCAGAGCTGCAGCTCAATTAACTGGAAGACGCCAACATCTGGGTCTGCTAATTGCCAGATCAATGAAAAATCAACAGAAAACTCGGATGACAACGTAAAGTTATCTCCTTCATCTGAATGGACCTACAAAACAACAGATTATAGAAACAGAAACGTAAGTTACTACAGTTTACTCTCGTATTCAAGCTACCATAGAAACATGTACACCACTTTTAGCAGCTTGTCAAGCAAGAGTGAATTATGCTTTGCTCATTCATCTAGGGTGCTTGTAAGACTAATAATGTGAAGTGCTCTTCATTGATGTTTTTGTCCTTTATAGTTACACCATGAGCTTTCTCGTTGTGTTTGCAGTGTCTAATTTCTTGATGCCGCCTTTTTCGCTTTGCCAAGTCTCACCAATGAAGCAAATGGTTTCGCAAGCATGAATTAAAGCTGACCAGTGTTCTTGATGCTTTTTTACGCAGCGATCAAATTTATCTTCTCAATTTTTTACCAGTAATATAGCTGGTGTTGCACGCATTTATCGAGGCTGACTTGTATAGGCCAGTATTTGATAGAGCTTTTTTTCACAAGGTGGGTGAATTGTGTCGAGGCAGGAATCCTTGCCCTATCGGACACAGGTGTACAGATTCCTGTAGCTGTCCAGGATTCCAATGCCAAAACGTAACAACAGGTATTTCTTGTTTTGAAATTATAATAATGTGTTTCCAATCCATTGTGGCCAATTTCTTAGCCATTTTCGGTGGAACATTTGATTTTTCTTATATTGGGTTATTGATAAAGAAGTTAGATTATTTGGTTAAGTGATACGTGTATACCGATCGTTTCGTTGAGGTTATGCTACGCCAGGATTCGAGTATCGCTTATTTGAGTATAAAACTCGGATTTGTTTGAAGTGGGTGGGGTTTAATTACAGCTTATCTTTTATTTCAATTATGGCCAGTCATGCTAGTCTGGTCTGCAGTATCTGAAAGTGCAAAGGCATGGTACACACTGTAGAGATTAGGACGACCTCTCCCTGCCATAAGACGACCACAAAAGTGCGTCACAAGGCAGACTTTATAAAACAAAGCTGATTTGTTGCGTGAAAACACCAACTGATTGTTGTTATGTGATTTATTCTAAGTACTTTACCCTTTAATCACAATTCGAATGCTGCTATTGCTTGGCATATCATGGTATGTTTCAAAGCAAGGTCTTCAACTGTAATTGTAATTACTGAAGAAAGATCTTTTAAAACTCTCCTCACTTCCGATAGACCAGAAAAGGTTTCAATCGAACAAACATAATAATTTCCTGTTCGTTTAACAGAAGCAAGAAGTTGCAAGGATCTTTACGACCTTGGCTTCAGAAAAAGTACGAGATATGACATCTATCGACCAGAAATTGGAATTTTCCCAGTCAGATGCGACATGGCAACCGACGGAGGAGGTTGGATTGTGTTCCAGCGTCGTGTTGATAACAGTGTGGATTTTTTTCGAGACTGGGATGCCTACAAGCAAGGCTTTGGGGATATGGACGGAAACTTCTGGTTGGGGCTTGAAAAACTGCACAAGCTAGCGGCTCCAGGAAAGGAGACGATTCTTCGTGTTGACTTAAAACACATGGAATTCGAGGACATGAAATATGCTAAGTACAGCTTGTTTGAGATTTCAGGAGCAGCAGATGGGTATCGTCTGAAGGTGGGAGGCTACTCTGGAGATGCTGGTGATTCTTTGAGTTTCCAAAACGGCATGAAATTCACAACGAAGGACAAGGATCAAGATACTTATTCCATCAATTGTGCATCAAGATTTAAAGGGGCTTGGTGGTACAGTGCTTGCCATGTGTCAAATCTAAATGGCCTTCATCCCTCCTCTGATAGTGGTGGGGAACTCGCAGATTATATGTCCTGGAAAACGATTAAAAACGAATATGGTAAAGTGACATTCTCTGAGATGAAACTGATGTTTTCGTAAAACGGTTACCGTGAACTGAGACAGTAAAACTTACACTATCAACATTTACTATTTTGACATTCTAATTAGCTATTCACAATATGTTCTTTTAAAAATTCTTCCTTTTTGGTGTTATGACAGTTGGATAAAGGATACATTTCTGCAATTTGTGTTAGCTTGATCATAATCGTTATTTAAGGTTAACACCTGTTTTCTTGTAAAGAGCTTTGTGTGTACACTGTTCTTTGGATGCACCGATTGATAAAACATATCATTTGGTGTAACAAATTAATTTCAGTGGAAACAGTCACATTCATGCTTTGAGCTAACTATGACACTAGTTTCGTCGATATACCGAAAATAGACCAATGGTTTTTGGATTTGGTCAAATAATCTGTTTTCGTGAAAGCCGATGCAGATGTTGGCTAGTGCCGCACCTAAAGGTCTACCCATCGTAACACCATCTAGCTGTCGGTACATTTAGTTATTCAAACTGAATTCAACACCTTTCTTGCACTTGTCATTAGTTCTCTAAAAATATCCCCAGGAATTAGGTGGGATCCCTATCAACTGAAGGTGTTTTTCTTCCTCTCACATTAATTTTGATCCACACCAGGATAGAAATTTTCAGCTTAATTTCGGTCATTATCTGACGTTCATGATCTGAAGAGTTTCGGACGAATGATTCTTAATACTGCTATGTTTCCGCTATTCCTTGCCATCGACAGGTTGCCAGAAACCAGAATTTTTCAATTCTGGAATACCAAACCGATTTTTGTGTTCCGTATCCATGAGAAACGTGTGGAGAAAAATGCTATTCTTTTAGGAGAGGGGAAGTAATGGAATGCCTTTGCCCTAAAATCAAAATTAACAAAAACCTTCTTACAATTTAAATCCCGTCCTGAAAACTCAAGAACCTGAAGGAACCTATTTTATCTCCACAGGTCGTTAAAATGATTTTGGATTACTTTTACTTTGTTACTAAAACTAATTTTGTAATTCGATTTTAAGTTTTAAGGCTTTTCCCTTTTCTTTGTGAAGGCTTATTTGGATTCTTCTGATGAATGGTAAAGGAGTTATTTTGCTCACAATTCTTTATAGTCCGAGACAAAATTCAAGCCTAAATTGCAACGTTCTTTCATGGATCTTATTTATTTTACTTTCATTTGAATATTTATCATGAAAGATCAAAATCACTGGTTTGTAGCTGAACTGAGATATCACGAGAGATTGCTTCATAATAATAGTAGAAATCATTGTGTAAACAAACTGAAAAACATTTTGTCATAAAGCCAGCTAATGCCTAAAGCTAGTGCAAAAAAATACAAACGGGGGCATATTGTGTTGCCAAATCACTTCACTGAAACCTATGTAGACAGAATGAAATTGAATGTAGTAATAAGTGGTATGCGCACCAGCAAAGCAGTACTATAGAGAAAAGACGGAAAAGATCAAGGTTTTATAGGAATTCAATATCCAGACGGACAACAAAATTCAAGCAAGAAGACGTTGTTGTCAACAAGGTTAGAAAGAAATGTCACATAATAGATTTAGCAGTCCATGGATACGAAAGGGTAACAGCAAAAGAGACAGAGATGATGGAGAAATATGATGAGTTGCGAAGAGAGCTTGAAGAGATGCCTGAGGTCGCAGGGTTTGACTTGATCTCGATACTGCAAACAAAACCCAATCAACTTAGAAGAACAGGACTGTGAAAATCAGCAAATAACAATAATAATGATAATAATAACAATGAATCATGACAAATGTCTCCACAGGGTGGCTCTTCACCTTGTCGCCAGATACTGCTAGAATTGGTTGAAATTGCAATCTGTGGTGCAGACGTTTATGAATATGCTAAACAGAAGAGACCCAAAAACTCATCCTTGTGGCACTTCAATTTTTGATTCAGTGTGTGCACTAAAGGCCCATTTAACTTGAACCCGTTATTTCCTAGGAGACAAATAACTATAAATTTAAAGTAGGACATCGCTGTTGGATCTAGAGGCATGTTACTTTGCAATCAATAATTCATGACCAATACAATCGAAAGCTTTCAATGGGTAAACCAACAGAGCACCGGCATATCTTCAATGGTATCCTACAGCTAACTACAAACCGCATAAGATCACATTGGGTACTAGACCATACTTTGGTCATACCTCTAGATTGAATGATCGAGCAAAATATTTTCGAAATACAGGCCTTTAACCAGTCTGAACGTCCAACTAAATTCTTCCCAACAGGCTACATGTCCAACCAAACAATTTCGTTAAGAATTTCCTCAGGTCTTCGGGACCACGAAATCAGAGGACTAATTAAATATTTGGAAGGTGAAACCCTATTCTAACATTGAATAAAAAAATATCTATATAACCTATTTTTACTATACATGCATACATTTCTAAAGGGTACGTTTATGATTTGACTTTTGCCTTTTTAGCAGCATCTGTAACTTACCTTAACAGCATTTGTGACCAATGCCACTTGTGACGTAACTGCATAACATGCCAACACATCATAGACGGTACTACTACATTTAATTTTACTAACACTGACAAAAACTACTATATAAAACAAAGACTGGACTGCAACTCTAATTACGTTATTTACGCACTACAATGCAAAAGATGTTTAACATACTTACAAAAACAAGAACTGCCAATACATCGGACAAACAAGCAGACGACTGAAAGACAGATTTAACGAACACAGACGAGACATTATCGACAAAAAAGTAGACAAGTCCGGTGTTGCAGAACTCTTTTGCAGCCCAGAACATACTATCAATGACCTAACATTAACCCCATTACTGCAACTTAAAGCCAAATAGAGAGTGTTCGACGAGCCAAAGAGCAATACCTCATTGGCTTGGCAAACACTCTCACACCGAACGGCATGAACCGAACCACTGACCGTTAATCTTAGAGCAACACACTATCATCATTCACTTCGTCACTTTTTCTACTACCCATACATTACATATTTTACAATCATCATCACAACTCTCTACATTCTCGTTATAATTTTCTTTTTTCCGTTTATTTAATTTTTCATCTTTCACTACCATTGTCGAATCGAGACGCAGTGGCTGGGTTGTTGAAGGACTATAGATTCTGTGAGGCATCAAATTTTTGGAAAACTTTCTGAAATGTGCATGGAAATTGAAATAAACTGTACCACCATCCCCATCCCTTAGCTTGTTAATTGGTCTTTAATAGTCTTGAATTAAAAAATCCTGCTTTACACATCAAAACATATATAGAAATATGAATATGTGAAATGAACCTTCTTTCAACAAGTAATAATTGCTGCAAATTAGATGAATATTTAATGAAATGTCATTAATTGATAGCACACTGATTTCAAAAGAGGGATTGAGTTGTTCCAGCTACTCCATTGGATCCATACACAATCTTCTTCGTCGCACCAGCAATGGAATTGGATTGTATTCATCAGTGATTATCAGCATCATGTGAGAATCTGTGGGCAGACTCGCCTTGGAAGAGAATGTGACGAAGGTGAACAAAACATGGGTTGTGCTTTGCGTTTGATGTAAGTTACTTTATGTTTAACTTTTCAAACCGGTTAAGAACAACAAAAGAGCTATTGCATTTGTAGAATGCTCCTTTTTTGCGAATGCCTCTTACATTACGTCATCTAGCGTGTACTTAAAGGTGTATACCATGTTGACTTGATACCTAGTTCATCAAAACTCCTGGCCAAACGGGTAAAACATTTGGATAAATCATAATTCACAATTGTTGGATAAAACGTGATATTTGTTCGGCCACCTTGATTTTGATTGCTTAATGATGTTTTATTATATTTTGCGAGATTTGATATCCAGTAATTGCATTGACCATCACAGATATTTTGACATTTGTTTGATTTATTTGGTCAGGCTTTAAAGAGCTTTATAAGATCTTTAAGGAACCCTAAAAACTTGTCAACCCCCCCCCCCCTACCGTCTAATCTAATATCTAATAACCAATTTGCATTAGAGTTTTTATGTTTGCACCTCATACTGAGAGAGTTTTATAACCTTGAAACGAACAGATTTTAGAATGATTTCACTACAAATAAGTTTCTTTATGATTATAAAGATAATTTTTCTAATCCATGAAACACAATCAGCTGAAGTGTTAATTTTAAAGACCTTTTTTAAAACAATCAGATTTCTGCTGCTCCTTTGGCTGCATGTGAGCCTGGGGTACATATTGAGGCTGCCTTGCAAGACGTATGGAAACTTCAGCGTTGAAAAATCAGGTTTTAGGCTTGATGGACATGTGTTAGTATCATTGGAAGTATCGACTGTCGAATTATGCGAACAGCATTGCTTGTATCATCAAAGCTGCAGCTCAATTAACTGGAAGACACCAGCATCTGGGTCTGCTAATTGCCAGATCAATGAGAAATCGACAGAAAACTTGTATGAAAACGTAAAGTTATCTCCTTCATCTGAATGGACCTACAAAACAACAGATTATAGAAACACCAACGTAAGTTTCTACAATTTATCCTCGTATTCAAGCTAACATGGCGACATGTACACCCCTTTTAGCAGCTTGTCAAGCAAAAGTAAATTATGCTTTGCTCATTCACCTAGGGTGCTTGTAAAACTAATAATGTGAAGTACCTTCCATTGATATTTTTGTTCATTATCGTTTCACCATGAGCTTTCTCGTTGCTTGTGCCGTGTCTAATTTCTTGATACTAGCTTTTTCGCTTTGCCAATTTTTACCAATAAAGCACCTCGTTTCGCAAGCTGGCCAGATATTACATGCATTTATTGAGGCTGACTTGTACAGGCCAGTATTTGATAAAGCTTTTCTCCACAAGGTGGGTGAATTGTGTCGAGGCAGGAATCCTTGCCCTATCGGACACAGGTGTACAGATTCCTGCAGCTGTCCAGGATTCCAATGCCAAAACGTAACAACAGGTATTTATTTTATTGAAGTTAGAATAATTTGTTTCCAATCTATTAGGGCCAATTTCTTAGCCATTTTCGGTGGAACATTTGATTTTTCTTATATTGGGTTATTGATAAAGAAGTTAGATTATTTGGTTAAGCGATAGGTGCATACCGATCGTTTCGTTGAGGTTATGCTACGCCAGGATTCGAGTATCGCTTATGTGAGTATGAAACTCGGATTTGTTGAAGTGGGTGGGGTCTTAATTACAGCTTATCTTTGATTATAATTATTGCCAGTCATGCTAGCCTGGTCTGCAGTATCTGAAAGTGCAAAGGCATGGTACACACTGTAGAGACTAGGACGACCTCATCCTGCCATAAGACGACCACAAAAGTGCGTCACAAGGCAGACTTTATAAAACAAAGCAGATTTGTTGCGTGAAAACACCAATTGATTGTTGTTATGTGATTTATTCTAAGTACTTTACCCTTTAATCACAATTCGAATGCTGCTATTGCTTTGCATATCATGGTATGTTTCAAAGCAAGGTCTTCAACTGTAATTGTAATTGCTGAAGAAAGATCTTTTAAAACTCTCCTCACTTCCGATAAACAAGAAAAGGTTTAAATCGAACAAACATGATAATTTCCTGTTCGTTTAACAGAAGCAAGAAGTTGCAAGGATCTTTACGACCTTGGCTTCAGAAAAAGTACGAGATATGACATCTATCGACCAGAAATTGGAATTTTCCCAGTCAGATGCGACATGGCAACCGACGGAGGAGGTTGGATTGTGTTCCAGCGTCGTGTTGATAACAGTGTGGATTTTTTTCGAGACTGGGATGCCTACAAGCAAGGCTTTGGGGATATGGACGGAAATTTCTGGTTGGGGCTTGAAAAACTGCACAAGCTAGCGGCTCTAGGAAAGGGGGCGATTCTTCGTATTGATTTAAAACACATGGAATTCGAAGACAAGAAATATGCTAAGTACAGCTTGTTTGAGATTTCAGGAGAAGTGGATGGGTATCGTCTAAAGGTTGGCGGTTACTCTGGAGATGCTGGAGATTCACTGGCAAGACAAAACAATATGAAATTTTCGACAAAGGACAAGGATCAAGATACATATAGATACAACTGTGCAGAATCATTTAAAGGGGCTTGGTGGTACGCTGCATGCCATGACTCAAATCTGAACGCCCTTCATCCTTCCTCTGGTAGTGATGGGGGACTCGCAAAATACATGTCTTGGAAAGCGATTAAAAACGAATATGGTAAAGTGACATTCTCTGAGATGAAAGTGATGTTTTCGTAAAAGGGTTACCGTGAACTGAGACAGTAAAACTTACACTATCAACATTTACTATTTTGACATTCTAATTAGCTATTCACAATATGTTCTTTTAAAAATTCTTCCTTTTTGGTGTTATGACCGTTGGATTAAGGATACATTTCTGCCAGTTGTGTTAGCTTTATCATAATCGTTATTTAAGGTTAACACCTGTTTTCTTGTAAAGAGCTTTGTGTGTACACTGTTCTTTGGATGCACCAATTGATAAAACATATCATTTGGTGTAACAAATTAATTTCAGTGGAAACAGTGACATTCATGCTTTGAGCTAACTATGACACTAGTTTCCTCGATATACCGAAAATAGACCACTGGTTTTTGGATTTGGTCAAATAATCTGTTTTCGTGAAAGCCGATGCAGATGTTGGCTAGTGCCGCACCTAAAGGTCTACCCATTGTAACACCATCTAGCTGTCGGTACTCTTAGTTATTCAAACTGAAATCAACACCTTTTTGCGCTTGTCATTAGTTCTCTAAAAATATCCTCAGGAATTAGGTGGGATTCCTATCAACCGAAGGTGTTTTTCTTCCTCTCGCATTAATTTCGATCCACACCAGGATAGAAATTTTCAGCTTACTTTCGGTCATTATCTGACGTTTAGGATCTGAAGGGTTTCGGACGAATAGTACTTAATACTGCTATGTTTCCGCCATTCCTTGCCATCGACAGGTTGCCAGAAACAAGAATTCTCGATTCTGGAATACCAAACCGATTTTTGTGTTCCGTATCTACGAGAAACGTGTGGAGAAAAATGCTATTCTTTTAGGAGAGGCGAAATAATGGAATGCCTTTGCCCTAAAATCAAAATTAACAAAAAACTTCAAACAATTTAAATCCCGTCCTGAAAACTCAGGAACATGAAGGAACCTATTTTATCCCTACAGGTCGTTCAAATGATTTTGGATTACTTTTACTTTGTTACTAAAACTAATTGTGTAATTCGATTTCAACTTTTAAGGCTTTTCCCTTTTCTTTGTGAAGGCTTATTTGGAAAACAATTTATAAAGGCTTTGTAAATATCTTTTTCCCCAATTTACTCTTCTCCCTTTTCCAAAAGTCGTTGTTCCCCTTTTAAAAGCTTTCAATGTTTTAGCGGTTTTTAAATTTTTTGGTAATGAGCCCAATTTTTTCTTACACATATACCTAGCAATGTCTTTTCGTGTATGATAGCTTTTAACTTGGGTGATTTAAAGGTACTCATTGACCTAAGAGTGTATTAGTGAGAATTCACCTCGAAAACTTTTGTTATAAAAGCAGGGCTCAGATTGATTTTGGTTCAACGGTAGGTTTTTCTGATGAATGGTAAAGGAGTTATTTTGCTCACAATTCTTTATAGTCCGGCTCAAAATTCTAGCCTAATTCGCAATGTTCTTTCATGGATCTTATTTATTTTACTTTCATTTGAATATTTATCATGAAAGATCAAAATCACTGGTTTGTAGCTGAACTGAGATATCATGAGAGATTGCTTCATAATAATAGTGGAAATCATTGTGTAAACAAACTGAAAAAGCAGTTTGTCATAAAACCAGCTTATGCCTAAAGCTAGTGCAAAAAAATTCAAACATAGGCATTTTGTGTTGCCAAATCACTTCACTCAAACCTATGTAGACAGAATGAAATTGAATGTAGTAATAAGTGGTATGCGCACCAGCAAAGCAGTACTATAGAGAAGAGACGAAAAAGATCAAGGTTTTATAGGAATTCAATATCCAGACGGACAACACAATTCAAGCAAAAAGACCTGATTTAGTTGTTGTCAACAAGGTTAAAAAGAAATGTAACATAATAGATTTAGCAGTCCCTGGATACGAAAGGGTAACAGCAAAAGAGACAGAGATGATGGAGAAATATGATGAGTTGCGAAGAGAGCTTGAAGAGATGCCTGATGTCGCAGGCTTTGACTTGATCTCAATACTGCAAACAAAACCCAATCAACTTAGAAGAACAGGACTGTGAAAATCAGCAAATAACAATAATAATGATAATAGTAACAATGAATCATGACAAATGTCTCCACAGAGTGGCTCTTTACCTGGTCGCTAAATACTATAGAATGTAAAAGTTGCTAATATAATATTTCTAAGAAGGTACAAGAAACAATGTTCCAATAATCCAAAAAGTAAAGATTAAAATAACTTAAATCTGGCTAAAGGGGATTTAGAATCTAAAAAGTAAGAATTAAATAATTTAGCTTAGACTAAAAATAGATTAAGATCTGAGAAGTAAGAATTTTGATAGGTTAAATTGGCTAAAAGTAAATTAGAATTAAAAGTTAAGTTCTTCTCTGAATGAATCAAACTAACAGCCTCTTGTTATACTTCAGCCTGAAAATATTCTTTTGATTTTGATGAGAATTCGGCTTTTGCTTTTGAACTTTTAATCGCTTTTGCCATCTTCTTGAAAATATCAGCTTCACTGTTCCAAAAAATTCTAGAATTGGTTGAAATTGCAATCTGTGGTGCAGACGTTTATGAATATGCTAAACAGAAGAGACCCAAAAATTCATCCTTGTGGCACTTTCACCCGTTTATTTCCAAGGAGAACAGTAGCTATAAATTTAAAGTAGGACATCGCTGTTGGATCTAGAGGCATGTTACTTTGCAATCAATAATTCATGATCAATACAATCGAAAGCTTTCAATGGATAAACCAACAGAGCACCGGCATATCTTCAATGGTATCCTACAGCTAACTACAAACCGCATAAGATCACATTGGGTACTAGACCATACTTTGCTCATACCTCTAGATTGAATGATCGAGCAAAATATTTTCGAAATACAGGCCTTTAACCAGTCTGAACGTCCAACTAAATTCTTCCCAACAGGCTACATGTCCAACCAAACAATTTCGTTAAGAATTTCCTCAGGTCTTCGGGACCGTGAATTCAAATGACTAATTAATATTGGGAAGGTGAAACTTTACTCTAATATTGAATATAAAAACATCTATATAACTTATTTTTACTATACATGCATACATTTCTAAAGGGTACGTTTATGATTTGACTTTTGCCTTTTTAGCAGCATTTGTAACTTACCTTAACAGCATTTGTGACCAATGCCACTTGCGACGTAACTGCATAACATGCCAACACATCATAGACGGTACTGCTACATTTAATTTTACTAACACTGACAAAAACTACTACATAAAACAAAGACTGGATTGCAACTCTAATAACGTTATTTACGCATTACAATGCAAAAGATGTTTAACATACTAACGAAAACAAGAACTGCCAATACATCGGACAAACAAGCAGACGACTGAAAGACAGATTTAACGAACATAGACGAGACATTATCAACAAAAAAGTAGACAAGTCCGGTGTTGCAGAACACTTTTGCAGCCCAGAACATACCATCAATGACCTTACAATAACCCTATTATTGCAACAAAAAGCCAAATAGAGAGTGTTCGAGCCAAAGAGCAATACCTCATTGGCTTGGCAAACACTCTCACACCGAACGGCATGAACCGAACCACTGACCGTTAATCTTACAGCAACACACTATAATCATCCATATCGTCACTTTTTCTACTACCCATACATTACTATTTTACAATCATCACCATTACTCTCTACATTCTCGTTATAATTTTCTTTTTTCCGTTTATTTAATTTTTCATCTTTTACTACCATTGTCGAATCGAGACGCAGTGGCTGGGTGGTTGAAGGACTATAGATTCTGTGAGGCATCAAATTTTTGGAAAACTTTCTGAAATGTGCATGGAAATTGAAATAAATTGTACCACCATCCCCATCCCTTAGCTTGTTAATTGGTCTTTAATAGTCTTGAATTAAAAAATCCTGCTTTACACATCAAAACATATATAGAAATATGAATATGTGAAATGAACCTTCTTTCAATAAGTAATAATTGCTGCAAATTAGATGAATATTTGATGAAATGTCATTAATTGATAGCACACTGATTTCAAAAGAGGGATTGAGTTGTTCCAGCTACTCCATTGGATCCATACACAATCTTCTTCGTCGCACCAGCAATGGAATTGGATTGTATTCATCAGTGATTATCAGCATCATGTGAGAATCTGTGGGCAGACTCGCCTTGGAAGAGAATGTGACGAAGGTGAACAAAACATGGGTTGTGCTTTGCGTTTGATGTAAGTTACTTTATGTTTAACTTTTCAAACCGGTTAAGAACAACAAAAGAGCTATTGCATTTGTAGAATGCTCCTTTTTTGCGAATGCCTCTTACATTACGTCATCTAGCGTGTACTTAAAGGTGTATACCATGTTGACTTGATACCTAGTTCATCAAAACTCCTGGCCAAACGGGTAAAACATTTGGATAAATCATAATTCACAATTGTTGGATAAAACGTGATATTTGTTCGGCCACCTTGATTTTGATTGCTTAATGATGTTTTATTATATTTTGCGAGATTTGATATCCAGTAATTGCATTGACCATCACAGATATTTTGACATTTGTTTGATTTATTTGGTCAGGCTTTAAAGAGCTTTATAAGATCTTTAAGGAACCCTAAAAACTTGTCAACCCCCCCCCCCTACCGTCTAATCTAATATCTAATAACCAATTTGCATTAGAGTTTTTATGTTTGCACCTCATACTGAGAGAGTTTTATTACCTTGAAACGAACAGATTTTAGAATGATTTCACTACAAATAAGTTTCTTTATGATTATAAAGATAATTTTTCTAATCCATGAAACACAATCAGCTGAAGTGTTAATTTTAAAGACCTTTTTTAAAACAATCAGATTTCTGCTGCTCCTTTGGCTGCATGTGAGCCTGGGGTACATATTGAGGCTGCCTTGCAAGACGTATGGAAACTTCAGCGTTGAAAAATCAGGTTTTAGGCTTGATGGACATGTGTTAGTATCATTGGAAGTATCGACTGTCGAATTATGCGAACAGCATTGCTTGTATCATCAAAGCTGCAGCTCAATTAACTGGAAGACACCAGCATCTGGGTCTGCTAATTGCCAGATCAATGAGAAATCGACAGAAAACTTGTATGAAAACGTAAAGTTATCTCCTTCATCTGAATGGACCTACAAAACAACAGATTATAGAAACACTAACGTAAGTTTCTACGATTTATCCTCGTATTCAAGCGAACATGGCGACATGTACACCCCTTTTAGCAGCTTGTCAAGCAAAAGTAAATTATGCTTTGCTCATTCACCTAGGGTGCTTGTAAAACTAATAATGTGAAGTACCTTTCATTGATATTTTTGTTCATTATCGTTTCACCATGAGCTTTCTCGTTGCTTTTGCCGTGTCCAATTTCTTGATACTAGCTTTTCCGCTTTGCCAATTTTTACCAATAAAGCACCTCGTTTCGCAAGCTGACCAATTATTGCATGCATTTATTGAAGCTGACTTTTACAGGCCAGTATTTGATAGAGCTTTTCTCCACAAGGTGGGTGAATTGTGTCGAGGCAGGAATCCTTGCCCTATCGGACACAGGTGTACAGATTCCTGTAGCTGTCCAGGATTCCAATGCCAAAACGTAACAACAGGTATCTATTCTTTTGAAATTATAATAATGTGTTTCCAATCCATTGTGGCCAATTTCTTAGCCATTTTCGGTGGAACATTTGATTTTTCTTATATTGGGTTATTGATAAAGAAGTTAGAATATTTTGTTAGGTGAAATGTGTATACTGATCATTTTGTTGAGGTTATGCTACGCCAGGATTCGAGTATCGCTTATTTGAGTATAAAACTCGGATTTGTTTGAAGTGGGTGGGGTCTTAATTACAGCTAGTTCTTGATTTTAATTATGGCCAGTCATGCTGGTCTGGTCTGCAGTATCTGAAAGTGCAAAGGCATGGTACACACTGTAGAGAGTAGGACGACCTCACCCTGCCATAAGACGACCACAAAAGTGCGTCACAAGGCAGACTTTATAAAACAAAGCAGATTTGTTGCGTGAAAACACCAATTGATTGTTGTTATGTGATTTATTCTAAGTACTTTACCCTTTAATCACAATTCGAATGCTGCTATTGCTTTGCATATCATGGTATGTTTCAAAGCAAGGTCTTCAACTGTAATTGTAATTGCTGAAGAAAGATATTTTAAAACTCTCCTCACTTCCGATAAATAAGAAAAGGTTTCAATCGAACAAACATGATAATTTCCTGTTCGTTTAACAGAATCAAGAAGTTGCCGAGATTTATACGCCCTTGGCTTTAGAAAAAGTACGAGATATGACATCTATCGACCAGAAATTGGAATTTTCCCAGTCAGATGCGACATGGAAAGCGACGGAGGAGGTTGGATTGTGTTCCAGCGTCGTGTTGATAACAGTGTGGATTTCTTTCGAGATTGGGATGCCTACAAGCAAGGCTTTGGGGATATGGACGGGAACTTCTGGTTGGGTCTTGAAAAACTGCACAAGCTAGCCGCTCCAGGAAAAGGGGCGATTCTTCGTGTTGACTTAAAGCACATGGAGTTTGCAGAGAAGAAGTATGCAAACTACAGCTTATTCGAGATTTCAGGAGAATCGGATGGGTATCGTCTGAAGGTGGGAAGCTACTCTGGAGATGCTGGTGACTCTCTGATTGACCATAACGACAAGATGTTCGCAACGAAAGACAAGTCATATTGTGCATCAAGATTTAAAGGGGCTTGGTGGTACGCTGCATGCCATATCTCAAATCTAAATGGCCTTCATCCCTCCAATGATGGTGGTGGGGAACCCGCAGAATACATGTCCTGGAAAACGATTAAAAACGAATATGGCAAAGTGACATTCTCTGAGATGAAAGTGATGCTTTTGTAAAATTGTTACCGTGAACTGAGACAGTAAAACTTACACTATCAACATTTACTATTTTGAAATTCTAATTAGCACAAGATGTTCATTTCAAAATTCTAAAAATTTTGATCTTGTATGTGTGTTTTTAATTATGGTTTATATACACACTAAAGGTACCGAGTTCCCTAAGTATAAAAATATCGTCGACATACCGAAAAAAGCTAGCTCTTAGATTTGATCAAAAAATCTGTTTTCGTGAAAGGCGACGTCCCAAGGTGCTACCTATAGCAACACCATTTATGTAGCTGTTTCGTATGTTTGGTAATTGAAACCTAACTCAACACCTCTGATGGCACTTGCCATTAGCTCTTTAAAATTGTCCTCATGGATTGGAGAGGGGGGATGTATTTTGATCGCTGCGATACAAAGCACAAATCTCTATGGTGCCAATCAATCAACCGATCAAAGGCGTCTTTCTTTCTCTCATGTTACTCTCGATAAACACATCGAAAGAAAAATTCAGCTTACTTTCAGACATTTTCCGACGTTTATACTCTGAAGAGTGTCGGACGAAAGTACTTCAGTATGATATGTTTCCATTATTTCGTGTCAACTTCAGAACCTAGTTCGTTTGTTGCGCATCCTTTTATCATCTTTTTCTACGTACAAAGAACACGGAGTTACTGTCTAACTAACCGAACAAATCATCGACCGATCCACTGACCACCGGGCCATCATCATGAACATCATCATCATTCTTTAGTTACATTAGGCTACGAAAAAAAAATATCTTAATTGTTGCTGATTAAAGCATTGTTGTTAACTGACCAAGAGGAAAATTGCAAGGAAATAAGAAGGAAATATATAATAAAGGAAAAATTAAAGAAATTGTAAGAAGATCTGGATTTTGATGGAAACTGATAAAAAGGGTAAATGTGCTCTAAATGTCCTTTGTCCATTTATCCTGGCTTAAATTTATGGCTAACATATGTATTGGTTTAGGCAGAAGCAACTAATTTGATCATGCGGCACTTACAGCTACTATGTTGATGAGTAAGTTTTTGTTTAATGCATTTCCCCTTGATTGTATTTCTCGTTCTGTCTTTGTGCGCTGCTAAGCGATTTAGTTAAAGATGCCATTCATTGGGAAAGATGCACTTTACAAGTATGTATACAAGTGTGCAACTGAGAACGCTCCCTCGTTTCTTCCAAGCCTGTTCGACAGGTTGCCAGAAACCAGAATTCGGGACTTCCGGAACACCAAACCAATCCTTGTGTCCCGTATCTACGAAGAACGTGGATTATGGTTCAATTGATTTCAAATTACATTCAATTGTTTCAGTGGCGAATTTAAGGGGGGGGCAACTACGGGCAGTTGGTTAATTTGCTTCAAGGATAACCTCAAAGTTATGTTGTTTATTCTGATAAGGTATCTGAAATTGTTGCATGCAGCGTACTCTCGTAACAAATCTTTGAAAATGTTTCAGCGCCCCCACTACCAACTGCCCCTGATTCAAATTTTCTCTGGATCCGCCCCTGAATTGTGTCATTCGATTGTATTTGTTAGTGATTTTTCTTTTTCCTTGTGCAGGCTAATTGGGAAAATGTCTTTGAAAAAGGTCTTTGAAAAACACAAATATCTTTTTCCCTATTTACTCTTTCCCTTTTCCCCAAATTAATTGCTCCCCTTTTAAAGATAATCAATGTTTTAAAGGTTGCTAATGGCGTTTTTGGTAACAAGCCCATGCTCTCTCACAAAAAACCTAGCAGTGTCTTTGCATGTAAAAAGCTTTTAGTTTTGGTAATTTCAAGGTATTAATTGCCCTTAGAGTGTGTTGGAGTCAATTTACCTCAAAAACTTTTTTCATAAAAGCAGGGATCGGATTGTTTTGTGTCTAAAAGTAGGTTCGTCTAATGAATGTTGAGTAATTTTTTGCTCAAATTTCTTTATAGTTTGACTCAAAATCTTGTCTATTTTGCGCGATTCTTGCATGGATCTTATTTATTTTCATATTTTTTTGTATATCTATCATGATCCATCCAGTGGGTTGTAGCTCAACTGAAATTTCAAGACAGGTTGCGTCATCAGTCCCACTATCCGACCTAGACTCTTGTATTCTGCTATTCGAGATAATGCTATTAGTTTTTAATTCGAAATTTTGCAGAGTGATCGTACGTGTGTTTTGAAACAGAATTCTTCGACTATAACTACTCCTAACAATATTTACTTCTCTTGCTTGTTCTATTTTGACATTTCCTTGATCCGTTGTAACAAGCTCTTTATAACTTCCAAATGTCAATAAATGACACTAGACAATTTATCTTCATGTTGTATTCTAAAAAACAGCATTGTTTTCTAAATATTCATAAGTTGACAAGAATTTATAGGATGTTTTCATTCATAATATAACACAAATACAATGTCGTATCGTCTGTGTAATTGCTAATCTCAATAACAAATTCGTCTGGAAGTGCAGGTCATTTATAATTATGTTAAACAGAAAAGACCCAAAAACTCATCCTTGTGGCACTTCAATTTTTGATTCAGTGCATATACTAAAGGCCCATTCAACTTTAACCCGTTTATTTCCTAGGAGACAAAAAGCTATAAATTTAAAGTAGGACATCGCTGTTGGATCTAGAGGCATGTTACTTTGCAATCAATAATTCATGATCAATACAATCGAAAGCTTTCAATGGGTAAACCAACAGAGCACCGGCATATCTTCAATGGTATCCTACAGCTAACTACAAACTGCATAAGATCACATTGGGTACTAGACCATACCTTGCTCATACCTCTAGATTCTATGATCGAGCAAAATATTTTCGATATAGAAACCTTTAACCAGTCTGAACGTCCAACTAAATTCTTCCCAACAGGCTACATGTCCAACCATAAAATTTCGTTAAGAATTTCCTCAGGTCTTCGGGACCGCGAATTCAAATGACTAATTAAATATTGGGAAACCCTATTCTAATATTGAATATAAGAACATCTATATAACTTATTTTTACCATACGTGCATACATTTCTAAAGGGTACGTTTGTGATTTGACTTTTGTCTTTTTAACAGCATTTGTAACTCATAGCTTTAATTTTTCATGCTAAGATACTCCTTTGATTTGAAAGAAAGGTTGTAAAAATATTTTGGTAAGTTTCCCAGTAGTAAAGATTTCCGAAGAAAACTCTGTCGAATCAAGACGCAGTGGCTGGGTTGTTGGAGGACTAAAGATTCTGTGAGGCATCAAATTTTTGGAAAGCTTTCTGAAATGTGCATGGAAATTGAAATAAATTGTACCACCATCCCCATCCCTTAGCTTGTCAATTGGTCTTTAATGGTCTTGAATTAAAAAATCCTGCTATACACATCAAAGCCTGTATAGAAATATGAATATGTAAATTGAACCTTCTGATGAATATATATGAATATGTAAATTGCTGCAAATTAGATGAATATATAATGAGAAATCATTAATTAATAGCACAAGGATTTCGAAACAGCGATTGATTTGCTCCAGCTACTTCATTGGATCCATACACAATTTTCTTCGTCGCACCAGCAATGGAATTGGATTGTATTCATCAGTGATTCTCAGAATCTGTGGGCAGACTCGCCTTGGAAGAGAATGTGACGAAGCTGAACAAAACATGGGTTGTGCTTTGCGTTTGATGTAAGTTACTTTATGTTTAACCGGTTAAGAACAACAAAAGAGCTATTGCATTTGTAGAATGCTCCTTTCTTGCGAATACCCCTTACAGTTACGTCATCTAGCGTGTACTTAAAGGTGTATACCATGTTGACTTGATACCTTGTTCATCAAAACTCCTGGCCAAACGGGTAAAACATTTGAATAAATCATAATTCACAATTGTTGGATAAAACGTGTTATTTGTTTGGCCACCTTGATTTTGATTGCTTAATGATGTTTTATGATATTTTGCAAGATTTGATAACCATCAAACATTCCGTAAAGCATCTTGATAAGCAATGTTACTTTCGTTTGGCCAGCCTTTAAACATAACAATTGTTTTACTCACGTAATTCCAGTGTATTGAAATTACGTAAATAAAAGGCAGTAACTGCATTGGCCATCACAGATATTTTGATATCTGTTTGATTTATTTGGTCAGCCTTTAAGGAGCTTTATAAGATCTCTAAGGAACCCTAAAAACTTGTCAACCACCTCCTGTCTAAGCTAATATACAGTAGAGATTTTATATTTGCCCCTCATGCTGAGAGAGTTTTAATACCTTGAAACGAACAGATTTTAGAATGATTTCAATGCAAACAAGTTTCTTTATGGTTATCAAGAGAATTTTTCTAATCCGTGACACACAATCAGCTGAAGTGTTAATTTTAAAGACCTTTTTCAAAACAATCAGATTTCTGCTGCTCCTTTGGTTGCATGTGAGCCTGGGGTACATATTGAGGCTGCCTTGCAAGACGTATGGAAACTTCAGCGTTGAAAAATCAGGCTTTATGCTTGATGGACATGTGTTAGCATCATTGGAAGTATCGACTGTCGAATTATGCGAACAGCATTGCTTGTATCATCAAAGCTGCAGCTCAATTAACTGGAAGACACCAGCATCTGGGTCTGCTAATTGCCAGATCAATGAAAAATCAACAGAAAACTCGGATGACAACGTAAGGTTATCTCCTTCATCTGAATGGACCTACAAAACAACAGATTATAGAAACAGAAACGTAAGTTACTACAGTTTACTCTCGTATTCAAGCTACTATAGAAACATGTACACCACTTTTAGCAGCTTGTCAAGCAAGAGAAAATTATGCTTTGCTCATTCACCTAGGGTGCTTGTAAAACTAATAATGTGAAGTACCTTTCATTGATATTTTTGTTCATTATCGTTTCCCCATGAGCTTTCTCGTTGCTTTTGCCGTGTCCAATTTCTTGATACTAGCTTTTCCGCTTTGCAAATTTTTACCAATAAAGCATCTCTTTTCGCAAGCTGACCAATTATTGCATGCATTTATTGAAGCTGACTTTTACAGGCCAGTATGTGATAAAGCTTTTCTCCACAAGGTGGGTGAATTGTGTCGAGGCAGGAATCCTTGCCCTATCGGACATAGGTGTACAGATTCCTGCAGCTGTCCAGGATTCCAATGCCAACACGTAACAACAGGTATTTATTTTATTGAAATTAGAATAAGAATTAGGGCCAATTTCTTAGCCATTTTCGGTGGAACACATGATTTTTCTTATATTGGGTTATTCATAAAGAAGTTAGAATATTTTGTTAGGGGAAACGTGTATACCGATCGTTTTGTTGAGGTTAAGCTACGCCAGGATTCGACTATCGCTTATGTGAGTATAAAACTCGGATTTGTTTGAAGTGGGTGGCGTCTTAATTACAGCTTATCTTTGATTTCAATTATTGCCAGTCATGCTGGTCTGGTCTGCAGTATCTGAAAGTGCCAAATCATGGTACACTCTGAAGAGAATTGGATGACCACACCCTGCCATAAGACGACCACAAAAGTGCGTCACAAGGCAGACTTTATGAAACAAAGCAGATTAGTTGCGTGAAAACCCCAACTGATTGTTGTTATGTGATTTATTCTAAGTACTTTACCCTTTAATCACAATTCGAATGCTGCTATTGCTTTGCATATCATGGTATATTTCAAAGCAAAGTCTTCACCTGTAATTGTAATTACTGAAGAAAGATCTTTTAAAACTCTCCTCACTTCCGATAGACCAGAAAAGGCTTCAATCGAACAAACATAATAATTTCCTGTTCGTTTAACAAAAGCAAGAAGTTGCAAGGATCTTTACGCACTTGGCTTCAGAAAAAGTACGAGATATGACATCTATCGACCAGAAATTGGAATTTTCCCAGTCAGATGCGACATGGCAACCGACGGAGGAGGTTGGATTGTGTTCCAGCGTCGTGTTGATGCCAGTGTGGATTTCTTTCGAGATTGGGATGCCTACAAGCAAGGCTTTGGGGATATGGACGGAAACTTCTGGTTGGGGCTTGAAAAACTGCACAAGCTAGCCGCTCCAGGAAAGGGGGCCATTCTTCGGGTTGACTTAAAGCACATGGATTTTGCAGACAAAAAGTATGCAAAGTACAGCTTATTTGAGATTTCAGGAGAATCGGATGGGTATCGTCTGAAGGTGGGAGGCTACTCTGGAGATGCTGGTGATTCTCTGATTTACCATAACGACATGAAGTTTTCAACAAAGGACAAGGATCATGATAATCTACATAATGGCAATTGTGCACTAGCACATGCTGGTGCTTGGTGGTATAACCGTTGTTATTATTCAAATTTGAATGCTTTTCATCCTTTATCATCGAGCAGTAGGCATATAGCTAGTTATATTACCTGGAGAACGTATTTTGAGAACGCAGATTCTTTTGGTAGGGTGACATTTGTTGAGATGAAATTCAGATACAAATAAAGACCTCAGTGGTGCTTCAACCTTTTCTTTTCTCTTTATTTTATGATATGATTTGAAGGATTACTTTTATCAAAATATTAAACCACTTAAAAACTTTTGGATGAAATATGTATGCTTCTTGAATAATCAAATAGAGCACGATTTTTATGGTCAACACCATTGAAACATTTTGGCAGCATTATAGTACTTTTCGGGAAATTTCTTGAAGAATAAATATTGTTCCGGAATCTCTAATGATAAAGGTTTCTGCTAAAGTTTATAAGAATTATTTGAATTTTTCACTTTGATTTTTTCTCCATTAAAGATCAAGTTTCATAAAATATCTTAACAAACAGATTTCAAACTCCTCTCTTGTTTCGACAACAGCAGTGTTTTGCAATTATCGAGCACATGTAGGATTGTTTCCTATAGTGGCAGCAAAAGTTTCTGTAACTCCACAGCCTTTGCAGTTATTCCAGTCCATTCTTTTTTCCAAACAATGACTTTGTAATGTAAGAAGAAAGAAACTCGGATGGGTAGGCTGTCTGTGATTTCGTGGATTCTGTGAATGAGTGATAGGGTACAAGAAAATACTTTAGGTACCAAAATTTTCGGTGGGATTTATTATCGGTGAAGCAGGGCAACCGAAATTTTTTGGAACCAAAATTATTCAACACAATGAAAAGCTCATTTTACACCGGTGGACTTTCAAAAAATGAAAAATGCTGCTGATGTTGTTAGAGTACTACTCTACCTCCAATGCCTTTCAAGTTTCAGTTTTCGGTTCTCCTTTGTCGATATCCAGCTTCCTCTCTTTCTCCCTTTACATCCATAAAATGTGAGTTCGCTATGGG
>NW_027019365.1:7826371-7955460 GCF_013076305.1 Rhopilema esculentum | reverse complement strand
TAATTGCTGAAGAAAGATCTTTTAAAACTCTCCTCACTTCCGATAAACAAGAAAAGGTTTAAATCGAACAAACATAATAATTTCCTGTTCGTTTAACAGAAGCAAGAAGTTGCAAGGATCTTTACGACCTTGGCTTTAGAAAAAGTACGAGATATGACATCTATCGACCAGAAATTGGAATTTTCCCAGTCAGATGCGACATGGAAAGCGACGGAGGAGGTTGGATTGTGTTCCAGCGTCGTGTTGATAACAGTGTGGATTTCTTTCGAGATTGGGATGCCTACAAGCAAGGCTTTGGGGATATGGACGGAAACTTCTGGTTAGGGCTTGAAAAACTGCACAAGCTAGCCGCTCCAGGAAAAGGGGCGATTCTTCGTGTTGACTTAAAACACACGGAGTTTGCAGAGAAGAAGTATGCCAACTACAGCTTATTCGAGATTTCAGGAGAATCAGATGGGTATCGTCTGAAGGTGGGAGGCTACTCTGGAGATGCTGGTGATTCTCTGACTCACCATAACGAAATGATGTTCACAACGAAAGACAAGTCATATTGTGCATCAAGATTTAAAGGGGCTTGGTGGTACAGAGGTTGCCATGTGTCAAATCTAAATGCCCTTCATCCCTCCAATGATGGTGGTGGGGAACCTGCAGAATACATGTCCTGGAAAACGATTAAAAACGAATATGGCAAAGTGACATTCTCTGAGATGAAAGTAATGCTTTTGTAAAAGGGTTACCGTGAACTGAGACAGTAAAACTTACACTATCAACATTTACTATTTTGACATTCTAATTAGCACAATATGTTCATTTCAAAATTCTAAAAATTTTGATCTTGTATGCGTGTTTTTAATTATGGTTTATATACACACTAAAGGTACCGAGTTCTCCCTAAGTATAAAATATCGTCGACATACCGAAAATAGCTAGCTCTTAGATTTGATAAAAAAATCTGTTTTCGTGAAAGGCGACGTCCCAAGGTGCTACCTATAGCAACACCATTTATGTAGCTGTTTCGTATGTTTGGTAATTGAAACTTAACTCAACACCTCTGATGGCACTTGCCATTAGCTCTTTAAAATTGTCCTCGGGATTGGAGAGGGGGGATGTATTTTGATCGCTGCGATACAAAGCACAAATCTCTATGGTGCCAATCAATCAACCGATCAAAGGCGTCTTTCTTTCTCTCATGTTACTCTAGATAGACACATCGAAAGAAAAATTCAGCTTACTTTCGACCATTTTCCGACGTCTATACTCTGAAGAGTGTCGGACGAAAGTACTTCAGTATGATATGTTTCCATTATTTCGTGCCAACTTCAGAACCTAGTTCGTTTGTTGCGCATCCTTTTATCATCTTTTTCTACGTACAAAGAACACGGAGTTACTGACTAACTAACCGAACAAATCATCGACCGATCCACTGACCACCGGGCCATCATCATGAACATCATCATCATTCTTTAGTTACATTAGGCTAAGAAGAAAATAATATCTCAATTATTGCTGATTAAAGCCTTGTTGTTAACTGACCAAGAGGAAAATGTGGGCATTTGCAAGGAAATAAGAAGGAAATATATAATAAAAGGAAAAATTAAAGAAATTATATAAAGATCTGGATTTTGATGGAAAATGATAAAAAGGGTAAATATGCTCTAAATGTCCTTTGTCCATTTATTCTGGCTTTAATCTATGGCTAACATATGTATTGGTTTAGGCAGAAGCAACTAATTTGATCATGCGGCACTTACAGCTACTATGTTGATGAGTAAGTTTTTGTTTAATGCATTTCCCCTTGATTGTATTTCTCGTTCTGTCTTTGTGCGCTGCTAAGCGATTTAGTTAAAGATGCCATTCGTTGGGAAAGATGCACTTTACAAGTATGTATACAAGTGTGCAACTGACAACCCTCCCTCGTTTCTTTCAAGCCTGTTCGACAGGTTGCCAGAAACCAGAATTCGGGACTTCCGGAACACCAAACCAATCCTTGTGTCCCGTATCTACGAAGAACGTGGATTATGGTTCAATTGATTTCAAATTACATTTAATTGTTTTAGTGGCGGATTTAAGGGGGGCAACTAGGAGCAGTTGCCCCTCCCTCAACGAGTTGAAGCAAGTCTGGCGCCCCTTTTTGGCAAGTGTGCGCCCCTTTTGAAGAATGAGAATCAGATGAAAAATGTTTTGGACCGATAGATTAATTTGCTTCAAGGATTACCTCAAAGTTATGTTGTTTATTCTGAAAAGGTATCTGAAATTGTTGTATACAGCGTACTCTCGTAACAAATTTTTGAAAATATTTCAGCGCCCCCACTACCAACTGCCCCTCCTTCAAATTTTCTCTAGACCCCCCCCCCCAGAATTGGGTCATTTGATTTTAACTGCTAGTGATTTTTCTTTTTCCTTGTGCAGGCTAATTGGGAAAATGTCTTTGAAAAAGGTCTTTGAAAAACACAAATATCGTTTTCCCTATTTACTCTTTCCCTTTTCCCCAAATTCATTGCTCCCCTTTTAAAGATAATCAATGTTTTAAAGGTTGCTAAAGGCGTTTTTGGTAACAAGCCCATGCTCTCTCACAAAAAAACCTAGCAGTGTCTTTGCATGTAAAAAGCTTTTAGTTTTTGTAATTTCAAGGTATTAATTGCCCTAAGAGTGTGTTGGAGTCAATTTACCTCAAAAACTTTTTTCATAAAAGCAGGGATCGGATTGTTTTGTGTCTAAAAGTAGGTTCGTCTGATGAATGTTGAGTAATTTTTTTGCTCAAATTTCTTTATAGTTTGACTCAAAATCTTGTCTATTTTGCGCGATTCTTGCATGGATCTTATTTATTTTCATATTTTTTTGTATTTCTATCATGATCCATCCAGTGGGTTGTAGCTCAACTGAAATTTCAAGACAGGTTGCGTCATCAGTCCCACTATCCGACCTAGACTCTTGTATTCTGCTATTCGAGATAATGCTATTAGTTTTTAATTCGAAATTTTGCAGAGTGATCGTACGTGTGTCTTGAAACAGAATTCTTCGACTATAACTACTCCTAACAATATTTACTTCTCTTACTTGTTCTATTTTGACATTTCCTTGATCCGTTGTAACAAGCTCTTTATAACTTCCAAATGTCAATAAATGACACTAGACAATTTATTTTCATGTTGTATTCTAAAAAACAGCATTGTTTTCTAAATATTCATAAGTTGACAAGAATTTATAGGATGTTTTCATTCATAATATGACACAAATACAATGTCGTATCGTCTTTGTAATTGCTAATCTCAATAACAAATTCGTCTGGAAGTGCAGGTCATTTATAATTATGTTAAACAGAAAAGACCCAAAAACTCATCCTTGTGGCACTTCAATTTTTGATTCAGTGCATATACTAAAGGCCCATTCAACTTTAACCCGTTTATTTCCTAGGAGACAAAAAGCTATACATTTAAAGTAGGACATCGCTGTTGGATCTAGAGGCATGTTACTTTGCAATCAATAATTCATGATCAATACAATCGAAAGCTTTCAATGGATAAACCAACAGAGCACCGGCATATCTTCAATGGTATCCTACAGCTAACTACAAACCGCATGAGATCACATTAGGTACTAGACCATACTTTGCTCATACCTCTAGATTCTATGATCGAGCAAAATATTTTCGATATAGAAACCTTTAACCAGTCTGAACGTCCAACTACATTCCAAACAGGCTACATGTCCAACCATAAAATTTCGCTAAGAATTTCCTCAGGTCTTCGGGACCGCGAATTCAAATGACTAATTAAATATTGGGAAGGTGAAACCCTATTCTAACATTGAATATAAAAATATCTATATAACTTATTTTTACCATACGTGCATACATTTCTAAAGGGTACGTTTGTGATTTGACTTACTTTTGTCTTTTTAACAGCATTTGTAACTCAGCTGCCTTAATTTTTCATGCTAAGATACTCCTTTGATTTGAAAAAAAGGTTGTAAAAATATTTTGGTAAGTTTCCCAGTAGTTAAGATTTCCGAAGAAAACTCTGTCGAATCAAGACGCAGTGGCTGGGTTGTTGGAGGACTAAAGATTCTGTGAGGCATCAAATTTTTGGAAAGCTTTCTGAAATGTGCATGGAAATTGAAATAAATTGTACCACCATCCCCATCCCTTAGCTTGTCAATTGGTCTTTAATGGTCTTGAATTAAAAAATCCTGCTATACACATCAAAGCCTGTATAGAAATATGAATATGTAAATTAAACCTTCTGATGAATATATATGAATATGTAAATTGCTGCAAATTAGATGAATATATAATGAGAAATCATTAATTGATAGCACAAGGATTTCAAAACAGCGATTGATTTGTTCCCGCTACTTCATTGGATCCATACACAATCTTCTTCGTCGCACCAGCAATGGAATTGGATTGTATTCATCAATGATTCTCAGCATCATGAAGAAGTGGGCAGACTCGCCTTGGAAGAGAATGTGACGAAGGTGAACAAAACATGGGTTGTGCTTTGCGTTTGATGTAAGTTACTTTATGTTTAACTTTTCAAACCGGTTAAGAACAACAAAAGAGCCATTGCATATGTAGAATGCTTCATTTTTGCGAATGACTCTTACAGTTACGTCATCTAGCGTGTACTTAAAGGTGTATATCATGTTGACTTGATACCTAGTTCATCAAAACTCCTGGCCAAACGGGTAAAACATTTGAACAAATAATAATTCACCAATGTTGGATAAAACGTGTTATTTTTTTGGCCACCTTGATTTTGATTGTTTTATGATATTTTGCAAGATTTGATAACCATCAAACATTCCGTAAAGCATCTTGATAAGCAATGTTACTTTCGTTTGGCCAGCCTTTAAACATAACAATTGTTTTACTCACGTAATTCCAGTGTATTGAAATTACGTAAATAAAAGGCAGTAACTGCATTGGCCATCACAGATATTTTGATATCTGTTTGATTTATTTGGTCAGCCTTTAAGGAGCTTTATAAGATCTCTAAGGAACCCTAAAAACTTGTCAACCACCTCCTGTCTAAGCTAATATACAGTAGAGATTTTATATTTGCCCCTCATGCTGAGAGAGTTTTAATACCTTGAAACGAACAGATTTTAGAATGATTTCAATGCAAACAAGTTTCTTTATGGTTATCAAGAGAATTTTTCTAATCCGTGACACACAATCAGCTGAAGTGTTAATTTTAAAGACCTTTTTCAAAACAATCAGATTTCTGCTGCTCCTTTGGTTGCATGTGAGCCTGGGGTACATATTGAGGCTGCCTTGCAAGACGTATGGAAACTTCAGCGTTGAAAAATCAGGCTTTATGCTTGATGGACATGTGTTAGCATCATTGGAAGTATCGACTGTCGAATTATGCGAACAGCATTGCTTGTATCATCAAAGCTGCAGCTCAATTAACTGGAAGACACCAGCATCTGGGTCTGCTAATTGCCAGATCAATGAAAAATCAACAGAAAACTCGGATGACAACGTAAGGTTATCTCCTTCATCTGAATGGACCTACAAAACAACAGATTATAGAAACAGAAACGTAAGTTACTACAGTTTACTCTCGTATTCAAGCTACTATAGAAACATGTACACCACTTTTAGCAGCTTGTCAAGCAAGAGAAAATTATGCTTTGCTCATTCACCTAGGGTGCTTGTAAAACTAATAATGTGAAGTACCTTTCATTGATATTTTTGTTCATTATCGTTTCCCCATGAGCTTTCTCGTTGCTTTTGCCGTGTCCAATTTCTTGATACTAGCTTTTCCGCTTTGCAAATTTTTACCAATAAAGCATCTCTTTTCGCAAGCTGACCAATTATTGCATGCATTTATTGAAGCTGACTTTTACAGGCCAGTATGTGATAAAGCTTTTCTCCACAAGGTGGGTGAATTGTGTCGAGGCAGGAATCCTTGCCCTATCGGACATAGGTGTACAGATTCCTGCAGCTGTCCAGGATTCCAATGCCAACACGTAACAACAGGTATTTATTTTATTGAAATTAGAATAAGAATTAGGGCCAATTTCTTAGCCATTTTCGGTGGAACACATGATTTTTCTTATATTGGGTTATTCATAAAGAAGTTAGAATATTTTGTTAGGGGAAACGTGTATACCGATCGTTTTGTTGAGGTTAAGCTACGCCAGGATTCGACTATCGCTTATGTGAGTATAAAACTCGGATTTGTTTGAAGTGGGTGGCGTCTTAATTACAGCTTATCTTTGATTTCAATTATTGCCAGTCATGCTGGTCTGGTCTGCAGTATCTGAAAGTGCCAAATCATGGTACACTCTGAAGAGAATTGGATGACCACACCCTGCCATAAGACGACCACAAAAGTGCGTCACAAGGCAGACTTTATGAAACAAAGCAGATTAGTTGCGTGAAAACCCCAACTGATTGTTGTTATGTGATTTATTCTAAGTACTTTACCCTTTAATCACAATTCGAATGCTGCTATTGCTTTGCATATCATGGTATATTTCAAAGCAAAGTCTTCACCTGTAATTGTAATTACTGAAGAAAGATCTTTTAAAACTCTCCTCACTTCCGATAGACCAGAAAAGGCTTCAATCGAACAAACATAATAATTTCCTGTTCGTTTAACAAAAGCAAGAAGTTGCAAGGATCTTTACGCACTTGGCTTCAGAAAAAGTACGAGATATGACATCTATCGACCAGAAATTGGAATTTTCCCAGTCAGATGCGACATGGCAACCGACGGAGGAGGTTGGATTGTGTTCCAGCGTCGTGTTGATGCCAGTGTGGATTTCTTTCGAGATTGGGATGCCTACAAGCAAGGCTTTGGGGATATGGACGGAAACTTCTGGTTGGGGCTTGAAAAACTGCACAAGCTAGCCGCTCCAGGAAAGGGGGCCATTCTTCGGGTTGACTTAAAGCACATGGATTTTGCAGACAAAAAGTATGCAAAGTACAGCTTATTTGAGATTTCAGGAGAATCGGATGGGTATCGTCTGAAGGTGGGAGGCTACTCTGGAGATGCTGGTGATTCTCTGATTTACCATAACGACATGAAGTTTTCAACAAAGGACAAGGATCATGATAATCTACATAATGGCAATTGTGCACTAGCACATGCTGGTGCTTGGTGGTATAACCGTTGTTATTATTCAAATTTGAATGCTTTTCATCCTTTATCATCGAGCAGTAGGCATATAGCTAGTTATATTACCTGGAGAACGTATTTTGAGAACGCAGATTCTTTTGGTAGGGTGACATTTGTTGAGATGAAATTCAGATACAAATAAAGACCTCAGTGGTGCTTCAACCTTTTCTTTTCTCTTTATTTTATGATATGATTTGAAGGATTACTTTTATCAAAATATTAAACCACTTAAAAACTTTTGGATGAAATATGTATGCTTCTTGAATAATCAAATAGAGCACGATTTTTATGGTCAACACCATTGAAACATTTTGGCAGCATTATAGTACTTTTCGGGAAATTTCTTGAAGAATAAATATTGTTCCGGAATCTCTAATGATAAAGGTTTCTGCTAAAGTTTATAAGAATTATTTGAATTTTTCACTTTGATTTTTTCTCCATTAAAGATCAAGTTTCATAAAATATCTTAACAAACAGATTTCAAACTCCTCTCTTGTTTCGACAACAGCAGTGTTTTGCAATTATCGAGCACATGTAGGATTGTTTCCTATAGTGGCAGCAAAAGTTTCTGTAACTCCACAGCCTTTGCAGTTATTCCAGTCCATTCTTTTTTCCAAACAATGACTTTGTAATGTAAGAAGAAAGAAACTCGGATGGGTAGGCTGTCTGTGATTTCGTGGATTCTGTGAATGAGTGATAGGGTACAAGAAAATACTTTAGGTACCAAAATTTTCGGTGGGATTTATTATCGGTGAAGCAGGGCAACCGAAATTTTTTGGAACCAAAATTATTCAACACAATGAAAAGCTCATTTTACACCGGTGGACTTTCAAAAAATGAAAAATGCTGCTGATGTTGTTAGAGTACTACTCTACCTCCAATGCCTTTCAAGTTTCAGTTTTCGGTTCTCCTTTGTCGATATCCAGCTTCCTCTCTTTCTCCCTTTACATCCATAAAATGTGAGTTCGCTATGGGCTGAACGAATGCTCCTACCTACTAGCTCTTTATTATTTTTCTCAATTATTTTTTTCTCACGTTCCAGCCGGTTCAATTTGGACGCCTAAATTTTTAACTCACAATCGATCAGAATTTGTAATCCCCTCCTTGCGATTTGCGATCGTAATCATTGTGAGCTTACTGTAAATTCTTCCAATTAATTTTTCCCCATGGGTTATAGAAAGTGCCTCCTCTAAAAAAATGTTATGACATTCGTGCCTACTCTTAAGCTTTGAGGGGAGGTGCGGTAACTTGCAAACGTAATTTTGCCATTTTAATGTGACCCATATTTCCGCAAACATGCTTAAAACTATACACATACATAATTCTGCAAGGCAATAAACATTTCTCAAGCCACAAAAAAATCATCAAACAAAAATTCAGCCTTTTTCAGAAAAACGGTACCCTTAAATAATGGCACATTCCTTCCTCAACACCTATCTTAAGGTAGCAGTCTACCATGAAAATGGTCAGTTATGAAAATTTTGTCAAAATTCTTTTTTCCTTGGATATGATCAGGAAAATTACTGTAACTGTTGTAGTTTTTGCGAAAATTTGATTTATTTATCCCCTGGGTTGATCATCTTTCCTTAGCAACCAAGTTTCTATCGGTTGCTAGGGGGTCTGTTGACACCCATGGGACCCGTTTTTGAAAAAAAATTATATTACGTAATCTATGGTCTTCTACCCTATCCCAAAATGCATTTATACCACTTTAAAAAGCACAGGGAACGAATGAAGCATAGTTTCTGTTTGGCCTGGTCGACGAAAGTTGTTCGAAGAGTCCTTCTGTTTATGAAGCGAACTTATCCGACAATGAACGCCCTGAAAAGAGAGTTTTTAATCGAAAATTTAGGTTGGTAAAGCGAAGAAAAGAAAAAGATCTGCTGGAAGTAAAAAAAACTATGTATTCGAAGCAATGACAAGGATTTGGATTACTTAGGCCAAAGCGAAAAGGTGATGAAGATGTACTGCCTACCTCGTCTTCACAAGCAACAACGGATCAAAGCAAAGAATTAGAGGAACACAGTGCTTCACTTTATAAACTTATGAACTCTTTCTTTGGTTCAGAAGACCTTAGTCCCATAAAAAGACCAATTTCCGGATAAAAGAAACGAAGGATGCTGCTGCTGGCAATATTGACAGTGCTGACGATGGCTACAGCCTTATAGATCAGAAACTTTTGATGAATGCAATCAACAAAATTGCTGTTTGTCGTACATATAGGAATCCAAAGGCACAGTCAAGCCTGCTGCTTAGTTTGGCCTCTAGTTTAGCAATAAGTTTGGCCTTGCAGAGAAATATTATCTTGTATGTAGCCATTGTCATACAAGTTCACCACTTGAGACCAGTGAAAAGCTCAGTGGATCTAAGAGGGCAGACAAGAAAGGGGGACAGACCACATATGAAATAAACTGTAGATCAGTTGTTGCTTTACTAGAAACTGAATGTGCTGGGTTGGAGAGATCTTTTGACTTATGAGTCTTCCAAACACTGTCTCAAAGTCACCTTACAGCAAACATTTAAAAATCTTGAGGAAGTGGCAGTAAATGTATGTGAAAACATTATGAATGAAGCAGCTGCTAGGCTTATAGAGATCATTGAAAGAGAAGAGCATACAATGATTGAATTTGATAAACCATCCACTGGAATGAGTCCTTGCATGGTATGGTATGGGCATGATGTCCAAAAACCTGTCAGGTTTAGTGGTTAGAGATCAGTGATTTAGTGGAAAACGAAAAGTTACAATCGCTGTTTGCCATTCTGTTGGAAATTTCAATATTGGGCCATCATCAATTGCAGATGTTTTGAAGGCATTACAACTTAAATGTGGCCAAACAAACTTTAAATTATTTGAAAACTGTTGACAATAGAAGGCTGAAAGATGCTGCAAGGAAGGTTTCACAGAAATACAAAGATCGGAGAGAAAAATTACAAGCTGCCACCTTAAAAACATCACAGAAATACAAAGATCGGAGACAAAAATTACAAGCAATAAAGAAGCGAAGACTTGATGTAGCTAGGAATAGCTATTTATCTTTTGGTCTTTCTGCAGAGCCTGAAAACATTTCTAAAAAGGAAGTTGATGCAAGTCTAAAAAGGAAAAGAGGAAATAAGAAAGGAAAGAGAAAGAGACCTAGAAAGTCGACGGACCTGTCGAGTAATGAACATGAATATTTCAACCAGTTTGCACCCCCAGTTACCTTTATGATGCCTCTAAACATTATTATTGACTTCTTTTAACATTTTTGGTTGTATCTATGGGTACATTATGTGTGATACACAACCAAAATTTAGTCAAGTTGCAAAAGATAAGAAAAATTAGTTATTCAGTACATCTCAAAACTTCAAATGCACTTTTCTCAAATCTCAAATACGGACATCTATTAAGCTTGTGATTAAGATATCTTTGGCTCTGTATAAGATATGAAGATGAAATTTTCAAATAATATGTATCTTTTAATGCTCTATGCAATAAATACATTGATTTTTGATAGAAGAAATATTTCACAAAATATTTTAGAAAACTCAACTTTTCACAATAAAATATCTAGCTGACTTGGTATCATAAAACTGTGTGTTCATTGCATAGATTATGTAAGTAGAAACTTGTTGCTAAAAAATTTCCACCATAGCCTTTAGCATTTATGAGATATCATTTCCACAATTTGCAGAAGTTCGGCCTTTGTTTTTATGTTTCTATGGCAACGTCATTGCCCCACCCTTCCAGACATCTATTTTTGCTTTTTAAATCTTACATTGTTTATAACCTGAAAGTTTCAAGCTTCAAGCTCAAGCCATTATCAAGTTTTGGCCAGTTTTCCATATTGCTGCTTTCAAGGTAGACTGCCACCTTAAGGTACCCCCCTCCCCCGAGCACTTCAGTTCCATTATTGGGCTGACATCAAAATATTTAATTTTTGTAACTTTTATGATTGCATTGAAGATTATGTTATGTTGAGGATGGAAATAACTTACAGAAAGTGTTTCAAGCTCTCACTGAAATTTACACCAAAATATCAAAATTATGATCGAATTTTCTTCCACCGAAATTTTTGGCACCGGATATTTGGTACTTAATGTAGTCAGGAACAATGTAAAACGACGACAAAATTTCAATGTTGTAATAAAGCATTTTGAAATAAATTTGATGTATACTAATATTTCGTCCCGGCATACAGGGTTAGACTTCATAGGTCAGGAGTAAATGTAACGAATTTTTGTTGTTGTCGATTTTTCATTTGGTCTTAGTGAGTTTTGCTTTTACAGCACGCATCCGTGCTTTGAGTCCTGTCCAATGAAAATCCTTCGGAATCTGTATCTCGGAATTTTCCAGTCATAAATTTTTTGGGCCCGATAAACAATAGCTTATTTTGCCAAAAGGGGGCGTCTATTACTAATTTTTGGTTACCTGGTAGCAATTTCAAGTTCATAGGTTTAACAGACAAAATATTCCTCCAAATTATATCACCCTTCCGAAAACATTTTCCCGTCGAATTTTGACGAATTACAAAATCGATACCTCTGGGGAGTGGCGCGTCCATATAGGAGCAATGGTTTCTAAATGTACTGTATACTTCTGAATGGCGGGTTGGAATTTGTGTATAGATCTCTCTGTAAGTATTATCAATCGTTTTAAGAATCATAGCTTTGCACTATTCTTTTTATCGTGTATGATTTGGTTTCTACTTCCAATTTGAATACTGACTTGCGTGGGATCAGATGTGTCTATTAGAATATGTTTGGCATCCCCAAGCTGTGTGCCTTACAAAGGACAGTCAAAGCCAGGCTATAGCTTTTGCCAGTAAAGTCAATATTTTTCTTTGAAATCAGACTTATCTGTTTTTTAGGATTTATCAAGCTTTGGGATGATTCTAACGAACATCCAGCCTTTAATTAAAAGGTACGCTTGGATAATGTCAGCTGGACGGTGGCTTCTTTAGTTTGAATGAACAGCTCTTCATACGATGATGTGTCGTCACAATATGCTGATTCCAAGGCAATATTTTCTCCTATAAAAGCAGCCCAAAATCGAAACTTCTAATAGTTTGATCAAGAAATAGCTTTGGCAAGTTAATATATCTGTCCTTTTGCAGCAATTAACAGTCCCATACAAACTCTGTTGCCTAATATTAGTCCTAATTAGTGTGATCACTACTATCAGACCTAACAATAAATAAACTATTTTAATATCAAACACATGAATGCAAGTAAGTTTAGCCAAATCCTCCCGGAGCCCCTATTCATTACATTGTATACAAGACATATACATACATACAAAAGTGTATTTTGCAAAAGTAAGTTGACGTTTTGTACTCTGAAGAGTGTCAGTCGAAAGAGCTTTAATTATGCTGTAAAATATTTGATATCACTTATGTCTTTTTAACAGCATTTGTAACATTGCAGCCATTCTCCTTTCTAAACTGTTCCTTTGGTTTGTAAGACAGTTTCCAAAAATATTTTTGTAAGTTTCCTAGTAGTAAAGATTTCCGAACAGAACGCTATCGAATCAGTGCGCAGTGACTTGGTTGTAGTATCAGGTCCAATCAGGGCTATAGACGTCGTAATGCACCACCTTTGTGGGAAACTTTCAGTACCTGTGCATGAAAATTAAAGGAAAGCTTTATCTTGATGTACCAAAATTTCAAAATTAAAAAATCAAAGTTACGTGGCTAATCCTTTATTTAATTTATGATTTCCTTGAAAAAAGCAAAGTCACATGGTCTATCTTGGTCTCTGATGCTCCAAAGAATACTTTTTAAACTAAAGATGCCTAGCAATATATTTTTTTTAGTTATCTGAAAGAATCTGCTACTGGAGATATTCCAGTTTCAAACTCGTGGTAATTTAAGAAAGCAACAAGTGTAAACAGCTACGTTTGTAAATGAATTTAGCATTTGGTCTTCAATGGAATGAATTGGAACAATCCTGTTCTGAACACTAAGCCTATACATTAATATGAATCTGCTAAATGAACCATTGTAAACTAGTTGTCAGTACTGCAAGTGGCTAAATGTTTAATGGAATGTCATCAACATTTGGTTGCACACTGATTACGAAATAACGATTGTATTATTCAAGCTACTTCAATTGACCTATACGCAATATTATTTGGTGTACCAGCAAGAGAAATGGGTTGTGCACGTCATTAATTATCAGAGTCACGAAATAGTGAGGAAACTCGACTTGGAAGAGGCCTTGAATGAAGAACGGTCAAAACATGGAATGTGTTTTGCATTTGATGTAAGTAACCTTATGTACAACTTTTAAGAGAAGTTAAAAATAACAAAAAGGTATCGAAATATGCGATGAAAGATCTTCAAGTGCCCTTATTTGTAAATGTCACTACGTCATCCAGCCTGTAGTTAAAATTATATCGAGTGTTGATTACCTTGATCATTTAAGGAACTGTAAATAAGGCCTCTAAGGAACCCTTAGAACTTTGTAAAACCCTTCTCTCTAAGCTAATATATTATAAGCTATTTGTACGAGAGGTGTTTATTATTTCGTCTCATGTCTCATACTGAGAAAATTTAAGGCCTTGAAAAGAACAGATTGAAGAACACATTCAATACCAACACTTTTTTAAATTTATAAAGAATTTTGAGCTATTTCTGACAAGCGGAGTTGGATAATTCAAGACCTTTCTAAACACAAACAGAATTCTACGGCTGCTTTGGTTGCATGTGAGCCTGGGGTACATATTGAGGCTGCCTTGCAAGACGTATGGAAATTTCAGTGTTGAAGAACAAGGTTTCATGCTTGCTGGACACGTGATAGCATCATTAGAAGTATCGACTGTCGAATTATGCGAACAGCATTGCTTGTATCATCAGAGCTGCAGCTCAATTAACTGGAAGACACCAACATCTGGGTCTGCTAATTGCCAGATCAACGAGAAATCAACAGAAAATTCGAATGACAACGTAACGTTATCTCTTTCATCTGAATGGACCTACAAAACAACAGATTATACGGAAAGAAATGTATGTCACTTCCTTTCATTACCATATTAGACTACCATGGAACATTTTATGCACCTGTTATCGGTCCTTTCAGTAGTTTATAAAGCAAGATTCTAATTTTTTTCTCATTCCATAAGAATCTTCCAGTTCAACTGAAAATATGAAGTTCACTTCATTGCGCTAAATCCATGCTTTGTCCATCATAGTTACACTGTCAGCTTCCTCGTTTTCCCCGTTGCTCTGATTCATTTCTACTTTGCCAAGTTTTACCAATAAAGCAAATGGTTTTGCGAGCATGAATTGAAGTAGACCAGATTTCTTAATACGTTTTTACTGAACGATACAATTGTTACCTTTCTTTATTCAAGCATGGTACAATATATAGCTATACTAAAGCTAATTAAAACTAACAAATTTATATCACTGAGCTGGTCTTGCAAGAATTAATTGAAGTTCATCATTCATATCTGATTTTCGAATAACATTTTGCTACTTCGAAGTTTATTAGCCACTGCACAGACCAGTACTTCATAGAGTTTTTCTCCACAAGGTGGGTGAATTGTGTCGAGGCAGAAATCCTTGCCCTATCGGACACAGGTGCAAAGATTCTTGCAGCTGTCCAGGATTCCAATGCCAGAACGTAACAGCAGGTATTTATTCTTATTCTTATTAGAAGGACGTGTTTCGAATTTGTTAGTGCAACTTTCGTTGGAACATATCATTACTGTAATTGTGTTGCTCAAAAAGCGAGCCAATGTTTAAGAGTCTTAAAAAATATGAAGTTTGAAATTTGAAGTTTGAATACTATGATTATAGTTGGCGACAGCATGCTCTTTAATGTCAGCAAGAAAACACTGAGTAAGAGGTTATCCATACGGAGTTTTCCTGGCTCCACCTCATGATAGTATCTAACCTCGTTTCTTTACCTTTTTTTTATTATAAATGAGATCGTGATTATACATTTCCTTTGTAAATGGGTTTATTCACAGGGCCAGTTGTAAAGGCGATAGTAATTCATGAGTTGTAAACAAGGCTCTATGCATATGCACCTTTCATAAGAAGAACTCACTTTAAGACTATGTGGGTCGAACCTACAGTTGCTGTACATGTCGTTCTCATATTTTTAAAGCAGGATCGTAACTTACTTCTTATCTTTGGAGAAGAATGTGATGATTATTGAAGGAATGCTGAAGAAACATCTTTAAACAACCCCTCCTCTCACTAAAAAAATCATTGTTAAATCAAGCAAATTTAATTTCATTTTACTTTGAGCAGAAGCAAAAAGTTGCCAGTATTTGTACACTCTTGGCTTCAGAACAAGTACAAGATATGACATCTATCAACCACACATTGGAATTTTCCCAGTCAGATGCGACATGGCAACCAACGGAGGAGGTTGGATTGTGTTCCAGCGTCGTGTTGATGCCAGTGTAGATTTCTTTCGAGGTTGGGATGCCTACAAGCAAGGATTTGGGGATATGAACGGAAACTTCTGGTTGGGGCTTGAAAAACTGCACAAGCTAGTGGCTCCAGGAAAGGGGGCGATTCTTCGTGTCGACTTAAAGCACATTGATTTTGCAGAGAAGAAGTATGCTACGTACAGTCAATTTGAGATTTCAGGAGAATCAGATGGGTATCGTCTGAAGGTGGGAGGCTACTCTGGAGATGCTGGTGATTCACTGAATTACCATAACGACATGAAATTCTCGACAAAGGACAAGGATCAAGACACAGCAGCGGGTTCAAATTGTGCATTAGGATATACTGGGGCTTGGTGGTACAACAGTTGTTATAATTCAAATTTGAATGCACTTCATCCTTTATCAACGGGCAGTTTGCATACATCTAATTATATTACCTGGCATACGCTTGCGAATAATTTCGGTAAGGTGACATTCGCTGAGATGAAATTTAGATACAGATAAAAATCTCAGTAACAGTGCTTCAACTTCTTCTTTTCTTTTTGTTTTATTATCTTATTCGGATTATTGCCTTTATCGCAACATTTAAGCACTTTAAAACTTGAAACTGGAACATGTATGACTCCCGAAAAATCAAAGTAGAACACGATTTCTGACAGCATTATAGTTCTCTTCGGGAAAAATCTTGACGAATAGCCTTCACTAGGGAATCACTAATTATAGAGGTTTCTGTTACAGCTGATAGTAAGTCATTGAAATTTTCACTTTGACTTCTTTTTCTATTAATAAATACACTTGCTTAAATTCGAGTTTCATGAAATATCAAATTCAGATTTCAAATGCCTCTTTCGTTTCGGTAATAACCAACAATGTTTTGCAGATGGCTAGAAAATGTTGTAGGATTCTTTCCTATAGTAGCAAGCAGGAAAAGTTTTTGTAACTTCACAGCCATTGCAGGTATTCCAGTCCATTCTTTATTTCAAGCAATACATTTGTTAAGAAAGAAGGAAGAAACTGCGGATAGGCTGTCCGCCGCATTCTATGAATAAGAAATACGGTATAAGGTAGGGTCAGGAACAATGCCGGAGCAAAATGACGACGATAATCCAACGTTGTAGAATAGAATTTGGAAAAGGCTTTGAAAAAAGCAAACATTTTACAATATATTGGCTAAAAGCTTTTTCGTCTGACACTCCTCAGAGTATAAAACGTCAGAATAAGGGTCCGAAAGAACACGATAAAAAATATACACCCAGTTGTGGATCGAAATAGGCCAATCAGAAAAACGCAAGCACAAGACCGGTATAGTTGACCAATCAGTGCCGCATGCATAAAGAAAAATTACCACTTGAGTCCAAGAGAGATAATAAACTCCTTCTGTCTACACAATGGCCGATTTTTCGTTTGTTTGTAGATCGATGGTCAACTGTACTATACTATTGGTTAACTATACCAGGAATTACTATATTATTCATTTTTCCTTGCTGACAATTTCATGTAACATATGCTTGTTAAATCTTTTAATCGTTTATGCTAGCACTATCGTATCACTTGTGATTATTTAAAATATACTGATAATGAAATGTTGAAGTTAGAGTTGAAGTTCGTGTCAGAATGAGCATTATTGTTATGTTGTGCCCCTTTGTGTGTCCCGTAACGTGAACATATTAATTTTGGGATCCATTGCGGAGGCGCATTGAGTCGGTCTCTCTTCCCGGCGGAATTAGAAATGGCGGCCGTGCGAGCTTGTCAGCTCTTGAGATGTAGATTAGGAAGTAGCCTCTTCCAGGCTTCAAAGACATTAAAGTATTCGGGTATGTATGGTTATGTTGTTTTTAGTAGTTTTCAATCTAAATCGATTTATATTCAATATAAAGTGAATTACATAACCCTAATACGGGGACACAACACACACAAACCTTGTGTTGTTTGATTTCGCTTTGGATTCGTATTTTACGTTTAGACAACCGATACCAGGGTCAAAAATTGCAGAACTTGAGAAATAATGCAGCTAAAAATATATTTTATACTGTTTATTTCATCATCAATACAGCCAGGTTTTCGCATGTGCGATTTTCCAACAGGGCTGCCAACCCCACATTTTCCCGGAAAGAAACCATTTTGTGATTTCCTGTGTCTTTTTCATCTTTATATTTCAACCAAGTTTAGCATCATTTGACACTTAAAGAAACAATTAAAATTCTCAAGTAAGTCTTGGAAGAGGCAATATTACAGCAGACAAAATAAAAGGCCTAATGATTCATTAAATGAACAACACTGCCTCCCCCAACCACAGAAGTACCATGCCACCTTGAACAAATAGTGAAACTGCCACTTTTACCAAATATAGTGACACTGCAAAAGGTAAAATACTAACAGACATTGATTGTAGTATTGATATTTGCCATTTGCCAGGCTGGAAAACTTGCGTACCGTATTTCCTCTAATGAATGCCACCCACTGATAAGTGTACTTTCAGCCCACAATTTGTCATCATCTCATCTTAAAAGGTGGTGTTCATTGGATAACAGACCAAAAAATTAAAGTTTTTATGTTATTAAGACAAAGGACTCTGACCGAGGCAGAGGTATTGACATTACAGGACATTTCCATAACATGAACACATCTTTTATGAACTTGAAAACATTTTTCACCAGGGGCAGTCTGGCCTGGGGGGCAAATTGGCGAACGCTACCATTGTGATATCTCTGCATAATCACAAACCATTGAATGAATGCAAATGGTTGTGAACCAGCATTGATCATCATGAAGCAGTGTTAATCATCGTTAATCATTGTGAGTGATTGAGAATCATCATGAGTCATGATAAATCTGCGAAGGTCATTGTGAATTGGCTCAAATGATCATGAACACCATTTAGTGACAAGAATAAAAGAACAAAGGATAATAGAAAACAAATTCCTAAAAAACTTTCTTAATTAAACTGCCTATCAAATTGAGACAAACATAAAAAATGGCTTTTGTTTGAATGGACAGTGAAGTAGAACTGCTCCTAGAAGTCCTTAGAAGATTTGCTTCTAATTGTTTATATGAAAGAATGAAAGAGGGGATGTAAGTCAAAAAATGCCCCTTTATTTGAACAAGGTTTTTTAAGGTAAAAGAGGCAGAATGAACAAGGTTTATGTTGTAATGTATTAGATGGAGTTCATTTGTTTTTTTGCATGGCTTGTATTGGCAAATACTTTTGCATGTACATCATGCGTAAATCCAAAGGCTCTTCCTCACTAAAATTTATTAAAAAAGAATTGCAAGCTGATTTTAATAAAGCATTTAATCTCTGATTTTTCAAAATTTTGTCTTGATTTTGAAAAATTTACTGCAACAGACGAACCATGAAACAGAACGGAGGAACGGATAGAACAATCTGCATTCCTTGTGAAGTCAAAGGTAATCAGTGATTACAGGATATCCATAGTAGTGGTAACAGGATATCCATAGTAGTGGTAACAGGATATCCATAGTAGCAAACCTATATGAAAGTTTGCCAGGCAATTTTTAATTATAAGTACATCATGTTTTGTAAAAAAATTCTCAAGGTCAAAAAAAGGTAAGAAGTATTAAACTGGGTACTCCATGTTTGAAGCTAGTGCTAATGGCAATGTTAGAGAGAATAATAACAGGGAAAATTAAGAAAAAGCATGGTATAATCCTAGGATTCACAGCACTGGATATGATATTTCTTCTAGGGCTGGGTTTGGTCTTAATGAATTTTTACCCAAATGACTATGTAAAGGGCTTCTGATAAATTATACATCAAGCAGTTTTGGAACACTAACAACAGTTTTTATAGGCAAATTCGGCCACTCCCTTTCCCCATAGAACAATGTTGTTTCTTATAAAATGACCTAGGAGATAAGGAATTAAGCTTTTTGTTATTACATCCATGTACTCAACATGCCCTTGTGTCTCAATACTCTTTCTGCCTGCCTTATGTCTTGCTGATCAGACATTTAGGCTTTGTGCGTTTCTGTGAAAAATAAACAGTATATTTCATATGCATGGTCAGGTAAGGGTACCCTTTGGTCCCATTTCTGTTGCTTTTCTAAATTCAATTTGTTTAACATATTTTAAAAATTGTATAAAGAGTCTGTCAGTTTCCTAAAGGTATGTCATCTTTTAGGTAATGTAAGGTGGTCATGCTGTTCCAGTCTGGTCAAGACATGCAGTAGAAGAATATCAACATCATCACTTATTCTTGCTAGTGATCACACAGAAGAGGAAGTTAAAGAACCATCAACATGGTTTTCAAATCTTCTTGGTTACACTGAAGATGAGAGTCAAAAACAGGTAATTATCTTTGAGTGCAAAAAAAATGGGGGGCTTATAATTAAGCAGTAGGTGGGAAATGTTTTCTGAAACTAATTTGGGTCAAAGCAAACAGGCTATTGAGCGAAAGGACCAGAATTAATGGGGGAATCAAAACATTTTCAAAGCAATGGTAAATTTGCAGGCAGGGATCCGCCAGTTGGAATATATGCAGGGTTTATACTAAGAATGCCTTTGGGAAGTGAAATTTATGCAAAAAATTGCTTTAATGCGAAATTAAATACCTTGCTTTTTTATTTATGGTTTTTGTGGCATACAAGATCTGGAAACTGAGGGATGGAAGCTTTTCCACAAATTAATAATTGGGGGTAGGTTTGTTATCAGGCCTTGCTCTAAGTAAAATGAAGGTGCTCCATAAAAAGAGCCCCTTAGAAACTCTAGGCGCTCTATTTCGCACCTCTAAGTAAATTTCCTTGAGAGCATCCTTCGAGAGCTTTAGGAGATCGAGAGCTTCATATCAAAAGCTTCGGAAGAATGTTAAATATGAAATTCAACGGTGATACCAGAAAGCACCATAATATGAAATAATAAAACATGCAACAAACACTATGTTAATATAAATATAGAAATATAATAGAACAAAGTCGCAAAGTTGTTCAGATTTTTCTAGATATGTAAGTTGCTATCATTCGATGAGCTTTTATTAGTGTCAGTATCACTACTGTTATGTTCAGCTTCACATATTGCTTCATCAAAACGCATGGCTTTAAATCGAACATTTAACTTTGTTTCCTTTTTTCATGTTATCTATTCTATAAGAAACGCTAGAACATCTACTACTCGCAAAAGCAAATGAAAAGCAATGCGATAATTTGGACGGAAATGTGATCGCTGATTTGCACAGGCGATTTTAAGTTATTAAGAAAAACAGAAAATAATATATACTTCAATAGAAGATTAACGCTTGCTCGAAAGTCAAATAAATCTGCCGGAGAATACGCTTGATGGCCTGTGTCCTTGATGGTTATTAGAGGGTTATTAGATTGAAAATGATATCGAAAACCCAACGTTGAATTTGCTGAATTTTTTCTCAAGAGGTAATCTTACGCAAATCATAATTTTGCGGTTTGTTGGGAAGATTGTTTATGCTTGATCAAGTTGATTCAACAAATTCCAAAAATTTATTTTGCTCCGTGTTAATATTGTTTTTACGTTTTGAGGGGCTCTATAAATCGCTCTCCAAGGCTTTTTTTGGGTGCGCTCTAGGCGCGCGCGCTCGATCGAGCGCCTTTCCGGGCAAGGCCTGAGAGTTTAATGTTACATAAAGATCTCATCAAAGAAGCTTTAAGGATATAATAAGCAAACAATCTTTTCGTGATACAAAACTTAAAAATGGCTTTGAAAAAAGCAAACATTTGAGTATACTAAAACTTTTCATCTGACACTCTCCATAGTATAAAACACCAAAACATAGATCAAAAACTCTACGCTAGAAAATATATATACCCAGTTGTGGATAAAAAAAGCAAACAGAATGGGATCACATGACTGTTGAAGTTGCCAAATCAGTGTCACTTGCCTATTGAGAATGAGCTTTACCATTTCAGTCCTAAGGAGAAATTGAACTCCTTTTGTCTACACAATAGTCGTTTTTTGTGCTTATGTAGATAGATTCCAAAACTTCCAGATGGCTCGATGATTGGGGTTTACCAATAATCCTAAACATGTTGCCATTATAGTTTTTTGCACAATCTGGGTTTTCCTGTAAATGCTGCCTGATAGCAGAATCACATGTTTCAGTTATTATAATAGGATTATAATAAGATTTTATATGCAGGTGTGGGTGATAAGATAAGAGAACAAAATTGGTTCAAAGCATTATTTCTACGAACAGATTTCAACTCTTTAAAGAGAATGGCGACTGGAACAATATTTAAATATCTGTTTTACTGACCTTTCAAAGAACATGGTTGTAGTAATTTTCCCCTAAATTCCACCTTCAAAGTGTTTTAATAATCACAGACATCTGTAGTGAACCAGTTCAGCTGCAATGTAAAGTAAGGTGCAAACGAGAATAGTATCATCTTGATTTTAATATTCTGATTTTTTTCCATTACTTGCAGGAATAGTTGTTGTTTTTCTTATAAATTATCACTTGTTTCATTTAGAGTTAACAAAACAGATCACATAAACTTAACCAATTTACTATCAAACTCTTTTTGAATGTAAAGACACGATTAATAAGTTTCTTGAATATGAAGGCAGTCCAAATGTCTTTAGCCCAAAGTTAGTCCAAAATTTTGGAACACCTATAGAGCCCCACTTCAGTGTGCACCCCTGCTGGCAGTGCCAATCCAGAAACATGGCTAGCTAAAGGATCCTAATCTTGTATTTTTTTGTCTGTAGGTGATAGATCCTGAAGAAGTGAAAGAAAGAGAAGCTCTTTTTGGAGAGGTATCTTGCACTATGCATCTACGACATTTTCTTGTTCTGCAGTGTCATAAATGATACTAGCAGTCACTAGTGAACAAAATTTCCAAAGAACGTGTGCTGATAGATAATAATTAATTCTGAAACTTTTAGTGTGATAGGAAGAAGATTGAATAGATGTTGTAGGTTTATGGCTTATTTCAAGGCCGGTTTTTACCATATAAGACAGCATGCATATCTGCAGACCCAAATTCTGCTTTTAAAAGGGTATTGCCCTTCTGTTTATTGACAATTGACCAAGATTGAGCCATAAAGTCGTGGAAAAATTGATATTAATGCTTATGAAAGATACCTTCTAAGACCCTTGTAATTTAAGGATTTATATCAAAACTTTTTATCCCCTATTAGATTCAAATTAGAAATGCTTTATATATCATTGCATTGTTTTTAGCATTTTCCAGACATTTTAAGTATATTCTATTTGATTTGGCTTACCTGAACAAATGAGACAAAGGATTCACAGCACACCTGCCAAAATATATTTCACCAGGACTGCATAGCACACAAATCGAAGTTTCTAAATATTTGGGACCTGTAACAGCATTGAATTGCTTTTCTTATGTTGTTCTCTTTTAGATTGCTGATATGTATTTTGCAAAACCAAGGCAGTATCCAGACATAAAATTTATTGAAAAAGTAGTCGATTTTCTCATAAAACACAATGATGAGTAAGTAACTTTAAATAATTGAATATGAATATCTCAATTTAATGTTTTGCTCTAGTTAAAGAAAGACACCAATGTGTAATGTTTTCACAGTGTTTGAAGTGAAGTTTTGCACCATTTCGAATAGAATACTTAATGTTAGTTATTTTGATAGCTTGATATATGTAACATTCTTACAAAAGTATCATTCAAGTTCTTTGTAGCATTTTCATAAGTATATGTCATATGAAAATGATGGACCTGTTGCACTATCCCTGTTCCAGATTAGATGATAGATGTTATTATTGGTACCACTAATTTATCTGTTGTCATTTATTTGAATTTGAGATTATGCTTATTTCCCTGTTTATTGTCCATTTTAGCCATGGAGTCAAAACTGTTTGGGTTATTATGCAAGACATGAAATTAGAACCCCCAGAAGAACTGATTGTTAAAGTGAGTTTGGCTTGACAGCTTTTATGTTGTTTTGAAAAGTTAAATGTAGACTGAAAAGCCAGGAAATGCAAATTGTTGCTGATCATTTTACGTTTATATCTCTTTTATAAGATACCATGTACCAATGCTCCCTGCACTTTATCCTGTGGTTTACAATTTTATTGATCTATACATTACTATATGTTACACCAGGGGTAGACACTTGGTCAAATATTGGGGGGCAAACCTATTGTTTCAATAAGATGGCATCACATTTCCCATTGTCTTAGAACAAAAGATCATTGTTCTCCAAAGTATTGGGGGATGACTGCCCCCTCACCCCCCAAGGTGTCTGCATCTGTGTTACACTTTATCATATACTGCATATGATGATGTGAATATTCTTGTTGCAGATGGAAAGCTTTTTAGCCAAAGCTAGAGAAGAAGCTTGGTTCAAGTAAGATCCACATCAAGGAAACAGGAGAGAGACAAATTCTGTGCTAGTCAAAATCATCCAGTCAAATGCATTGTTTATCTGAAATTCATTTGGTAACTAAATTTCCTCATTGTGTGTGTAAGATTGCTTAGGACCCTGTCACAAATTGTATGTTCATAGCTTATGTTAATTCCAGTGAATTTATTCCAAAAATAATTTTCATTTTGTTGTCTCTATTTGGTTTCTCACACCTACCTGATAATTTTTTGCTGAAACTTTGAAATGTTTGCTATAGGGACAGTTTATGTAATTACCAGGCCATAAAAGAGACCTTCATGTTTAATATATGCTATTTCTTTTACTTCTATCCATTCAATTTCACTGATCAAACACAGGGCTATGAATATATGCTATATTTGAATTTTATGATCTATGATAGTATATATAATTGCAAAGCCTTTTTTCTAAAAGTAATTATGCCAAAAGGTACAACAGAACAACTGACTCAAAAAGTCTTTCCAAATCAAGATTAATTTAAACTTGGGTGATAACTGATTTAGTCCCGGAGGGCTACTTAGTATATTTTGCTGACTGGATGTGCACGTCTTTCCGGGTATCATTTTCAGCAATTTATTCTAAGGCCGGGTATCTGTTCAAAAGATATAATCTAAAGCCAGTCCAGTTGCCTGATTTTTGTTTTTTTTTCTATTCAAAAATAACAGCAAAGAAGCTGCCCGCCCATTGTTTTTGTGGTGTCCTGGCAACAATGGCAACTGGCACCAAAGCTTTTGTTTTCCTTTGTTCTTTTTTCCAGAAATTCTAAAGCCGGGTGTCATTTTTACCTTTTTTTTTCTGTAGCCGGTTCACCAAAACAATCTTAGGAGTGCACACCCCCGTCGTTTTGATATCCAAGTACCCCCCCGGGGGATTTAGTCCAAATATATCTGTTTGTTGTATATCTGTTTTTTTTGTTTTAAAGCCTGCCCCCCTCAGGTATGGTTCTTGCTCGAGTTTGCAAGATAGTAGAGCTCCAAGGAAAGAGCCTTGTCGAACCCCAACTTCTATAGGCTGAATTTCTTGGCTATCCACGTATTGTCTACAGTGCTAGGAGAGCCCTTCCATTTATTGAAAAGGATTACGTTCCTACCAGCAAAACAGTACCGTCGTTTATGAGTTTACTTGCCATGTTTTTCTGGCTATGTGGTACGCACAACCCAAAGAACGAATCGATTTACATTCAAACAAAAAAGCATCTGTTGTGTAGACAAATGGAATTCGTATTATATCTCAGAATCTACTGGTGACTTACCTCGATCCACAGCTGGGTATATATTTTCAATCTTGTGCTGTCCGGTCCTTATTCTGACGCGTTCTTCTCTATGGAGTATCAGAGTAAAAAGCTTTTGGTATATTGTGAAATGTTTGCTTTTTCAAAGCTCTTTTCATGTTTCAAAACTTTTAGGAGGTCTTCCACACAGATTGCAACCTTTGGGTTGCACTGAACGAAAACTGTGAACCCAGAAAAGGTGCAAGAATGAATGCAGCATGGCCTAATAAACGGAGAAAACAGTCTGATATATAATAACAAGGAGCAGTATCAACTTTATAAGGCGATTGTTAGACGGGGAACAATCGTCTTATAATTATTGTGAAGCTATAGCCCCAAGGGCATGGATCTGAAAAATAAATTTTCAATTTCTTTCCAACTTTATCGACATCCCGGCCAATTTACCCTTTTATCTAACGTTTTTGCAGCCCAACCAGAAATTTTTCCCCATTCGGTGACCAACCAGTGAGAAAAGCATGCTAGGTGTCACCACAATACGTAACAGATTCCGTCAGAGACGCCCGACACGGTCCTGGTTTTTGAACTACTTCCATTTACATTTCCATTTTCCAAAATCAAAATTGAATACCCTACTGCGTCTGCAGGATAGTCTAACTTGGTTGGCCGCTGAACAACTAATCAAATTTGATCGGTCAGTAATGATATGTAAAAACAGGCCTTCTCATACTAAAGGGTTTAAAGTTATAATGCTTTGACGGTTATTGTATCTTTTTGCAAGTCCAAGAAATTCATGTCCGCGTTTTATCAAAACGCAAAAACATGGATCTTTATTCAGTTTTGGTAAGGTAGTATAGGGACAAAAAGAATTTATTTTCCAGCAGTCAACCCGCCTCTTTCCGAATACGAGACTAAACATGGCGATTATTGCACATGGAAGCCCTAGAACAGCAACAGGACTGGAATTATTGTAAAAATTTGTGAACAGTTGTCGTGCTTTCAAAAAATGAAGTTAAGCTACAAGGTTAGTGTGCTTCTTACCATTATTTGACCATTTACAATGAGATTTTAGGCTCATAATCAACAATTGTTTCGAGTATTCGTCGTAACTCGTAAAAGTAAGGCAGTTTTCTTTCAACTGAAAACTCTATTAAAAAAACCTAGAACGCATTGATTTTGACTCAGTCAAACAGAAATAAAGGTGTGTAAAAAGATTTTTCATAACAATCGCAGTGACCTATTTGATGAATTGTTTGTTATAGTCTTCTGTTTTTGGACTAGTTCACTGAAATGTCATAATAAAGCCTTGAAGGTGTTAACTTTTGCAGGGCCTCCTACGAAGACTTTTTTAGAAAACAGTAGAGCCTTTTGCAAAACCTTTGTTATGGTTGTTATATCTTCCCTTGGCCCCCATCTCCCACTTTCCAACCTTCTTTGGAGCCCATGTTTTTGACACATCTCTCCTCAATTTTCTCAATTTTCAGCATCATAAAAAATGCATGTTTGCCAATGTCTGTTTTGCCAATAACAATAGTGGTACGCCAAGAAATAGTGTATACCAGGAATAAGAAGACCAAATTAGTGGTCAAAATTTTCAAAAAGTTTGTCATATCGTGGAAAATAGTATGAAGGGACCTACAATTAGGTTTGTAATAACAAGAGTTTGCTATATATGGAATTTGTTATACTATAAGAATTTATATAGAGTTAGGCAGAATCCAGGGGGTCAGACATTTTTCGTCATACCGGAAAAATTAGTTATAATCGTATGCGAGTTTCATAATATGAGATTCCACTGAAGATTATTCCTATGATTATTTCAAAACTTTTTTTAATCTGCAATCCTGACAAGGTGTTAAGTTTTTTTATAGTGGCATGAAGTAAAAGTACCAAGCAAAGATAAACATTTAAACCTGTCTCAAAAACCAACAAAACCAATCACTAAGAATCTTCCTCTCATAACAAAAGAAGGTGTGATATTTTGCACTCCTGGAAAGCAGTAGGCATGCACCAGGGCGTGCATAAGTGATCACGCACCTTTCTGACAAACACCTGTTAATATAGTCTTTATTTGTTCCTGAATTATTAGGTTGTAGGTTAAAGAGATTTAAGGGAAAACAAATGATGAAATATTTTCTGTAGAAACTATTGGTGCAGTCATTGTTTATTTGATAACATTAGCCAAAGTCTTTTATACCCTATTATAAAAGATATTACGCCGTAAATCCTTGGAAAAGCCCCCCCCCCTCGAATAAGCCCCTCAAACTACAAATTGTCAATAAGGCCCCCCTCAAATAAGCCCCCACTGCTACTGTTAATTCTCGAATTGGACCCCTCAATTTCATGATTTTTGTCATCTGAGGTCACCTTTGGCATTTCATTGAATTTTGAAAATGATTAATTTAATGCTTATACAAAAATTCCTCCTAAAATAAACAAGGTCTTTTAATAATGTCCTCTCAATGTCTACAGCAGTTTTATAAATCCCCCCCTCGTATAATGCTTACAATGTTCTTCTTGTAAAGAGAGTGTAACTTGAATTAAATCAATTTTAAATTTATTGATTCATTTGTGCTTTCCTTTCTAGTTTTCAAATCTTCTTGGGACAGTTTATAAAAAGGGAAACATCATCTTTTCAAAATCTGGTGACTGTTTACTTAGTCCTGTTGGAAACAGGATAACTATATTTGATTTGAAAAAGTAAGTATTAAGTGAGCATTTTATCTAAAAACTGATACATCATGATGTCACATATGTTAATCAAATAATCAATTCTATTAATTTGGCCAATTTTGACACTCTAGCTGGGTGTGAAGGGAGACGTAGGCCTATGATGTGATTTTTTCTTCAGTTGCTCAGCATTTATTTGAAATGAAGACCAGTTGTGGTCACCCATTTTCGTTCTGGTAATGTGTTACATGTAAGGTAGAAGAAAACAATGTTAGCTTAAGGATTAGTTGTCTACAAAGACTTTGTATGCATTAGTTGTCTTCAAAGACTTCCTTAGAAATAGAGCATTTCTTAAGCAGACTAGACAGAACAGAATCTAAGGAAAACAAGTGTAGGACAGTTTGATTATCCCTTAATTCTTCAAATGTTAGAAGAAGGAAAAGCAATGCCATGAAACACAATTGTATTTTTGATGTCAATTTAAATTGTAGGAGACTATTCCAGTATTGTGATATTTCCAGAGGCTTGATATTATCCACATTCTGAAGTGCTCGATTTAGGTAAATTACTTACTTCATGACATTGTGCCAATTTGCTTTAGCAATAAATCAAGGACATTGGCATTGGAGAGCAGAAAGGATATTGCATGCATTTGTTTGTCACCAGATAATTCTGTGTTACTTGCAGTTGATGAGGGTAAGCAATTTAAACCTTCTTTTTCATGCATTTCTTTGTTCTTGAATATATCATGCAAAATGTTGAAATAATGTTGAAAATAATGTTGAGTGATACACTTAATTCATTTATTGAATGATTGAAATCCAAATACACTACCTGGTCTACTAAAGTAGTACAATAACACAGGCCTGGCCGTTTGAGGCGAGCGATAGCTCGCGCTCGCCTCCACGCTCCCCTCGCAACCTAAGGCGAGCTATGAATTGCTCTCCTAAACAGAACATGAAGGGAGAATCGCTCCCCTAAAATTTCCATTCATTTGCCTTTTTTCTATGCAGAGAACCCTGAAAACGTACAAGGGTTAATTGGTTTATTTTTGTAACAGCGATTTCTCCCGTCATTGCATTTTTTTGCAATTAACTTTTTGCTTGTTGGGCGGTTTTTGTTATGATAGGCATAAACTTCGATCTATTTGGAAAAGGATATTTAACCGAAAGGTACGTTTGTAGTAATTAGAACCTTTCAATCTTAAGAAAACAGGAATATTTTTGGAAGGAATGTCGAAGAAATTGGTAGGAATTGTAGATTGGGGATATAATAAGACAGCAGGTCCCTTCTAGCAATAGAAACAAAACTATCCCTCAAAGAGAACAAGGTACTCTGTTTTGCGAATCAAAAACGACAACCAAAACATGGAATTCCACTATCCAGCAGCATTTACTGAAAAACCCAGATTGGGTGAAAAACTATAACGGCGACATGTTTCGCATTATTGGCAAAGCCTGATCATCGTTCCATCTAGCAGTTTGTGAATCTATCTACTATATAAACATGGCCGACTGCTTTTGAGTAGACATAAGTAAGTTCGTTTTCACCTTAGGACTCCGTTGGTAACATTTCCAATAGGAAAGCGGCACTTATTGGAAAACCTCAACAGTCATGTCCTCGCGTTTTCTGATGGCCTATTTCGATTTAAAACTGGGTATTTTAGCGTAGAGTTTTCCATCTATGTTCTGATGTTTTATTCTCTGAAGAGTGCTAGACGTATAATTAAGTTTGTTTCAAAATTTGTTTTTTAAACCCCTTTTCATTTGTGTTGTGCCAGTTTTACATAAAACTGAAAGAGCCTGCTCTTTTAAATACTTCAAGTAAAAGGGGTGCCAAAGTCACGGTTAAAGCAAATACAAATTGAAAGAAGTAAAACAGCATACTCCTTGACTTCAAGACTGTTTAAAGGCAACTGATAGATACTAAAGGGGCTTATTAAGTCATCTGTCGATTGTCTTTAAAGTACATTCTATGTGTTACTGATTTAGCTCGCCTCAGCAAATGAGGGGAGCGATTCACAGCTCACCTATCAAAATACAAACGGCCAGGCCTGATAACACCCAAGTTATAATTGGTTTGCAGACTTATAATTATTGGGCAAATATATATTAAATTTGATATTCTAAATTTGAGTTCCAATTCTTGGAAGTTTATTGACGATTTCGAAATGTTTAGACTTCCATAATCCTTTTGAAATGACAAAAACAAGATAAACGAATGATAAAGAGCAATTTGTGTTTTTTTTTCTAATTTTGATGAAATTGAGTAGAAACGAGGTCTTTTCACAAGAGAAATTTCAATTTTTTTGAAAATGGTAACAAAGCAATGAGAGTGTGGAGATAAATGGTTGATGAGGCCATTGAAGGACAAAATCAGGGCTCTTTGAGAGAGTTTATTGATAATTGAGGAGAATATCAGTGCTTTTAAACAAGAAATTTTATTATCATTTGAAGGTGACTTTCAAAGTTATCAGAGTACAAAAGGCTAATCCACAAGATGCTATTTTGAATTAAAATTTTATAACAGGGAAAATTTAATGGAAAAGTAATATCCCAAGTTCCGGCGTCATTGAATCTTCTAATGTTACTCATATTTCATTGTTTTCTTAAGCAATAACTTGATCAGACAATAATTAGCATAATTGATCCAGCATTTATGAACTTGGCAAATTTTGACATACTTTTTTCCTGGTTGTGTACATATTAAAGAAAAATTCAACACGTTTTACAGAAAAATGTAATGTTTTGTTGAATTACAAAGAATTACAAAGCTCTTTTGATTTTTTAGATGGAAAAAGTATAGTTTTCAGTTTGAAGAATGATACACCACTACATTACTTCAGTTTCAAGCACCCGGTGAAAAGTATTGAGTATAGTCCCAATGGAAGGTAATTTTGCAGATAAATGGTTGTGAATCTTGAATTACAATTTGAAACAATTGTCCTGTTAGTCAAAATGGACAGGGAGAATATCTTTATTATCTTCCATGCATAATGCTAAACCAGCATTGCCATAGCTCAAGTCAGCTCAACTATCTTAAATATTTGCTTTCAGAAAGTCAAAAATTCCTTATCCATGATTGAATGTAAATTTTTATAGTGGTGCCACACAAAGGAACTGGCTTCATATAGCTTTTGCTTTGCATTCACTTTGTTTCAATGTTGTTTCTTGACATCTTTGTTTTAATGCATCTAGGGCTGTACCATAGGAAAGAACAAATCAATTGATGAGCCATAACATCTTGTTATTTTATCCTTAAGAGGCCACCAAAACGAATATAGCAGCCTTTTAATTCAATTTTTTCTTGGATGGCTTGCCTTTAAAACCATCTTATGGAGTTCACCTTCTGTAAAAATCTGTATGCCCCTTGCACATCCTCCCATTTGATTTAGGTATGCTTCTATGCTGTGTAAAACAACAGAGTCTTTTTTTGATTGTATCTTTTTGTTAATTTTGATATTGACAAGGCCACTCTATACCATCGAAAATGAAACCCGTAGCTTTTTTATTTGTTTAAAGCTAGCTAGCTTGATACTTTTTATGCTACATCCCTAGATTTTTGGCTGTCACAGTTGACCGTAAGGTCCAGGTGTGGCATGCACCTGGTGCTGGCAAAGAATTTGCAGCATTCACGATCCTTCATACGCATACCGGATTTTATAGCAATACAACTTGCATCGATTGGTCTGATGATTCACGGTAAGTTTATTTTTGTCATATCTTCTTGTTATTGATTGGTAAATATTCTGTGAGTATTTCTGCATGGGTATCAGTAACATTGTTCAAGTCATTAAGATTCTCTCAAGCAAAGATGCTGTTTCAGACAAATCTTCCAAACTGCCTATATTAGAGAATACATCTTTTTGGCGTAAAGTTTATAATAAATGCATTTTTGAACACTTCGTAGTTTTAAAATGATCCAGTACGCTTTAACCTGGTTAAAACCTTAAAGAAAACTAACTATGCATGGTATTATTCATTTGCAAAGAAGATTGCTTCTGAATTGCATGAAATTACATGGGAACATATGCATGGCTTCTATAGAAAGTTATGCAGCTGTTTTGTTGGTCAGTGACACGGACTTCAACGCCAATGATTTCTAATTACTCGCATTCCCTAACCAGAGTTCTGCGAAATGCACTAAATCAGCTTCTTTTTGTGATATTATCATAACGATGGTTTGCTTTTGAAACTCTAACATTAACTTAAAAATTTGAACTAAGTGATCATCAATAAACAATAAACAATAGCCCAATAAACAACGAAAAATTTAATTTTGCATGTAATTAGCAGTGTATTAATTTATTTTCGACAATTTGGTGTCATGCTTTGTGTGACTGTTGTAGCATTAAATTTGATCATCAACAGAGCTCATTGCCTCATTTAATTTTTAACCAATCATTTGAGATAAGTATTTGTTTTCACACACTGCAAATTAAGTCTTCACATCAACGGGCCGGTTATCCTTTGAAAATCGGTGCTTATAATTAGGTTTGATCAAAAACTCATCACTCTTTCGTTGATTTTAGCCGGATCGAAGGGTCATTCAACGCCCTAATCTCGACCTGAGTTCGTTTTAATCTAGTGAAAACAGTCAGCTATTGAATGAGAAATTCACTTGATGCGTTAATTCTCGTTAAAGTTTAAGTTCATTTTTGCTACTGATAAAGCGAATATTCTCAACATCTAGCAGCGACTAGCATCTCTTTCTAGAATTGACAGTGTCGTTTAGCAGATAGGACACTGACAGGTACCTGGGTGCCACTTGAAAATGGGGAACCGCCCGAAATAAATACCTGGAAAATCTTTTTTTCTTAGAAGGGCGCTTTTGTTTAGTTATTTTTGTTAATAGTCTTATCCTTATCACAAATATAATTTTCAATTCCTCCCTTCGGTTTTCCATTTTCTAGAGCTTATAGACACTTAGGCCCCGTTTACACGAAAGAAAAAGTAACGGATTTGAAAGATCCGGACCTTTTGGTACGATAAAGGTACCATCGACAAGCGTTTACACGAGATTGGATCCTAAACTATATAGCGTTTACACGGGAACGGACCAAAATCGAATCTCTCTTTTAAAGCATGCGTAATAAGGTAATTTTTAATTTTTATTTTGGCGGGAGGACATCGAGGACCATAAACATGACGAAAACAAGGTTCAGAAAGGCTGTCGACTGTGGAAAAAAGAATGAGGGTGGGAAAGTAGTTTCTATGTTGTATGATCAGTGGTATAAAATCCGGATAGGATCACCAGCTGTCAACCAATTTCAGGCGGAGTTGAAATTTCGTTTGTTCTTCAACTTTTGGTAAAGTTTCTGTTGTGGTTTATGGAGTACAATTGAAATGGCCTCCATTAACCCCAGCAACAGTCTCGTTTTACTGCCGTGCCTTTGTGGATCCGTATCTTCCCGTTGAAGGTACGGGTCCAAATGAATTTGCGTTCGAATCGTACCCAAAAAGGTACGGATCTCTCCTAACAAGATACGACGGATCCTACCGTGCCCGTGTAAAAGCAAGGCCTATCCTAGCCAGTTTGGGTACGAATCTATGCGGATCCGTTCCCGTGTAAACGGGGCCTTAATCTTTCGACCAGTTCTTTCTGCATTCTTCCTAAACACTCTGGCATGACAATATTGATCTTCAATGAATGGATCTCCAAACCAACGATCTTGGAGGGTCGAAATTAGTAACGTTAGTAACGAATGGATCTCCAAACCAACGAACTTGGAGGGTCGAAAATTATTTTTGGGGCTAAAGCTCCCGTAGCCAGTTTATTAAAAAAGGGACTTGCCTTTAATTGATCAAATGTTTTAGGAATTACTTTTCAACTGCGCCGTCTCGAAATCGACATCTGGAAATAAGGCTTAAGAGAAACGCAAAGAGATCCTGATTTTTGGGATTTCGGAAGGCCACCTGTGCTGCTTTTAGCTGTTTATAGGCAATTTTACTCACAGTTGAGGAATCAAAACTGTCTCAATAATCTTGCTGTAAATATTTCTTCCTTAGTTGTTAAAAATGACAGTTGTGTTCTGGTGAACCATCATAAGGCTAATCATCAAGGCAAAGAGCAGCCAAATCGAATCTATCAGTCTTAGATGATTGTAAAATTGTAGCTGCAGGAAAGTCCGACGTCATTAATTTATCTCTCAAGCAAGTTATTCCAAAGTTTTGAATTGAGAAAACTTATCAACAATTCGGTTTCTTAGATATATGAATCTTCTGCTTCAAGATTCGATCTTCAAGCAATCTTATCAGTGGTTTAGTGTGTAATTCAATTGCAACTCTTTTTTGGTGATGAGCTGAAACAAATTTCAAGAGTGCCGTCCTATTTGAAGTGAAAGCGGCATCCAAAAGAAATTACATCAAAAAGAAGTTAAGGGTGACACCAAACATAATATAACGTAAATTACCAAAACAGACAGTCCTAAATAAATTGCTGGTAGAAAGTTGTATGTGCTTAAGATGTTAAGTTAAAAACTTTTTAAAACCACTTTTCAACACGCATATTCATTAACCAGGATTTAGCCGCTTACAAAGATGCCTAAATCTATTTTTACACTTCACACCGCAAAAACTGGTCGGAAACGAAATTTTCTTTGTGACATAGTTCAGGCTTTTAATACACTGTCAATAGTAATATTTGATTTGATTTGATTGCGTAGTACGAATTGTTTATTTTCATCAAAAGCAGATTAAAACAAGAAGTTCTTTGAAAGCAAACGAGAGTAGATATTTTGCTACCTGCTTTCATGTAAAAAAGTAGTATGGTGGTGCAGTTTGAAGGGGGTTTTAGAGTAAACATAGGAGCCTTGGAGGAATATCTAATGCTGTCAATAAACAACAGCTCAAAATCGACAAACAGCAGATGATTAAATTCTACCGAAAATCATTTTTAGAGTCCGGAATGCTTTCCTGCTTCCAAAGGCATCTAGCCTTGGTTTTCTTTGCTGACCAGTGGAACCAAGGTGATGCTTGAATATTCTTACGCTAAGCCATCTCCCCTTTTGTCTTCAACCGTGGAATCATTACCCTTCCTGGGCTCAGCGCAAATTAAAGCTGTTTCATTTTTACGTCGTTAGCTCGATGTCTTCCTCGGGCTTCCCGCACGTTGGCTCCTGTCTCGTTATTGTGTTCTTTATCGTGTCGACTCGTCTTAGTGAGTGATTCAGGACATGCCGTACGTCTTTTCGCCTAAATGCGTAGAATATGGGATTGAGGCAGCACTGAACGTACGCTAGCCAGCAGACAACCGTGTCCGCCGTCTCAAGTTCGCACCAGTCCACGCCTGCGTCCCAGCCGAAAACATAGAAAAGCTGAACGATGAAGAATGGATACCAGCATACAAAAAAACCCACAGTTATAAGGAAAAATGTCTTTGCTAAAGCTAGCTGTCTCCTGATTGAGAGCTTGCCTTTTGACTTCGTATCCTTTTCACATGAATGGATTCTGCTTGCATGCGACTTGGCGATAAGAAAGACTTTTATGTAGAACAACGGGATCACCACTGATGGGAAGCCAATGTGAAGTATAAGGTATGAGCCGTATGCTGGGGATGCAAGATCAAAGAGGTATTCACCTTCTGGAGGCTCCTCTTGATAGATGTAAATCAAAACGCCGACGGTAATTGACCATGCCCACGACACTAAGATGAACATGTACGCCCGTCGTGGATTCATCGACATACTGTAGTGTAATGGTCGATATATCGCGAGAAATACGTCAAATGTCATCATGCATAAGCTTAAGGATGATTCTGCTAGGAACGTAAAGAAAAATGCATTCCACAATCGACAGAAATTTGGAGCTAAAGGAAACACCGGAAAGTTGTGCCAGTATAAAATGTCAAAAGGCAGTACGGTCAGCGAGGTCAATAGATCACTAGCAGCAACGTTGCTCACGAATATATAAGAAACTGTCTCATGCCGACGTCTGAGAAGGCCAACGACAAGCAGGACGACTGTGTTGCCTATGACACCAAGAACCATTATCATTACGATTAGTGCCAGACCAAATGCTCTTGCATGCGTGGGAAGGCTGCAGTCGTGAGTTTCAGTGTCATTTGCCATGTCCTTTATCAGAATTTTCTCAAAACCTACTGTAAAATATTGTTAGACCAAACAGTCTAGTAGCTTCTGTCAACGCAAGTTGAATCCTTAGCTAGCTTGCCATCACTGGTGTCCGTTTTCGGTATTGCCTTCACGTTGCATTGATATATTAAGTACCGCATAATATCGATAGATTATGTAGTTTCATATGTTATTCCACTCTTCGTGACCTATCACGAATCGATCTTCCTGTCAAATGGAGATGTGTTCTATCAGACATCTCTGTTACCGACCGGTTTTATCATCTATCCACCTGCCAGTTTGTAAATATGATTTCAATTCACCCAAAAGCAGCAGCGTTTGGTTGTACTATTTGCCGAGTATAATCAATTAGCGATATCAAGCTGCCGATTGATTTTCACCCTTTTCCGTTATTGTTGATCATTATTTAATTGTTTGTGCGTACATTTTCACACATTTTAGCTGCGGGCCTTAATTTAGGTAAATTGAAGTTTCATGGAGATTCTTGGATTCGTCCTTAATTAGTAATGTTTTACGATCGTCATTTGCATGAAGCGGTTGATTGGCTTGCTGGTAATATACCTGGTCTATGTAGACAGGTTGATTTCATTTTCTTGATTTTGTTTCAATAGAGTTCTGGACTCATTTTGAATACCATCTTCGATGACTTTGCTTGGAAAAATTAGCCTTTGGATGTTTTGGGCCAAAAAACAAAACATTTAAAGAATATTATAATAGTTTGGCTATTGCCCTACTAATTTTTGACGCTTCTTTAGATATGCAGACCCTCGATTTTCAACAAGCAGTAGCCAACGGTTTACTGCCTTTAAGCAACGATTTTACAGCTGCACATTACTTATCCAATGACAATTGCAATGATGTTTTTTGTCAAGTTGAAGTTGATGTCACTTGTATCACAATGGCTTTCTTTCTCTGTTGTTAAACTTTGCACCAACATAGCGCTGCTTGAAATCACTAAACTTTCTCAAAATCAGCTATGCAAAAAATAACAAGCATTGTCTTAAAATAGTTTACATCAAATACGATTTCAAGAATAACTGGAGTATTGTGAAAATGTATATTGAAGTGAAATAAGTAACGAAGAAGCTATTTCGTCAATATTTTAAAAAAATCCTTTCACCTTGTTATGGTCAGAACATCATTCATACGAGAACATAACAGCAACTAAGATTTAAAGTAAACATACCATCGAAAGTTTTTTAAAGGCAGCAAGACGTTTCGAAAGGGAAAAGAACACTGAACCAAAAGTGCTGTAGTTCAGATTTAGGGAGTGGCGAATTTCAACTCTAATTCATACCTGAGCTACAACTCAATTATAAGAGTTGAAGTTCAGATATTGAGAGTGTCGAGTGGTCCTCAAATTGGTGTATTTTACAGTCAAAGTTGATATTGTCCTTCGTTTTTTGTCCTCCTGTGTAAATATCCTCCCTATGTGCATGGTATGCCAAGAGTAATGCGTGTTTAAAAGGAGCCTTTTCTATGTGAGCGACTTGTTTAACATTGGCTGTAATTTCTGTTTCAATTTTGACTAGATTTATGTTAAATACAGTTTGAAAAGACATATTTCCATCAAAAGCTGGTCTAAATAAGGACAGTTGTTTCCAGGAAGTTTTGTTCGATAAGTTAAAAACTTGACTGTCCCAATAATCAGGGTCATCAAGGTGGTAAAGTTTTATTCTACGAAAGACCAGTGTCTTCTGTTTTGGCAAGTTCGTATGTTTAACTTTTAGGCTATTGCGAGTATTATAAAGGTATTTTTTTTCTTTGCTTCCTTTATTTGTACTGAATTTATTGAAACTCGTTTAAATAGAATAAAGAAACTGATGCAAATATTGCCAACCCTCGATTGTCTGCTTCTGGTAATAAAACTGTCTGTGGCAACAACCTGTTACTGTCTTTTCATATTTTTAACAGTTATGTGACCTGTTTTTGCGTATTTCTTAACCTCCTGTTTGTAAAGTTTTATTGATCGTGTAGTTGTACTTATGTAAACAGAAAGGAATATTACGACTGCAAGAGTCAAGTACTGTCAAGTAGTCTGCACAAATATCTAATGATTTTTCAAGCTATATTACAAACTATATATCTAAAGCCTAGGGTGTCACCCAGATCCCAGATCAATGCTGAGATTCAGAAACTTGGGCGTAGAGCATGCCTGCCCCAGAGATCCTCGAGAAGTTTCCTGGAAATAGCAAAAATACGTCTTCCATGCCGTGGTGGCTGTAGGCTAGATCACAATATCTCGGCTACAGTCCATTTTGATTTTAATAAGCCATCTGCCGTAAGTCTGACAATCGGAACACCCGAAAAGTTTAAGGCCACCTTAAATCATTACCCTGTTTGCGTAGAAAACTTTTGTGTATTGTGAGTTGTGTCTTTGCTAAAAACTGCGTTTTATTAAAGAAAGGGGTTGTTTGTTGGCTTAAACTTACGGACTATCCATGTTTGAAACAAATCCTTCAAATATCTCACAGTCTAGAGTCAACAGTCAAAATTTGCGATACAACCCGAAAGCTACCTAGTAATTAAGACCTAAATCACTAAACGTTTTAAGTTTTCAACTTAGATGCAAATTGGAAACACAAGTATATTAACTCACCTCTGTAGGAATCTGTTCCAGATTAAGGACCTTGTATATCTGTGTTGGGTATTATGTATGAAATGGTCCACCAAATCGCCGGATATCATATTCTTTCATTGTATAATCACATTCGGGACAAACTTCTTTGTAAAAGTTGTTAAGCGATATTATATTGTAAGAAAGAACTGAACTGAGATGTGTCATTTGCTGTCTGTCTTGTCATAGCCTTTGATGACCCAAATATTTATGTTGATTGTAAAACGTAGCAACTGTTTAAGTTGCAAAATGTCGATAATTAAGTCAAGTAGTGTTTTCAGTCAACCTGAAAACGTATTGCGATGTTCTAGAATGACACAAGATTCTAAATTATAGAACTGAATATTTGAATCATGTTAATCCTTTTATCATCCAAATAGAATTTTTTCTTTCTGAGACATTGCAAAAACCGGATTTCTATGAATTCAGTTCATTCACATCTTTCTAAAGTAAATTGTTTGGCAGGTGGACTAGATATTCATAATCCTGCTAGATCAGTATCTTATTGGTCAACATTGTATGTATTGCCCCTTTCTCATTTTAACTTCTTGCATTTGGATGGTGGTGTTTTGCACGGAGATATGCGCACCGGCCGAAATAGCCGTAGTTTCTCGAGTTTTGTTTGAAAGCACGGATGACAAGTTTCTTAAACAAAAAGCCTACAGCGGCACATTGCTCTTTTGTATGATTATGCAAAATATTACGGGAAGGTGTTCACTTTTGCCCCTCAGAATTCAAGACGACCTCCTTGCATTTGGAAGTTTTGGTTACAATGTAACCTCCATTAGCAGACAGCTTCCATTAACGGATTCCTGCAACGGACAAATATTTTTATCCTAAATTTTCTCACGCGTTGAAAGCCTTGTTAAAGCAACCTACAGACAGCAGACACCTCCCGTTTGAAGACATTTTGTTCTAGGCCAGCTGCTGCCCAAAGTTAGGAGGCTTTGCAATGTTTGCATAATAACTTCGGCGCTGTTTACCGCATTCGCTTGTGAATTTTGCAATCCAGAAAGAAACAGGTTGAGAGAATCTGTGTGATCAACTATCATTTTGAAATACCAACAAGTCCGTTATCGAATGAATTCATTAGTTGACAAATTCAATATTGTTTGATTTAGAAACGACAGTTCTTCTGCCGATCACCTAGCGAAGGTTCGTTGTCAGGCATTGAAAAATATGAGAAAACAATGGGAAAAAGAAGAGTAAGGGCAATTTAGGTCACCTTAGAAGGGAAGCTAGACAATCATAGGCAGGTACCCGAGTGATCATTCTGGTTCAATGTGGGACATATTTGGTTTATCGTCGCATTTATAGAAAATGCTCATTTAAGCGAAACATTTTGGTCAAATTTTGTAATCAAACTTAATAATCAAGAAGATGTATATATGTTAATTTAGTTTACCTTTATTTTATTTGTTCTGGTGTTCCAGGGTGTTTGGTGTGGCTCTGAAGTATATGCCAGGATGCCTCACCAGTTCAATGTAATTTGTTAGTCTTATTCTCTAGTTTGCCATTTCTTTCCTTTCGAGTTACCCCCAAACCTTACTTGCCTATATTTTGTCATAATGTTTACTTAGTTATGTTTGATGTCACCGGAATTCTAGGACACTCAGTGCCATGCCATTGTTCAGTGTGATGGTTTTAGTATTACCCACATTGTAGATCATTTTATTTGTATGGTAGATCATTTTTCTTATATTTTTAGTACCAACTCTTTCCTATTTAAAATCTCATTTTTCAATAACAATAAAGTAGAAAACGTTTTCCTGTTTAATTGAATAGGCGGTCTATTCTAAAGAGCATAGGCAATTTCTGACATCCAATTGCTTGGTTTAGACAGAAGCTTGGTCACCTATAAAGAAGTTTCCTATTACTTTAGTGTCTGATCAATGATTTTTAACAAGTTGATCAAGGATTTACCATATTCAGTTTGTCATATTCAGAACTATTTAATTGCTAATCGTTTTAGAACACATGTTGCTGGTCGGATCTAAGTAATTGCCATGAACCTTTGTTTCGGTTTTAAATATTTGTTTTTGTAAGTCCCAATGCATCCATCGTTTGAACTTTATTTTTGACAAATAAACCGGGTTTGCGTTACCTTGTTGAAATCGTCGTCTTCTAATTTTTATCTCGAGCATTCATGGTGAATGTCAACATCAGTTTTAGAATATGTGAATATTATTAAGTTTGCTTCGTTTTTAATTTTACACTTCAAAAATATTGCTTGCAATTTGTTAACGTCTTCAGCTGGTACACCGTGATGTTTTTCAATCAAACCATATTTTAATTTGAAAATTATTTATGGCTTTTTATTTGTATTGATGAAAATTAATGATTTATTAGTTGCCTCATTCAATGATTCATTCATTCGAATTTTTTTAGCAGCATTTCACTTTTTTTCACCATTTTCAAATTTTTCTTTGGCAAAATGATATTTTTATTCGTAAACCATGTTGTTTCTTTTCTTTAAAGTAAGGCAAGAAAAAGATAAATCCTTATTTTACGTTCTATAAACCAACGCGTAATTTTTCAGTTATTCGAACAAAGAGCTGTTCCGTTTCCAATTTTAATCATTCTTTTCCAATCAAACTATCTGACCACTGGCCAGAGATATCATTTTTTTAAGCATAACATATATGAATTCAGCACTGTTTATATACCGATAGTCTGCCGGTTGACAAAATGAAATGAACATACAATTAAGTAACAACCACAATGTTTTTAAGTAGTGATGCTAGATAAATTGTTTCAAGTGTCAATGTCACCCATTTCACCAATAGGGACAGCATGTTGTCGGGACCTAGAACATCTTATACAAATTACTGCAGTTCTAAGTAAGCAAAAACTCAGCTTTCTTTTGATCCAAGCAGAGGTTTCACTAACATTTTGGTGATGTTTTTCAGCAATTAGTTCCGATACACGTTGGAAAAATTTTCCTCGTTTCAATGCTCATACCACCATGGCATAAGAAAATCAAAGATATCAGAGATATCATTAGTTTACGTCCTAGTCTCTTTTGAGACGTCTCAGATCTTATAAATTTATCACTTGTCATTTGTTTTGGATATTATTCCCTTCGAAATAAGCTCTCAGGACGTGTTTTTTCGAACAAATGTTTTCACTTTTTGTTTAAGTACAGTGTGATAAGACGTAATTTTTCGGTAATGTCCGATACGACACTGCACAACAAGACATAACATAACATGGCATAGCATGGCTGAGACATAACTTGGCATAACATGGCATGACATGATAGGACATTTCTGAGACAAATGAAACGGGCAGAAAAGTACATAAAGGACAGGAAGGGATATGACACGATATTTGATATCCAAATAGAACGCATGGTATGATAAATATGTTTTCTTTGTCGTAGATTCTTTGCAGTTGGATCTGAAGACATGACTGCCAGAGTTTTTTCAATCACACCAATGGAAGGACATCACCCATTTGTTGTTGTCGGGCATCGAAACAGCATCATTGGCTGCTTCTTCGAGGAGCTCAGCCTAAACGTATCCTTCTTCCATCCGTCATCTTTTCCATCCGTCAAGATTTTGTCTAATTATCAGTGTCCCCTTCCACATTAACTTTTCCAGATTTTTGCACTTATCCACTTCAAACAGCTCATAATATGCAGAGCTTTTTCTAAATAACTCAGTAAATCTCGTAAACAAAGTTTCCCCTAATTATAAATTTTAAATGGAATTTAAGCATCCAAGCAAGAGCGTATCTCGTAGCTTACAGGTTCAGAAAACAGAATTATGACTTCAAAAAGACATACCGTAAAAGCTCTTTAAGCCCCCTTCTCTATCAAGCCCCCCTCTCTATTAGGTCCGACCTTATCAACCAAAAACTTTCAATAACCCCCCCCCCTCTCTATCAAGCCCCCCTCTTTAGCCTTTGATGTCAAACAAAGGATACAGTCCATTTAGTGGGTCTCTTGACGGGTGTTATGATGATTACTGTTGTTTTGTTAGCAGCGGTTTTGTTAGGTCAGCGGTTTTGTTAGGTCAGCGGCTTTGTGTTGTTAGGCCGCTATTTTGTTTTTTTGTAAGCACGTGTGGTAGCCTTCGTTCTTATTGCTTAGTAAAGCCTATTATCTACGACAATGACTCGTTAATATTTATTACAATTTACTGTAATGTAAATGTAAATGGTCATGCCGTGGAAGCTCTTTTCGATAGTGGGAGCAGTGAAAGCTTTATTGCCCCATTTTTAGTGGAATTAGCGTCGCTACCTACCCATCCCTGCTCTGGTACAGTATCTATGGCTTCCACAGGGTTTACAACACAAGTTAAAGGCTTCTGTGTAGTTGATCTTACGTACAAAGGGTATACATACAAGAATGTTCGCCTATCTGTGTTACCTGGACTCTGTGCTAATCTCATACTAGGACTTGATTTCCAGACCCAACATGAAAGTATCACCTTCAACTATGGTTATCGCGAACTTAGAATGTTGTAAGGCGATAAACTCACAAATAACTCGAAATAGAAGTTATATATTTCTTTCAAGGTAACAAAACAATAACGAACTGGTTATATATTCTCGTCGCACACTCGCTTTTTTGAATAGTAAAAGTCATGTCTCTGAAGCTCCTCACCCCCACGCGCTCGCTCCTTCCCCGCGGTTAATTATAAGCAGTTTTTATTTTACACACACTCCCCCCGTTTGGACCGAATAGGTACCAAACGTCAATGTTAATCATCTTCTAATTCCTTGTCTTCATATGCGAATGTTTCTTTTACTGAACTCTTGGCAATTTGTGCAGCTCGTCGTTGTGGTCTAAACTCTTTGGCTTGTGGGTTCAAATTCTCGGCCTTCTTTGTCTCCTTTTCCGGTACATCGCAATCTATCTCTAGAGGATATAACAACTGCACTGCCCGTTCTATCTTTGTCTTTCCTGTTCTTAGCCTTGCGCCTCGAACAACTCCATCTTTGCCTTGAATGACTTTATCAACAATGCCTATGTTCCATTCGCCTCTGTTACGTTCGTCGCCTTTTATCAAAACTACTTTTCCTTCTTCTATACTTTCTCCTCCGTCCTTGCACTTTAAGTTGTGTCTTTCCCTGAGTGATCTCATGTATTCTGACTTCCATCTCTTCCAGAGGTTGTCGCGACATTTCTGCAGATATCTTGCTCTCTTGCGCAAATCCCTGTCCTGCACCCTGCAGACCTCTGACTCTAGAAGAGCGTTCTGATGGCTCAACAGCATCATGTTTGGGGTTAACAGAGGCATTTGCACATCGTCCTCAATATAGCTTAATGGACGATTGTTAAGCGTTATCTCAACATCAAGCATCATTTCTTGTAGCTCATCATAACTCAGCTTTGCTTTTCCTAAAATTCTGTACATTACTTGCTTGGTTAAACCTATGATTCGTTCATACTGGCCACCCCACCAGGGGGCTTTACTCAAGTTGAATTGCCACTTGATGGACTGCTCTCTTAAGAAATCATGGAATTCCTCATCTTTCATTAGTTGTTTTAACCACTTTGCTGCAAATTTAAATGTCTGAGCGTTGTCTGAATAAATCTTTTTAGGCCGTCCACGTCTTGCTGTAAACCTTTTCAGGCATTGGAGGAAAATCTTTGCTGTTGTGTCAGGAACAACTTCCATGTAAACAGCTCTCGTTAGACTGCAAACAAACAATAAGATATGTGCTTTTCCTTCTCCCCTTTTCTTGTTTTGTGACTAATTGGGCCTGCATAATCAACACCGACTACTTCGAAAGGTCTTGTTCCTTCAGTTCTGTCTTCCGGCAATAAGCCTGGTTTTGGCTTGGAAACTGGTCGCGCATTGAATCTTTTGCAGGTGTTACCCTTTTTGATGACTCCTTTTGCTAGCTTTCTCAATCTTGGAATCCAATAGTCCTCTCTAACTTTCGCCATTGTAAGACTTGACCCTCCACAATGAGTGCTCAAATGCGCATAGGAAACCAATTTCTCACTAAATAGAACATCGGTTGGGAGAAAGATTGGGTACTCTCCTTGAATTCTTCCTTTACAAACATAGATTTCTCTCTCATCTTTCTCTAACCCTAGTTGCTTTTGTGTTTCTTTGAACTCTAGCTTTACTTCAAACTCTCCTTGAACTTTTCTAATCCAAAATGCTATTACATCTTGCAGTTCCGCAGTTGTCAATGGACCGACTCTTCTGTCTATTTTCTTTAATCTTGAGTTAATTGCAAACCTTTTCAACCAAGCTGTCACTTTCATTGCTTTAAGAAATGAGTACTTCTCTAGGATCCTTTCAGTTAGTACATCTCTTATCTCTCGTCCAACCTTGAGTATTTCCTTCACTGGCTTTGCCTCTAGCTCTGTATCAGTGTCTGCTGTTGTCTTTATATCTTTTGGCCACTCTACTTGACATTGAATCCAATCTGGTCCTCTGAACCAATCATCTGTCAATTTTTTAATATTGCTTCCTCGACTTGCTATGTCAGCTGGGTTCAGTTCAGATGGTACATGTCTCCAAACTATATAATCTTTCTCCTTAATCTTTGAGACCCGGTTACTCACAAACTGTTTATAACGGTTCTCTCCTCTCACCCAATGAAGGGCAACAGTGCTGTCAAGCCAAGCATAGACATTTTCAATTGGGTGTCCTTCAAGTGCTCTTACTACGTTGTCGACGAGATTAGCTGCCATGTGTGCAGCTACCAACTCAAGCCTTGGAATTGTAAGGTTGTTCTTTGCAAGGCGAGACTTTGCTACCAAAAGTCCTTGACTTTTCTCAGACTCCTGCCTTATGACTGCATAAACTATAGCTGCTACCCCGTCTATACTCGCATCTCCGAACACGTGTAGCTCAATCGAAGTTATTCTCCCCTCTTTCGTTGGAATGCTTCTGGGTATTGCTACTCTTTCTGGCAAATTTTTACTCCACTGCACGAATCTTTCATTGAGGTCTTTTGGTAGTCCTTCATCCCATTTGACACCTTGTTTACATGCATCTCTGAAAATGATCTTTCCAACTAGGGTAATTGGTGAAATAATTCCCAGTGGGTCATATATTGAAGCCAGATGTTGCAATAATTCTCTCTTTGTTGATCCTCTTCCTTTCTCTTTCTTTATTGAGACTGCAATGGTATCCTTCTGTTTGTCCCATGTAAGCCCTAATAGTTTGGACTCTTTGGCCTTTGTTCCCAGCTGCTGTTTGGCAAAACTCTCATCTATTTCTTCTTGATCACCATCATCTGTCTCTAACTCTTTTCTGTTTGAGTGCAATTTGTGCAATGTAAACTTTGCACTGTCGAATATTTCTATGGCTGACTCTTTCAATTTCTGTACCTCTGTGATGGATGACCCACCTAGCAGAAGGTCATCGACGTAGATGCTTCTTTCAATTTCTGAGACTTCCTCAGGAAACTCTGCTCTACATTCTTCAAGATGTTTCTTTACGGTAGCACAAAGCAAAAATGGCGATTGGCTGCATCCAAACATTACTCGAGTGAATCGATAGACTTCAAGTTTCTCTAAATCTCTGTCTTTCAACCAATGGAACCTTAACACATCTCTGTCCTGCTCTTTAATTCTTATTTGTAGGAAAGCTTGTTTCATATCTGCGCATAGTGTGATGGGTTGCAATCTGTTTCGCGCCAAAATGTCCCAGATCAGGTTTTGCAATGGGGGGCCTGTTTCGAGGCAATCGTTGAGTGATGGTGATTGATCGTTTGCTCTTGCAGATGCATCGAATACAATTCTTACTTTGGTCGACTCTGCTGACTCTCTTACTATGGCTCGGTGTGGCAAATAAAACTTTCTTCCTTCTTTGCTCTGACAGGTAACTTTCTCTATAATTCCTTCTTGCTCCTGTTGCAGTAGTATTTCTTCATACTTATCATAAAGCTCTGGCTGTCTTTCTAACCTTTGCACGAGCCTTTTCAATCTTGACTTGCTTCCTTGTTCATTGTCTGGCAGGTCTGGGATCTCTGATTTCCAAAGAAGACCGGTCCTGTACCAACCTTCTGGGCTCCTTTCCAACTGATCTTTGAAATCTTGGATAACTATGTCTTTCTCTGCTTTGTCCTGTATGCCTAGGACATCTAGTGAACATAATTTATCAAAATCGGCAAGTGCTGACTTTGCGAAAAACATGTTATTTGATTCTATCTCGTATCCAGGTGACATTATAGTCCATCCGAACCCTGTAAGCTCTGCCACTGGCTCCCCTGGCTTCCCTACTCTAGGCTTTGTTGGAGTTTTTATCTTTGCATAGTCACTAGCTCCTATGATAAGATGTATTGGTAACGCTTCTTTGTCTGATCTTTCTTCCATATACACACCTTTAAGGTGTGAAAATTTCTTAGTCATTTCTCCATAGTTTGGGTTAGGCACTGTCAAAAGCTCCTTCCTGTTCACTTTGCTCACATCTAAGTTTAGACTGAAACTCTGGTCTTTGCTCTCCACCCTCAGATTATAGATTTCGATCTTTGCTATCTTGGTGGACATCATCATGTCTATCTGGCGTTGTTCTCTCTTGATTGGCTGCTTGGCGACTTTCTCAATTAACTGTGATGATACATAAGAGCTGCCAGCCCCTGTATCCAACAGGGCTCGACAGAGCACTCCTTCTACCTTCACTATAACAACTGGGTGCACCACACCTTGTTCCCCAGTAACCAGAAGAACATCTCCCTGTTTCTCAACTTTGTCGCAAACTGAAGTGTGGTGCTTTCCCCTACAATTTCGGCAACTTCCTTTGCTTGTACAGACTGATGCTTTGTGTCCACTGCTTGTACAATTGAAACACAATCTTTTTTGCCTTAAAATTTCTCTTCTCTCGCTCACTTTTACAACCTTTTTGCACTCTGAAGATTTGTGGTTTTCATGCTCGCAGTATACACATGATCTTGGTAGATAATTGGAATTCCTTGTGGTAAACATCCTGTCCCTCCCCTCAGACTGTGTAAGGGGGTTCCTTTCAGTCCATTTACTCAAGGCTTCAATTAGCTGCGGGAATCCCCATTCTTGCCACTGGTCATCTAATCTCACCAAGTCAGCTCGTATCCCTTCTAGCTTATCCAATGTGAGCCTTGTGTAACCTGAAATTGATTTCAGTCTCCCTAATGATTCAAGTGCTTGTACACTTGGCAACAACTTGTTGAAAAAATCATGGATTTTGTGTGGGTTTGACCCCCTTATCACTGGTAACTCAATAATACACTGTACATGTGCATTTATAACTTCACTTGGCCTGCCATATTTAGACTTCAATATTTGTTTAGCCCTCTCGTAGCCCTCACCATTGTGGATCAAATTCTCAATGTTTATACGTACTTTTGGCTCTATGAATTCTTTCAAGTAATTAAACTTAGTGACAGGGTCTAGGTTTTGCTTATCGACCTCAGTCTCGAACTGATTCCAAAAGCGGAACCAGTCTATATGTGTTCCTTTAAATTTGGTGATACTTAGCTTTGGAAGCTTCACTGCGGTTACAGGCTTTTCCCTCACGAGGGATCTCCCCTTCAATTCAACTAATTTTGCCTCTAGTTGTAATCTTTGCTCAAATTTTTGTCTTTCTAGCTCTAAATCTACTTCTTGCTCTTTCTTTTTTGCATCATGTTTAAAACTTTCAATAATTTCTTTCATACCTGCAGCTATGGGCTGAAACTCCTTCAGTCTTTCCTCGATTCCGATTCTCCATTTCTTTACTTCACTGGGGATTTCCCCTTCCTCTAGTTTCAATTCTTGTATTTGAATTTTCAGCTCCTGAATTTCGTCCACTTTCGTTTCGTATACTCTAGACTGTCTCTCGATTTCCTTTTGATCCTTTCTCTGCATAATTTGTTCAGTTTCTTCGTTCAGATACGATAAAAATCCAAGTTTTTTGTCGATTTTCTTGACAAACTCTTCCACGACGGCCATCTTGAATTCACAGTCTTGAACTCACTTATTATGAAATTTCACTCACTTCTCACTTTCTCCCATCTGGGTGGTGCCACTGTATCGCGAACTTAGAATGTTGTAAGGCGATAAACTCACAAATAACCCGAAATAGAAGTTATATATTTCTTTCAAGGTAACAAAACAATAACGAACTGGTTATATATTCTCGTCGCACACTCGCTTTTTTGAATAGTAAAAGTCATGTCTCTGAAGCTCCTCACCCCCACGCGCTCGCTCCTTCCCCGCGGTTAATTATAAGCAGTTTTTATTTTACACAATGGTGGACCCAAACCACCCTTGACTGTCTGTAATCTAACAACTCTGAACATTAGTCCACCAGAACCATTTGCCAATCTCTCACCTGACTGCCGACCTATTGCTACCAAATCCCGCTGATACAGCCAGGAGGATTCTAATTTCATTGATGCAGAGGTGGAACGGTTACTTAGAGAAGGAATAATCGAGCCAAGTAATTCTCCTTGGCGTGCTCAAGTTGTTGTAACGAAAGATGAAAATCACAGGAAAAGATTAGCCATTGATTACTCACAAACTATCAACAAGTTCACTCTCCTTGATGCATTCCCACTGCCAAGAATAACTGACATAGTAAACCAGATCGCCCAGTACCAACGAGAAATGATGAAATTTGTACAAGAGGAGAATCTGAAGGCTGTTTTCGCATACCTTGATAACATCACCATATGTGGCAAAGATCAAGATGATCATGATGTCAAACTGGATGCATTTCTCAAGGCAGCTCAGCGAAAGAACATTACATACAATGATGATAAGAGTGTCTTCTCGACAAGACGTCTTCAAATTCTTGGTTATGTTATAGAGGATGGCACTATTCGTCCTGATCCTGAACGTCTCCGACCATTGCATGAGCTTCCTGTACCACACGACTCAAAGTCTTTAAACAGATGCTTGGGACTATTTTCATATTACTTCCAATGGGTCCCTGCCTATTCTGACCGCATCAAGCCTATTACCTCCTGCAAGGCGTTTCCCCTGAGTCAGCAAGCAATAGAAGCCTTCGAAAGCATAAAGTACACAATAGAAGAAGCCACCATTACAGCTATCAATGAGGATATTCCATTTGAGGTGGAAACAGATGCCTCGGATGTCGCCTTAGCTGCTACACTTAGCCAACAAGGTCGTCCAGTCGCATTCTTCTCAAGAACCCTTCAAGGTAGCGAACTCAAGCATGCTGCTGTGGAAAAGGAGGCACAAGCTATTGTCGAGTCGGTACGCCATTGGAGGCATTTCCTAACTGGAAGGCATTTCATTCTTAAAACTGATCAAAAGTCGGTGTCTTATATGTTTGACAAGCAGCACAAGGGGAAAATAAAGAACGATAAAATCATGCGATGGAAACTCGAACTTTCCTGCTATAATTTTGATATAGTCTACCGTCCAGGCAAGGAAAATATTCCTGCTGACACCTTCTCTCGAGCTACCTGTGCTGCTTCCTCATATCAAGAGTCTGGACTTCGCAACTTACATGATGCCCTCTGTCATCCTGGCATCACTAGAATGTGGCACTTTGTCCGCTCAAAGAACCTGCCCTATTCTCTTGAAGACGTTAAGAGAATCACCAGTACTTGTGGAATCTGCAATGAATGCAAACCTCGGTTTCATCAGCCACCAAAAGTGCACCTTATCAAAGCCACACAACCCTTCGAAAGGGTTAACATTGACTTCAAAGGATCATTACCAACTACTAACAAGAACAAATATTTCTTGAACATTGTTGATGAATTCTCAAGATTCCCTTTTGTTTTTCCATGCGCTGACGTGTCAACCCCAACAGTAATCAGATGCCTCACTTCACTTTTCTCTATCTTTGGAATGCCAGCCTATATTCACTCAGACCGTGGTGCATCGTTCATGAGTAGAGAGCTGCAAACTTTCTTGATGGAAAGAGGAATTGCCACGAGCCGAACTACCAGTTATAACCCTACGGGAAACGGCCAAGTTGAAAGGTACAATGGTACTGTTTGGCAGGCAATAACAACATGTCTTAAGTCTAGAAACATGGGCAAAGAACACTGGCAAGAGGTCCTTCCAGATGTTCTTCACTCTATCCGCTCACTCTTGTGCACCGCTACTAATGAAACGCCTCATGACCGTTTTTTTGGTTTCCCACGAAAATCATCCTCTGGTACTTCTGTACCCTCATGGTTGACATCTGGTGGATCCGTCTACCTGAAGCGACATGCCCGCTCAAGTAAGTTTGAGCCGTTGGTTGAAGAAGTTGAGCTCCTCCAGGCCAGCCCACAATATGCTCATGTTCGCTATCAAAATGGGAGAGAGAACACAGTATCGACAAAGCATCTTGCCCCATGTGGTCAGTCGAATGTATCACAGGATAATGGCAAAGTCAGCATAAATGAGCATTTACCTAAAGAACTGCCTGCGTTAGAATCGGGAGCTGAAAGTCCTCCTCAGGACATAGCTGACCCCCAACCCCTGCGTCGTTCAGAACGTATCCGCCGTCCTGTGGATAGACTGGAACTTTAAAGAAAGGGGTGACTGTTATGAACTATGACTATTCGTTGGGTTGAACAACAACTTGTTAACTTGTTAACTTTGTTAGGTCAGCGGTTTTGTTAGGTCAGCGGTTTTGTTAGGTCAGCGGTTTTGTTAGGTCAGCGGTTTTGTTAGGTCAGCGGTTTTGTTAGGTCAGCGGTTTTGTTAGGTCAGCGGCTTTGTGTTGTTAGGCCGCTATTTTGTTTTTTGTAAGCACGTGTGGTAGCCTTCGTTCTTATTGCTTAGTAAAGCCTATTATCTACGGCAATGACTAGTTAATATTTATTACAATAAGATCTAGTGCATCAAATACGGCCCATTTAAAGACTTAGAAGTCAGTCGAAATTTGTTTTTAAGGTGTCCAAGGGTTGTCAATTTATCCAGATGATGCTGATGAAGATGGAGAACTTATAATTGAATAATTAAACTTTCCAAGTTGCTAGAAAAGTTTTTGAGAACATTTGTATGACATTTTTATAACAAAAATTTGCCAAGAGCATTTTTAAAACATGTTTCGCTTCAAATTTTAATAAGCCCCCCTCTCTAATAAACCTCTTCTCTTTAAAGTCCCCCTTTAGGACTGAAAAAAATAAATAAGCCCCGTGGGGGGAGCTTAATAGAGCTTTTACGGTATGTTTGTTAGAAATAAAAGGCTTTAGATTACTAAAAGAAAAAGGATCATTAGGGCTGTCACCATAGGGGGGTGTGAAGGTTGTGGCACCCGCTTGAAAAACAATTCCGTTGAAACAAGGGATTTTCTGACATCCAGAGGTGCTTAGACGGCAAATTTAGAGGCAAACCTGTCGGCGAATAAAGCATGGTTCAGCCACGTTGTCGGCAAATGGGACCTGAAATACCCCCTTGAGCAAAATAACTAGCGGAGGACCATGCTCAAAGATTTTTTGAGTTGATTGAAACCGTCGTAAAAGGTAAGATTTGATGATTCTTACTAACTCTCGAATAATTAAGCTTAAAAAGCCGCTTTTAAGAATGTTGTATGGTAGTCCTTCCTTTAATTTTTAAACAAGTTTCCTTAACAAAATTCTAAGTTTTACACGGTCAGTAGAGATGGCGCCTTGATGCAGTGGTCTTGCAATAAGCAGCTTTCCGAAGTTAAGGAAAAAAGCAGAAAAAGGAAGGCGAGCCTTGATGAAAACATGGAAACTGAAGGTGATAAGGAGAGTGGAAATGGTAAGAACAACGCTTTGTTTACTCTTAACTAAAATCATATGAAGGCGGGGGCTGTTGCTGCCAGAAATCGAGAAACGTTTGAAGGGGGATTTGATAGACAGTCTTCTGCTATGTCGTAAGTAAGTGAAAGCAGGTGTTCGGGAATGGCCTTTTTTATCGAAGTTTGAAACAGAAAAGTATGTGTTATCTCCATTTCAAATTATTAAATAACAAAACGTCTTCACAATGCCAAGATCGCAAGTTCTTTCTTATCTGGACGAATATCTGAGAATAATCACGCTCGGTTTGGGTTAAATACAGCATTGCTTTAAATAAGTTGTTATTAAATAACAAAACGTCTTCACAATGCCAAGATCGCAAGTTCTTTCTTGTCTGGACGAATATCTGAGAATAATCACGCTCGGTTTGGGTTAAATACAGCATTGCTTTAAATAATTTATTATTAAATAACAAAACGTCTTCACGATGCCAAGATCGCAGGTTCTTTCTTGTCTGGACGAATATCTGAGAATAATCACGCTCTGTTTGGGTTAAATACAGCATTGCTTTAAAAACTTGTCATTGTGTCATTATTGTACATGAGAGAAATCTACTAAAGAGATCAGTATTTTGGTTGAGATTGCAAGGAAGAATTAGAAAATGTTTTCCAAGTTATTATTGATGCCATAAATAGTTTTTGATGGCTCGTTTAAATCTCTTTCGGCGGTTCAGTCTCATTAATCATCATTGAATTGCCAAAGGGCTGTTTGTAGAACTTTCAATGATCTTTCTTACAATGGTTTTTAAGGTGTCTGATCTTACAATGGTCTTACAGTGGATTGGTTCTTTAATCATTTTCTTATAATCGCCATGCTGTTTTTTTAAGAGATATGTCGCTATTTTATCTTCATTTTAGACCCTTCTGAGGCAGAGGTTGTGTGGGGTAGAAAAGCAAAGTAAGTTTTTGTTACACTATTAAGCTTTTGCTCGGTAGTTTGGTAGCTTCCTGTTGCAGTGCGTCTAAAGTGGTTGCTTTCGTTGGTACATTTGTAATCAGTAGTTGCATTGAATCTAGCTCGATACGAATCGCAAATTTACCTTGAAAAGAAGATGGAACAGTGAAGGAGCAACGGCAAAGGAGTAGTGAAGAGCTCCCTAACGATAAACTTGGGGAATTCTCTGCCCTCGCTCATCTCCGCCTTTCTTCATGAATCTCACCGCTCAATTATGTAGGGTTGTTTTGAAGGCATTGATTAAGAGAGCATATCCACGCACACCCATAAGCATAATGTCCTATTTTCCTTTGCAATTAGCTTTGATTTCTGTACGAAAATACATAGGCACAATCTCACACGCTTTAATAGAAAACTAAAATGCCCTTTGCGCTTGGTTCAATCACTTTCACTTAACGTCAGTGCATACGGCTTTTGCGATGCCGTTGGGCTTCGACATTTGGGCGATGCCCAAGGATGGGGAATGCGGGGTTAAGGTGATTCAAAAATTAGCGACTCAAAAATTTGGCGGGTGCCAAAAAGCGGCAATTCACCAATATTGTGAGCTGTGAGTCTTTGCATGAAAGGTCTGTCCACATGCAGCTGTATCAGCTTTACCGGACTCTCTCCTGTAAATTTGTCAATAGAAGGTTGATTTTGATGCCATTGATTTCCAGCAAGATATCTGTCACCTGTCTATATATTACACACAGCTTGAATAAAAATTGTGTTATTTTATAGCTCAATTTCGATATAGTATCAAAACACCAATTTTATGTTTGATGGTTTCCATTTTACGAATAACAGTGTTTTTTGCAATTTGTCAATATGAATACATTTAACATCTCTAAACTAACACTCCTTAACTCCTAAACAATATGTGATTTGGCATTCCTTTTCTAGGCATTTCTTTCTCCAAGATCATGCCGATTTGAATTCGGTTCAGTATCACAAGAAATCCAAAATTCTGGTAGCCGGGTTTTCAACTGGAGTCTTTATGCTTTACGAGCTTCCTGATTTTATACAGATTCACGCATTGAGGTAAGTGTTGTCAGTTAACAAACAACTGAAATGTCTCTGTCTTCCTTTTCCATAATGCTCTTTTCCAATCTGCTACGCTTCGAGCTACTTAGAACATCCCTTGATTCTACGTTGCTTATCACTTCTAGATTTAATTGAGTTACCGCCAATTACCGTTAATCCTACGAAAGCCACATCCCTCCCCCTAAAATCGTCATCGTTAAGGTCTTATCCTCGTGGTGTCTACACTGATACTAAAATAAGTTTTATTTTGGCAATGTTTAATATATGCAATGTAACATAGTAATTTTTTCATTGTAAATGTTTCAAGCAATTTAAGCAGACATGTAAAACAGGCCTAAAGGTCATGTCTCATTTAATCAACAGTAGTTAAATTTTGAAGCAGCTATTTTGCTGAATTTTTACACAGTAATTGTATACTCTACCTTTGAACTAGTTTCCGGCCCCAAGTAGCCCCGGTCTTGCCTTCGCCTCATCTTACTGACTATTTTAAGATTAACATATATACTTTTATCATCTATTGGTCCAGAATAGCGCCATCTTGAATTATAACAGCAATTGTCAGTCCAATTTATTTTTCTATAGTTCCTCTATAGAGACGGTATAAGAAGTTCGGTTTTAATTTGCTTTTTTTTCTTTTGGTTTGGAACTGGAGTGAAACAGTCTGAACTTGATATACAGACGACCATTCTTTGTAAACCTCTTTTAGTTTCTATTCAGTCAAACTTGTCGTTATGTTTCTAAAAAATCTTTACTGTCTTTTTTTAATGACAATAAATTTGAAAAAATCAAGCGTTTTCTAAAGCAACAAGTGTGTTCGATGCCGTTTTATGATGATCTTTTCAGAGCAATGTATGCTTTGTAAAGCAAGATTTGAGTCAGTAAGAACTAATCTCGCCTTTCCAAATTGATTTTGTACCTCAGGTAATTGTAGTTTTGTTTATTCTAATCTTCAACTGTCTCTTAAAAGTAAAATAAAGACCCAATAAGCAGAGTCTAAAATCAACAACACCGCGAAATTTTTCCATGGTGCGCTTGAAACCTATAAAATATTTACTATTCTACCGGTTTATCATTTACATATATACTGTTGTAACCGCATTTGTCTTGACGACAGGCTTTAAATATTTTCTTTGCTTTTATACTGCTTAGCAGTATGGGACATCATTCTCTATCCCCTGTGACCTGCATTCTCTTGCCCTTTTGTCCAGTATAGATAATACAGTTTTATTGCCTGCTACTACTGTGTACCATCTACAGCCTTGGATCTTTTAAGGGCCACATAGATTATCCTAACTGATCCTTTTCTTCAAGCTGCTTTCCTCCTTTTCTTTATCATCAAGTTCACTAAAGTTAAATTCATTTCGCTTGAAATGTGACGCAGCTAGACTTGCTTTCTGGCAAAAAAAATTTGGTTGTTAGGTTGGCTTCTGTACTGTCTCATTCATCCATCGCCAAAATCCACGACAGTGTGGTTGCTAAATCTAGAATGTTTATCACTGAAAGACAAACTTTTATCTTATTACCAGCCTTGCTAAATCGACTCTCGTTTTTAGCATTTCACAGCATCACATCTCCAGCATCGCAATCAGCCCCTCAAGTGAATGGCTGGCTTTTGGGTCATCATCGCTAGGGCAGTTGCTAGTTTGGGAATGGCAAAGTGAGACTTATATTTTAAAGCAACAGGGACATTTCTACGATATGAATGTTTTGGCCTATTCTACCGATGGACAATTGATAGCTACCGGTGGAGATGATGGAAAGGTACGTTAAAATGGCTGTTCATTACATGCTCCCTGGCCATGGACATGATGCTTTAAAGTACAGGGCACACCAGTACAGGGCACACCAAGACTCTTCGATTTCTCCAATATCATCTAAGTTTTAGTACAAATTTGCTTTCCCCAGTCTTTCCCAAGACTCAAGCCATCATACAATCAACTCTAATAGGTCAACGTGGCCTTCTTCATGAATCAAATCTGATGTGTCAAATCTAATGCTCTTCGTAAATCATTTTCAGCTTTTCTACAAATAACTGTAGAGACCTTCCCCTAACGAAATCGTGAATAGAATGCTAGTGTGAATATAAGGAAATTATGCCGTAGAAGAACCTTCAATAAAAAATGCCCTTATGTTACTTTCTGTTTTCTAGGTTAAAGTATGGAACACTGTTTCTGGTTTCTGTTTTGTTACGTTTCATGAACACACCTCTGGAGTGACAGGAGTTGCTTTCAATCAAAATAACAAAGTCGTGTTGAGCTCTTCTCTAGACGGCACGGTCAGAGCTTTTGACATGACCAGGTAATCTGAATGCCGTTTTTTGATATTTTCATCTATTTGATAATGTTGACTGAAAGGTATTTAGTACGGAGTAGCTTATTGTCATCAAAATCTTTAGCGATTAATGTCAACCTTGTTTATCTAAAATGCCAGTGGTATCACTCGCGCAAACAATGACGGCAGTGCAGGTTGAAAGTCTGAAAGGTTGCTTGGCAGTTGCCATAGTTGTTGTTAGTGGTTGCAGTGGTAGAACCATATTAGAACCATTGATTAGATTGAAAAAGAACGCTTTCTTTTTAAAAGCGGTTGTTTAAGTGGTTGCGTTGATAATGGCTTTGCTAGTGGAGAAACTGCTTTGGAAAAAACGTTTCAGTTTTTTGGACTGGCGGCTGGTGGTGTTAGGATAAAATGGTGGTTGTATTGATTGAAAAATGATTGGATGATGATTACTAATAAATGGATGCTGTTTTATAATGTCGATGATTATAAACAGGGATTGAGAATGACTGATAATGACAATTTAAAGATGATTTGATGATGATTAATGGCGATTAACGAGAAACCAACTGACCTTCGTTTCAGGTATCGAAACTTTCGCACTTTTGCTTCGCCAAGACCTGCGCAGTTCTCATGTTTGGCCCTCGAAAGTAGTGGTGAAATCGTCGCTGCAGGATCTGTGAATTCTTTTGAAATATTTGTGTGGTCAATGCAGACAGGACGTCTTTTAGAGGTATATTAGCAATCCCCTCTATCTGTGGTTCTCTTCAAGCAAAAGGCTTTTATAAAATCCTCAGAACAGATTTTCTCTAACCTTCTCTGTGTTCAGGAACAAATACCCCTCTCCACGTTTTTTTAAAAACTTTTGAAATCCCAGCTCCTTATTCCAGTTTCCATGTTTCATTGACGAATACGTCCGACCAAAATTGGAAATTCGAATGCCTTTGCGATTGCTTTCAACAATACTTTCGCTTCAGAGTTGTCCGCCAAGCCCTTCCCCCTTTACTGAACATGGCCCTTTGAACATGGAACAACACCCTGCCCCTTGTTATTTTCTAACTTCCCCGTTTATCCCCGACCTCGGATTACACTTGTAAAGGACTCGTTTTGAAACTGTCACAAGCAAGCTTTGCTTTTCAATAAGGATTTAATCTTGTTTACTTTACTTTCCTTTTGTCAATGGAAAAGTTATAGACATTTTCATCTTGCATTGACGTTGTTTAGATTTTTAAGCATTAATCAGATAATGCAAAGAATATTATTCTGCACACATTGGTTCAATATTTACAATTTTAATCCCATCTATTAAAGATATATGTAGCTTTTATTCAATCTGTTTATTTGTCTTTGCTTATTCTTTTGGTGTATTCACACTTTAAAAGAATTTTTCGAAAAGTTAACCACCATTGACCAAAGTTGGAAACTTAGATACACGATTATTTTAAATACAAAATCAATTATCGACTTTTCCGGTTTTAGATCGTCTAACGTGCTGCATTTTTGCTACTTTTTTGTCTGCAATAGATACTATCAGGACACGAGGGCCCGGTTTCCAGCTTAGCCTTCAACCCATCACAAGCAATTCTCTATTCCGCTTCTTGGGATAAAACCCTGAAAGTATGGGATGTTTTTGCACAAAGCAGTGCCAAAGAAACGCTGCCACTTGGAACTGACGGTAAGCTAATGTACGCTTCCCTGGGCCTGTCCTAGCCTTTGCAGTAGGTCTTTATCAATTCGAGTCTCAGTAGGTTTATGTTGCTTTTCTTGTTCTTGCTATGGTGCTACACTCATTTCAAATCACCTTCTAGAAAGGAAAACGGCTTTGGATTGAGCATTATTTCCGCTTATCTAGAGAATCATGCTTACCGTCTTATACGTTGTCTTTAGCAGAGAGCATATAAATCTTGAGTGTTTTTTTATTTGACAGAAATTAACCATTATTTGTGGGCCCTGTATGTAGATGCTAACCAATCATGCGAATGTCTTTTAGCGTTGGCAGTAGCGGTGAGACCAGATGGGGTGGAGATAGCTGTTGCAACTCTTGACGGACAGTTGACGTTTTGGCGTCCTACGATTGCGATGCAGACTGGATCCATCGAAGGCAGGAGTGCACTTGGCAGTGGGAGGCGTCGGACAGACAAAGTGACTACAAAGAAGATGGAGTCTGGGAAGTGGGTTCTTTCATCGCTAGTCATTTCCTAAGAGATTCAGGATCAATTCTTCCCTGTCCAAAAACTCTCCATAAGATACAATAGAAAACGATGATTTCAGACTCCCCTGGAATTGCCTCAGATCTAGGAATAGGCCCATTTTCCTGTCACTTAAGTTTGAAAGGAATTCCTTGACATGTTATTGACACGTTCCACTTGTTGTCATGGATAATGGTTTTCAAAACCAACGATTAATGAAATTCTCTTTTATGACAAGCTCTTAACAGCAACATTTTCATCAAACCTTCAGTTAAGCACACTGTTAATGAACTAACTCTTCAGTCAATTTAATAATAACTTTCATATCTTTTTGTATAAATGTATCATTGCAAAGATATTTTTGTTTTCTTGTTTCTTATGGTGATGGCACTTAACATTGGCATTGTACTTTCTTTATTGCAGATGTTTTACAACTCTTTGTTACTCAGCAGATGGTACTTGCGTACTGGCAGGAGGGAAATCAAAGTTTATTTCTATCTTTCATGTCGAGCAGCAGGTTATTTTGTCATTTTTCTACGAATTCTTGGTCTTCCGTCCGCATGCTTTAGCCACAGTCTAATTTGAACATTGAATAGATTATCTTTACCATTTTGTCAAGTTGCTGATTTAGCTCTTTTAATTTCAGATACTGTTGAGAAAATTTGAAATCTCAAGAAATCGATCTCTAGATGGCATGCAGGTAAAAATTTCAAACAATATTCATTGAATTTAAAAATGCCTCATTTCGTTTTAAAATTTAGATGCTTTTTGCTTTCCAGCGTACTGATTATATTGACAAAATACCTCAAGTTTATTTTTAATGCTTTTATTTTTTTGGACAATATTTCTTTGGACTGCAAATCTTTTCTCTTGAGATCGCAATCGCGTACTGCTGGAATTTACGCTGGAAGATATTTTCCTGCCAGCAATTTTTGCTTCCAGAAATCTTGTTAGCACGAACAGTTAATTGTTTACGTCATTTTCTAATTCCTTTGCATTTTCTTGCCCTCTTTAAACATGCTCGATTTTATTCATCAAGGAAATGCTCAACAGCGCCAACATGACAGAGGCTGGGCCCCTTGATCTGGTTGATGACCAAGGTTCTGACAAAGAAGACATTGTTTTACCCGGCGTCATGAAAGGTGCTGGCTCCTTTGCTTCACGTAGCAATCCATTCCTGATAATAATTTGGTTTATTGAGAAAAACTCCAATAATCACTACTTTCATGGCATTGTTTTCCCTCAACTTTTGTCACCATTGCTTGGTTGCTGTTTCTTTTGTTTTACATTTCTTTCTTTATAAACCAAATTATTGTTAGGTCGCTGTTTCTGGTTTTTTGCTTGTAGTTACTTTTCTGTACAATAAATTTTAGTACTTTAGCAAATTTTAGTACTTCTTGCTTAGCTGTTTGGACAAAGTAGAAAAAATAATCTTTCGCCAATCCATTCAGTATTTAGCAAAGATCTACCTAGAACAAAAAGAGCGCAATAAAGATTTGTAAAAACATCCTTCTATTACTCTTTATTGTAAATGTTCAAAGATAAATGGTCTATCACTATATTTGTCCATTTGAAAAAATACTTTGTTTTGTTGCCCTATGAGCGTACTTTGGCTTGCAATACAGTTCATTTGATCGACCACTGCAAGGATACTAGTAAATTACGAGTTCTAAGTCAACCTGAGTCTTTGATGTGAGTTCTCAGCTGGGAAACGTTGATAACAGTCATTTATATTGTTTATACATAGTAGCTTTAATTTAAAAAAGAATCCCTTTCTTTAGAAGGCCTCTCCCTCGAAAATAAAAGATGAGGCCCCTTTTTAATAACTAACTGTCCACGTAACAGCATACTGGCAATTTTGTTGCTTATCAAAACTGTATCCCTATTTTGACTCGAAAATTGCTTTGAAATTTCATTCCATTTAAATTTAGCCACTCAAAATAAACTTTCACAATGAAATTTTTAAATTAGCAAGAAAAAGAGGGACTTTTTAATGCCTTTCTAAAAGCCTTCAATGATTTTGAAACCATTTATGTTTCATTTCAGGCGATATGAGTTCGAGGAAAGTATCACCGGAAATCCAGACAAAATGTGTCAGGTTTTCGCCCACAGGTAACAATAATAAGTTTTGTCCTGTGGGAGCTTATACTGTAGATAAGGTTGTAATTTATATTTGAACTTCTAATTTAAATTAGCGTTGAAGTTGTTGTCTTTAGATTTCTACTTCGAATAAGGTTTTTGTGTAAGAAGGCAAGAAGCAGTTCAGAATTTTAAAGGCCGATTTTTATAGCTCCCTCTTGAATTGAGTATAAGAAGAGAAAATTACAAAAAACGAGCTATGCTTTAGCTTTTCAATTTGGTTTATGAAATATTACAGACAACCTCGTTTTGCAATATTTGTAATCGATTGATGCTAATTTTCGTAGAAGTTCCAAATGGATCAACTAATATCTTGCTTATCGTAATTTCCGTTACTGAACTGTAGCTGGAAGTGAAATCAGTATACTTAGTGAGACCTTTTGGCTCGTATAGCCTTCTTTGATAAGCCATCAGCAGGGTAGAACGTAATGTAACGGAAGTCTATTGACCCATGGCTTCATCTTTTCACCATAGATCAAGTTCTAGCTAGAATAAGATAGTGTTTATTTCCATAAGCTTACGGTTCACAGAACTGTGGTCTTCGTTGATTTTACTGTAGATTTATTGAATATTTAGCAAATGATGCGCCAATATCGTCTGCATCCATAATTCGCTATTGTCAAGTTACACTCTCACAAAAAACAAATAAATTTAGCCATAATAGTGGTTTGGTTCACATATGAATCAAGAAATTAAATATGCTAAATAAAAATTCGCTAGATCAGATGTACTCTCGGGTGGAGGGAAGCTGTCCCTAGCTGATTTTTCTAGAGGTCTTGCCTATTTCTGTTCTTGACCCTTGCGACGCCACTCACGCCAACTTTTTGGCCAATAAGATGTCATTTGAATAAAAACTTTCCTACTGTAAAGTTTGCATAAAAAGCGAGACCTTCATTGTAAGTTGCATCTTTACAATAAAATTTTCTCCGTTGCACTTTTGGTAGGTCGGGCATGGGCAGCAGCAACAACAGAAGGCTTAATGCTTTACTCACTCAACTCTTCTATTGCCTTCACGCCCTATGACTTGGAAATGGATACTACGGTGGAGCAAACGGTTGAACTGCTTGCGAAGAATGAACTTGGCAGAGCCCTTGTTTGCAGTTTGCGACTGAATGAAGATAGTTTAGTTAAAAGAGTGATGGAATCAATCAAACCAGACGATAGTATGTATATTACAATATTTCATATTCATAAATCTCGTTGAAAATCAATCGTCACCCTGTCATGACGTCACTGTTGCGCCCTAAAATGTTGGATCTAAGCCGCACTTTATTTGCTTTTTTTTATTGTGTAAGATGAAATCTTCCACATCTTAGTTTCTAAGCTTTCCTTTGCGAGTATTATCTACCTGTAATTTATATCTTCGGATGTACTGCATCCCTTTTCGTGGTAGATATATTTTGCTCGGTATCGCAAATAACTATGTACCACTAGAGTTTGTACTCTTTAGTTCAAGGTATTTGTCAATCAATGACTGAGTCGTTTGCAGTTCAGCTGCTAAATCATGTGGCCAAGCAGTTGGAATCATCAGGACATTTGGAGTTTTATCTTATCTGGACTAAACAACTGTTATTTACATGGGGTAAATATATCAAAGAAAATTCACTAGAAGTTATGCCATTGCTCATAAATTTGCAGAAATCATTGGCGAGAACCTCTGAAGATCTGGGAAGACTGTGAGTTTGTCTCCTAGTTGAATTTTTTCTGTAGGTGCTTGTTTTCTGCAGTGATAGAGGTATCTTTTTCACTAGCATGTTCATCCGCAGTGCCAATTATCTTGTTATTGCCTCCATTTAGGTCCAGTTAGCAATATTTCCCTCCTCTCTAGAAGACTCTTGGTGTATTTTTAGGCTGTTTGCCGCTCAGGTAGCTTGGAACCCCTAGAAGGTTGTTCAAAATTATCAAAAGTGGTTGCTTTACTGTTCTAATTTGCTTGGTGCAACCACGAAGTTTTGATCAATTATAATCCTGTGGTTCTCGAGCACTTCCCCTTTGTTTTCCCCTAGTCTCTAGTTTTCTTTGCCATCAAAGACAATATATTTCCCAAGCACTCAGGGGGATAAAGATCTTAATTCTCAGCTTTCTCTCTTGACTGTTTCTTTGAATACTTTGAATACTTTCAAGCATGCAGACAACAACTAGTACTAGTACAACTAGTACTGCCATGCATAATCTTTGAAGCATGCATAATCTTTTTCAGGTGCGATGGTAATATATATGCATTAGACTATCTTCTTAAAATGAAGCTGAAGACCTCAGTGAAGGATCAAGATACGGGAACTGAAGCCGTGCAAATTGAAACTTTGAACGCTGGTAACTTTGACAGTCTAGAAGTCTAGTTGATCATCTGTAAAGAGGGTAAAGACGTCAATCTACACACAACGAGAAACCAGTAGCCCGACCAGGAAGAGAGATAAGCCTTGTATGGAAGAATCAAGCTCTATATACGATCTTATCCGTATTAACCGATTTATTTGTTACAGAAATGGACCTTTGTTACAGAAATGGACCGAGTGCTAATGGCAATCGATGCTACTTGTGATTAGAATAAAAACTTTTGGTTTTAATAAAAAATAATATCGACACTGTTTATTGGTTTTATCTCTTTTTCTTGTCTTTCATTCAATTCAAATATCTTTGCAGTGGTTAATCATATGTTTTTCCGCCCAATCAATCACAGGTTTGGTTGTAAATATTTACTCTTTCTCGCCGATTTTCACTTAAAACAAAGGATATAGGCTCGCTCTGGAGAGCGTTTCAGTTTGGGATCGATCCCGTCTCGTGTAAACGTTCGAAATTGATGGGATCGATCCCAAATTGCCACGGATATGAAACGAGGCTAATGAACTCTCCAGATTAAGGTGCTTTGAGCACGGTACTTCGACACTTGGTCAGGTCTTGCGCGCTCTCTTCGCCCACAAGATGGAAATACAAAACAAGACGGGGGAAGTTTCTATCACGAGTTTATTGATTAATTAAGCGAACAGGCTCCAACCTATAATGTTTTAACTACCTTTCAAATTCGAAGCCATTTTCTTCTCAGCCTTCCTATAAACTTGGCGGTATTTTCTTTGTGTTGTTGATAATGACATAAGCAATACGCATGACCATTCCGTTCAAAAGGCCTAGAAAGCCGTGCGGTCCGATCCGGGATCGATCCCGTGTAAACACAATATATCTTGGGATCTATCAACTGGATCGGTCCCATTTTCCCTCTGTAAACAGGGCCATAGATACAGAAAAGCCAGCCATCTGCAATTGCTTTCAAGCTTTTGTTATGAAATGAAACAAGTTGTAAGGTGTCAATACAGATATAGGGCACCCTAGGACATCAAAGTATAAGGAGAAGCATGAGATTGAATATAAATTTCAAGATATTCATTTCAATGGTAATAAAAAAGCATATTGATTTTCCATTTTCACGGTCGAAAATGTTCTGCGGTCGGAAATTTTTGCCAACGTACGACCAGCTTGTCGTTAACACTCGTTAAGATTAAAATCAGAAATATTCTCTCAGTCTTTATCCTATATTGAAAAACTTGAGGAGTTATCCACACTGTTTGGGTGCTGTTGATAGCAGTTTTGCAGCATGCTCAAAATACAGTAATTACTGACACAAACATCCAATTGTGCTATTGGCAGTAGCAGAGACAGACTACGAGCGCCGATTTGGAAACTAATGGGATAATTCTGAACAGAGACGGATGTAGCGGGAGGGTGTAGGGGGAGCGCAACCCCCCAATATTTCTGTGTCCTTCGGTAACTTTTTGTTTCATTCGATGAAAATCATTTGTTGGTAGTCAAAAGTAACCAAGAAATGGCCTGGCCAAACGAATAGAACATCCGCAAAACATCACAAAACATTTTTGTACCAACATTGTTGAACAATGTTTCATGTCAAACAAATGTTAAAAAATCTATTATTGTCAAGCGCTGCCGCACAGCTTCCTATTGTCTTGACATCCCTAGCCAATGTGGTCTGTGACCTGGGCTTTGGTATTCCATGGTGGCTACCCTTTTTCCAGCCACCTGTAAAATGGTTTTGGCTGTTAGAAACTTTTCTTGGCTTCACGATGGTTTGAATCGCTTTTAAATTCACAGATTCAGCAAATGTCTTAAGAAATGTCTTATGCATTAGTTTTCGTGACGCTTATTCATCTGAGTCTGAATCTATAATCATTACTTTTTAATGCCCTGCGTCCGCAAATATATAGTTTTTCTTAGTAACTAGTGGATTTATTAGTAGCCATTAGTAACTTATATCATTTGAAAAATATGTAAACTGGCAGTAGCACTGTTGCATTGATGAGGCTTATTACTACACTGACGAGATGGTTAACGGCAGTGGCATTTCTGCAATGTCTCCCAGCCACTTTCTCACAATGTAAGTAAGAAACTAGTAGCATCTTATGGGGGTGATATCTATGACAAAAATCAGTTTTCGAAATCTGCAATGTATGTAGTGATAACATCTAAGCTTTTGTTCGTTCTGTTTTGTTCCCGCTGAGTTTTTCATGCTACGCTTCGCTGCTTGTATATACCGCTGTGTTTATTTAGAAATAGTCAGTTGGTTTGAAATAAGATAATAACACGACGTACGTCTCTTACTATCGACTTCGCTCTTCAATAATTCGTCCTTCGAATCTGTTACTTGATTAACAACACAGGTTGTTAAATTGGTGACCACTTTGTTAAATTGGTGACCACGTTGTTTATTTCTACGTCTACAATTCGACATGAATACAGACGCCAACACGCCCCCGTCAGCCAGCACTACTGCAACTGCAGCCATCGCCACGACTTCAGAACCAGCACCAGTAGCTTCGGTGAGTGTCAAACTTCCACCTTTTTGGCCTAACGACCCCCTGGTTTGGTTTGCTCAAGTAGAGGCCCAGTTTTTCACAAGAAGTATAACTTCACAGGCTACAAAGTTTGCTTATGTAATCTCCACTCTCCAGCCTGAAATCGTACAGGAGGTACGCGACATTTTGATCCACCCCCCTCAAGCAACGCAGTACGATATACTCAAGGCCGAACTCATACAGCGCACTTCCACATCTGAACAAAAGCGGCTTCACCAACTGCTGACTGCAGAAGAACTGGGTGACCGGAAGCCCTCTCAATTACTGCGCCATATGCGACAACTGCTTGGAGACAATACACTGGAAAACAACATTTTACGACAGTTGTTTTTGGAAAGGTTACCAACCAATGTCAGGCTGATTTTAGCCTCCACTGCTGACTCTCTTCCGTTGAGCAGGTTGCTTTATTAGCAGACAAAATTTTAGAGGTTGCGACCCCCCTTGGCATTTCCTCTTTAACACCTACTGTGTCAGCGCCAGCCCCCACGCCTGTTCCACCGCCTATCGCATCTGAAGTTCATTCTCTCAGATCTCAAGTAGAGGAACTGACTTTTCAAGTCCAAGCCCTCATGAGCCGCACACAGCCAACCAATAGTTTCCCAGGGCGTAGCCGAAGCCGCTCTATCAGCCGTAATCGCCGCACCAGCCCAGCACCCTCAAACTCTACCTACTGCTGGTACCATCAACGTTATGGTCGACTTGCTCGCAATTGCACTCCAAAATGCAACTTTTCAAGATTCACCTCAAACCAGGGAAACGACGCCACCAGCAACTAAGGGCAACTAGTTCTGCTGGTCCTGCTTCTTCCAGTCGCCTCTTTTATATTACCGACCGTACCACTGGTACACGCTTCTTGGTAGATACAGGTGCTGATGTAAGCATTTTACCTCCTTCTTCTGCTGACAAACAAACTTCTCAAAACATTTCTTTACAGGCTGTGAATAAGTCGCCAATTCGTACTTTCGGAGAAAAGTCTTTAACGATAGACCTCGGACTTCGCCGCACGTACAGGTGGATTTTTATTATTGCTGAAATACCGTTTCCTATTCTTGGCGCTGATTTCCTAGCTCATTTTGGCCTTAAAGTTGATGTTAAACATCGGAAACTCATTGACACTACAACAAATTTGACAATTCAAGGTATTTTGTCCGCCGATAGCTCACCTCATCCTATGCTGGCAACCCCTGATACTACTTCGCCATACCAAGCCTTACTTCAAAAGTATCCTGACATTGTCCGTCCTTCATACAATGAATCAAAAGTAAAGCATACCGTCACCCATCACATCACAACTTCAGGCCCTCCTGTATTTGCTCGTCCCCGTCGTCTTGCTTCTGAACGTTTGACCATTGCCAAGGCTGAATTTGATCACATGTTACAACTTGGCATCATTCGGCCGTCAAAAAGCAGTTGGTCTTCTCCGTTGCACATGGTTCCTAAGGCTACTCAAGGCGACTGGCGAACTTGCGGTGATTATCGTGGCTTGAACAATGCTACAGTTCCTGATCGCTACCCCATCCCACACATCCAAGATTTCTCTTCGTCTCTGCATGGAAAAACCGTTTTCTCAAAAATTGATCTTGTGCGTGCCTATCATCAGATTCCAGTCGAGCCTACTGACATTTCTAAGACTGCTATAACAACTCCCTTTGGGCTATTTGAGTTCGTTCGCATGCCATTCGGATTGCGTAATGCAGCACAGACCTTCCAGCGCTTCATGCACCAAGTACTTCGTGGTTTGGATTTCGTTTTTGCTTACATTGATGATTTACTTATCGCCAGCAACTCTGAAGCAGAACATTTGTTGCATCTTGACATTTTATTCTCTCGTCTTTCCGATCATGGTATTGTCATTCACCCTACCAAATGCATTTTTGGCCAATCTCATATTGACTTCCTAGGACATCATGTTTCACCACAAGGAATCTCACCCCTTTCCACAAGAGTTAAAGCAATCAAAGATTTTCCTCCTCCTACTTCGCTCAAAAAGCTTCGCGAGTTCCTGGGATTGCTCAACTTCTACCGTCGTTTTGTGCCTCGCTGTGCTCAATTAATACAGCCTCTCACCGATCTTCTCTCTGCCAAGTCTACCAAGGAACCGTTCCAACTAACTGTGGATTCATTATCTGCATTCTCAGAGATCAAAAAAGCACTTTCCCAGGCTACTCTTCTTGTTCACCCATCACCAGTGGCACAATGCAGTGTAGTTGTTGCTGCTTCGAATGTGGCTGTAGGAGCAGTGCTACAACAATTCCTCAACGGTGCCTGGCAACCTATTTCTTTCTTTTCAAAGCGCCTGCAACCAGCCGAAACGAAGTACAGCACATTTGGACGAGAACTACTCTCCGTCTACTTAGCTATCAAGCACTTTCGGTACTTTTTGGAAGGACGCGCATTTCATGTTATGACAGACCATAAGCCATTGCTCCATGCACTGTCTTCTTCGTCTGATCGATATTCGCCACGGGAAATTCGCCATCTTGATTTTATCTCTCAATTCACCTCTGACATACGACATGTAAAAGGCCATCAGAATGTGGTTGCGGATGCTCTTTCTCGCATTGAGCTCAATTCCTTACTCAATATTCCAACCCTTGACTTTGTCACACTGTCTGCAGCTCAACAGCAAGATTCTGAATTCCAACAGGTATAGTCAAACACCTCTCTTAACCTGAAAGAGTTTTCTTTACCGGCAGATTCTGGAATCATCATTTGTGACATATCAACCGGCACTCCTCGCCCATATGTTCCTGTCTGTTATCGCCGCCTTGTGTTTAATCACCTCCACTCACTTGCACATCCCGGTATTCGTGCAACACAGCGACTTATCAGACAACATTACATCTGGCCTAGTATCAACAAAGACATCCGTAATTGGACTCGGTCCTGTATCCCATGCCAACAGGCTAAAGTCACCCGTCACACGTTTTCCCCCATTGGAACTTTTCCAGCTACCGACACACGTTTCGATCACATACACATTGACCTTGTTGGCCCTCTACCACCATCAAATGGCTGTAAATATCTTCTTACTTGCATCGACCGCTACACTCGTTGGCCAGAGGCGATTCCAATTTCAGATGCTACTGCAGAAACCGTCGCTCAAGCTTTTGTTTCACGTTGGATTGCAGTTTTCGGTGTTCCTTCAACGATAACAACTGATAGAGGAGCTCAGTTTGAATCAGCTCTCTTCCGTTCCCTCGCTGATTTACTTGGAATCAAACGTATTCATACTACTTCTTACCACCCTTGCGCCAATGGTATGGTTGAGCGTTTCCATCGACAGCTTAAAGCTTCAATCAAAGCTCAACCGGATTCCACAAGATGGATCGACCTTCTTCCACTCATTCTCCTCGGACTTCGGACAACGATTAAAACTGACCTCGGTTGTTCACCTGCCCAACTTGTTTATGGTTCCACACTTCGTCTTCCAGGTCAATTCATCTCTCCGACCTTTGATGTCACAGCCCTTGATCCCTCTGTTTTTGTTGATCGTCTACAAAGTTTTATGCAACAACTAAAACCAACTCCTCCCCGTTCTCAAGAAGCTTACACATACATCCCAGCTAATCTTCCATCTTGTACGCACGTTTTTGTTCGCCATGATGCTGTTCGAAAGCCGTTTCAACCTCCATACGACGGTCCTTTCAAGGTTCTCAAGCGCAATGACAAACATTTCCTCGTAGATGTCAACGGAAAACAACAAACAATAAGCAAAGATCGTCTAAAAGTTGCTTATACCGATGCAGATAACCAACGTTCAACTGCCAGAAACACATCATTCCCATCAAACCATGCTTCAGCGAGGGCCAAGCCGGTAGAGAACCAAGTACCTGGTACTTCTCGGACAACACGTTCAGGGAGACAAGTTCATTTTCCGGACAGATATGGACATGCCTGAACATTCGTACATACACTGTATTAACTTTTATCCCAAATGCTTTTCTCGAACTTGCATTCTAGGGGGGAGGTACTGTAGTGATAACATCTGAGCTTTTGTTTTGTTCCCGCTGTGTTTTCCATGCTACGCTTCGCTGTTTGTATATACCGCTTTGTTTATTTAGAAATAGTTACTTGGTTGGGAATAAGATAATAACACGACGTACGTCTCTTACTATCGACTTCGCTCTTCAATAATTTGTCCTTCGAATCTGTTACTTGATTAACAACACAGGTTGTTAAATGTATGCACTGCATTTCATGAATCCAGCAAATGCTAAATCCAAAATTTTGCATTCACGCAATGTGCAATTTGGCAAATGTCAGATATCATTCCGTAATTCGTTAATTCATTCTGCAATCAGTCATTTCATGGTTTGCGATCATGCATCCACCATTCCATATTCCACCATTTCATCACCCATTTGTCATAACATCATTCTGGAAACCGCTAATCCGTTATTCGGCATTCTGTATTTCGACATCTGTCAATCTGTTATTCGTGATTCAGGAAATTTGCTGATTTTCATTCCAATAGGCAAATGAGTTGAGCAATTCAATTTAAATAGAGAATCTCTCCAACAATTTAATACCCCCGTCCGCGTATTTGGTACTTACCGCTAATGGCGGCGCCAGCCACTAAGCTCTGGGCGGACAAACCCAAAAAATTTAAGCCACGCCCTTTTAACCACCAGAAAAAGCCCTTCTACCAACAGGGAACGCCAATTTCATCCGATGGGAACGCCTATGACAAGCTTTTGTTTGAAAATTGGCAGTTTGAAAATCATAGGATTACATCACAAAAAGTACGGTGTCAAAATATTACCCCTCCCCCAACATTTTCTCGTCAAATTTAGTCGAAATACAAAATCGATTCTGCTGAGAACTGGGGGGGGGGGGACGCGCCCAGAAGTCCCTTATCGGTTATGCACTCTTCTTGTTTTAAGAAAAATTTTACAAGAACACGAGCCTCAAAATTGGTCAAAAGTTACGTACATACATTCCAGATCTCGATAACTGATTTTTGTCATAGATATCACCCCATATCACCTACCTACCTATAGATTGTACTAATAGATTGTAGTTTGATAATTCTCTCAAAGGGCATCAACAAACAAATATGGCGATTGGACTCGATACCGTCGAGTTCATTTTTCATTTAAAGTATTCCTCATTTATTCCTCAGACCCAATGATGAAACCTTCTGTTTTTTCTACAGATGTCTCGAGCTCCTTTTTATGCATATGAGTCTAGGGTACATATTGAGGTTGCCTTGCAAGACGTATGGAAATTTCAGCGTTGAAAAACAAGGTTTTATGCTTAATGGACATGTGCTGATGTCATTGGAGGTCTGGACTGTAAGAGAATGCGAACAGCATTGCTTGCGTCATCCGGGATGCAGCTCAATAAACTGGAAGATACCAGCATCTGGGTTTGCTAATTGCCAGATCAATGATAAATCGGCAGAAAATTCGTATGACAACGTAATGTTATCTCCTTCATCTGAATGGACCTACAAAACAACAAATTATACAGAAAGAAATGTAAGTTGCAGAAGGTTTAGGACCATCAGCATTTAGAATTAGGGGAAGGTTACACCTTTTTTATTTTAGAGACAAAGGTTTTGGGAGTAATCATAGGTGTAACAAAAGAAATAGGATATGAACACATTCAATCAAATTTGAATATACAGAGTTGCCATCTGTGATCACTCGTAAGTTGTAGCTGTCAAAAGGTGGCATTGGATTTGATTGGCCGCACCCTTTTTTCACTGCGATCCTCTCACATTGTGATCATTATTTTGTGTAAATGTGTCTAGAGTAGAAACTAGGCTTTCTACAAAAAGGGCACTTTTCTAACAAAACGGGAAATTTCTTTATGTTCTTGGAAGAATGGAGGCACAAGGACCATTATATCATCGTTTCAGAAAGACTTCGTCACTGGTGGCGGCATTGCATCTGCTATAAGAGCATTTGATATGCTGTCACTGGTAAAAGGAACTATGCAACGTTTACACAAACAAAGTGGACTTTGAAGAACGATTTCATGTTATTTTGCACTTCAAATTTTCATCAAACAAAACTGCCCCTTTAGCGTTACTCTTTATGAAAAGCATGCACTTCAGTGCTCGAAAGAGACACGATTTTAAAGTAGGTTTTTTAAATTGATAAAATCTAAAGATGGACAATCTCTAATCATGTTGGCTGCCTTAACCAAAGGTGCCGTTGATGATCTGCTCAGGAACCAGCGTCCGGGGGCAAAGAAGCTACAGCCCCCCTCAAACCAAAAGCTTCAAACTTTTGCTACTTTGTGCGGGCTAACTTGTCTTTAGCTTTCTCCGTGGAAAAAATCAAACCCCACTTCGCCCCTTTGTTTTTTACTGCAAATGCATAAGACAAAGGTTAAAACTTACTATATAAGGAAGTAGAGCTTGGAACAAGCCCATGACTTGTATAACTGGGGCGGTGCCAAGAAACTCAAAGTGAGAGGTAAGCTCGAGTTGACAGTATTATTTGACTAAAAACCCATCTTTGAAAAGGCAAAAAGTGCATTACTGTATATTATGTCTATGATGACGTGAGCACCTAGATTAATTCTATTGAGAAATTGGCTGGACTGTTGAGAGATTTCTGCGGGAAAGCTGGATGAAGAGGCCCAGAATATTTCCGTGACCACTCCTTTTGATTTAATATAGCTTCGATTTATTTCTTCAGTTTATCTGAATTTGCTCAAGTAACAATTTATCAATTCTTGAAGCAACTAATGCACTAGTCGTTAACCTGTGTGTCCATTTCACTGTTTTCAGATCGGTGAGTTGTGTCAAGCTTTGAAACCATGTAAAACCCCAGAAACATGTATGGATTCCTGTGATTGCCCAGGATACGACTGCCAAACCACGAATTTAGGCAAGTAATTTTCTGCGTAACAAAACATTGTATCTCTAAACAGTTTTGTAAAGCAAAAAGGCAACAAGACTTCGATAAACTGAAAGTATGGTGTGCTTTCAAATGGCGATGATACTTGGTCGCTTGCAAGAGTATTCCAAATAGCCACAACCCCTCCGCCCCTATTTTCCGGTCTCCTTTTATATATTTTTACGATATTTTTGAAGAGGCACAATATCTTATAAGACTGTCAGACTAGCCCTGAAATGACGGTGATGCCACTCTCCATCGCAGAGGCGTTTGTTGAGAAAGATCGCTTCTAACCCTGACAACTAGCCCTGACAAAAAAGTTGGTTGCTGCCACAGCCTGACAAAAAAGGTTGGTTGATGCCACAGGTTCTGCGACGGAGAAGTCTTTCTAGTCGAACCCACAGGGCTCAACCTAAACAAGTGGTGGTAAGGCGTCCCCACTACCGGTGTTTTAATCGAAACAGTATTGCTAGGGAGGTTGCGAACCAAGGTTTAAGAGGCAGCCTCCTCCTTACCCATGAGAAAGAATAACCCCCGCCGGATGCCAACTTGATTTTGATGGTTTATCGAGAGGAGCTAACAGGTACTACACCTTGCTCAAGGTTGACCTGGAAGTAGTATTTGGTAGAAGCTCATCCCACGTCAGGACTCCAAAGCCGGAATGAATGATTTTCCCGGTCCCTTGAACTTGCTTACCCTCTCCTTTTACAATTCAATGTGTGCTGTTCATTTAAAAACAGTATACTCTCGTTAAGTAGGACCCCGGATAAGTAGGACGCCAGCTATGAAGTACAGATTTTCCCGGTCCCTTGAACTTGCTTACCCTTTTCAAGCGTTTGGATAAGTAGGACGCCCGCTAAGTGGTACACTTTTGCTCGGTCCCTTGAGTGTCCCACTTAACGAGAGTATACTGTATTGATCATCCCGATAGACCAAAAGGTTTTCATTGAAGCAAACATGATAATTTCCTTTCCATTTAACAGGACAAAAAAGTTGCCAGGATTTGTACGCTCTTGGCTTCAGAGAAAGTACGAGATACAACATTTATCAACCAGACATTGGAATTTTCCCAGTCAGATGTGACATGGCAAGCGATGGAGGAGGTTGGATTGTGTTCCAGCGCCGTGTTGATGCCAGTGTGGATTTCTTTCGAGATTGGGATGCCTACAAGCAAGGATTTGGGGATATGAACGGAAACTTCTGGCTGGGGCTTGAAAAACTGCACAAGCTAGCGGCTCCAGGAAAGGGGGCCATTCTTCGTGTTGACTTAAAACACATGGAATTCGAAGACAAGAAATATGCAAAGTACAGCTTATTTGAGATTTCTGGAGAATTGGATGGGTATCGTCTAAATGTGGGAGGCTTCTCTGGAACTGCTGGTGATTCACTGGCAAGACAAAACAATATGAAATTCTCGACAAAGGACAAGGATCAAGATACATATCATTCCAACTGTGCAGAAATATATAAAGGAGCTTGGTGGTACATTGCATGCCATGACTCAAATCTGAACGCCCTTCATCCTTCCTCTGGAAGTGGTAGTGTACTCGCAGGTTATATGTCCTGGAAAGCGATTAGGAACGAACATGGTAAAGTGACATTCTCTGAGATGAAAGTGAAGTATCCGTAGAAGTATTCATTCATAACTGTTACTTGCTAACTGTTAACTGCAAAGACTTCGAATTTAGTTTTCTTTGTCTTAAAAAAAGTGACAAGGCCATGGCCCTACTTTTACTCTTGCACTCTTAAGTATGCAAAGGTTGTAAGAAAAAGGTTGTAAGAAAAGTTGTGTAAAAAGAATTGATAGTAATGGCGTTTAATGGCGTATTGTATAAATTATTTGATGCTAGTGTTTCGAAGTGAACGCACACCGACTTACTTACTGACACATGCTCACTTATTTTTAAGTAACCAAGTTTTAATCAAATACTTAAATTACCAAAATACAAGTAGTATTTTGGGCTGTCTTTATTGATTCTGGGAGTGAATTCTAGATTTTAGGCCCTTGAAAACTTCGTGATCTGATACCATTGTTGGTAGTTCTGACTTTTGGAACGGCAAAAGGGTTTTTGAGACGAAAGTTGTGACCTGTTGTTTTAGGGACAAAGTAGTTTTTCATAAAAGTTGGATTAACGTTGTTCAGTTTTTTATAAACTTCAATCGCTTGAATTGTAATAAATTGGGTGTGTATGTTAGTTTCTTTCGAGATAGCAATATACATGGGTAATAAATCTTTATACGAAGTTGAATAGTTCGAATAGGCTAGTCGTAATGTCCTCTCGTTAAATTTCTTTAGATTGTCCTGCCTTTCTTAACCACATAAACAACTATATCAATGGGCAATAGTTGAAAGGACATAGATAAATGCACTTTTGATTATTTCTTTCTCTTATTCCCCATAAATCTTGCTAATCTTTTCAAAGGATTCATCTATTTAGCCTCGTTTTTTCAGATATTATCAATATGAGCATTAACTTTGAAATCTTAATAGATCTGAACACAAAGCAAAGTAGCATTTTTCTTCATTTTAATTGAAAATTTATGTAAGTTTTAAACTCATTTATGCATTTATTTATCTTTGTTGCCAATTATGATAGCTTGAAATTTAGAGGGATTCGCAATCATTTGTGTGGATTCTTGGGTGGTATTGCCATAACTCCTCGAATAAGCCTCTTTGGGCTTACTGTTTGAGACACTTACTTCTTCAAGCAGAGGCTTTAATAAGGGTGAGGGCTTGTGAAAGTCTCCAAAAACTGCCATTCAAATTTGTGAAGAACTTTCTCTTTTTTTCAAGTTCACTCTGAGAAACGAAACATTTTGCAAGTCAACACTGACACTAAAAATATCATGGACGGAAATAACGCACTTCATAAAAAGTGACATGTCAGGGGGAAGCTTACTCTAGGTTGGGGGCTCTTTAAAAATTTTCATTTCCAGGTTAGGGGCTAATATCTGGACGTATGAGAGAGGGTAAATTTGCTCACGGAAAATTGCACAAAACTCGTGTTTTTAAAAATCAATGACCAACTTGGGGGCCTTTTAAACTTTTAAATAATCTATAAAGACCATTTTGTAATATTTGATGACCCGCCTTAAGTGGAACACAAAGCTACTTCAATATTACTACTTTTACAGTTCCTTGGTGTCGAGAGGAGAAACGACCTCAAAATCAAAGCAGTTGTACAGCTTATTGACAACATTCGATGTTCAGTTACATAAGTTTCTATATGATACTTAATTGTGCTGTTTATAATAATTACGAATTTGAAACATATAGTATACGTCTTAGAGAACCTTTTCAGCTACCGCAAAATGCATAAAGGAGAGTCTGAGCTACCGCAAAATGCATAAAAGTTCCACGAATGATGGTAAAAATGCAATGAAAAAGGAGTTATTAACTCTTTAGATTTCATGTTGCTTAATCTATGGGTTTGCAAATGTCGGGTACGATTTGTCGGTGCATATCCAGCATTCTTTTATGGAGAAGAAACATCTTTGCTTATATCCAACCTTTTTTCGCAAACGTAATATGAAGACAAGAGGCAGAAATTTCTGAAAGATACCAGCGTGATATTTGAGTGCTGCCTTGGGTCTTCAAGAACCCCACAACAGGTCTGCGTTTCATTGCAGCTCTTCCTTTTGATAGCTTGGTCAAGAAATCTACTTGATGCTCGTTGGTCATCGGCCCATCTCAATAAGCCTCCTTTTCCCTAAAAAATGATGAAAATTACTACAACATGACCTGTATCAACATCTTTTTACAACAATTTCAAGTGATACAATGACTTCTATTTTATTTTCAATATCCCTGCCTGAAAAAGTTTCTTTTCTCAAAAGAGAGTTGGATACCCTGAAACAAATAGCATACATTGGAATGCCTTATATTTTCTGTTGACGTCAGTTTAAATATCCTTTCCAAGGGAATTTTGTATCATATACCAACTCTAAACAGCTTGATTACTTGAAAAAATTTATGAGTTATGAAATGATTGGCAAAGGGGGTGTGAGCCCATAAGATATTAGTAAGTCAACCTTCTTTGGCTCCTCTAATCATATTAGGATTTCTAATAAAATTTCAATCTTCTTGCTTTGCTTGGTAAATTAGTTGGCTAAAAATATTAGCGAGTAACATGGCACTACCCTTAAAATAATCTATTGTAGTTCTTCGGTAATCTTTAGGTTCTTCGGTAAATTTTCCTTTAAACTGCAGTATTTTTGTGCTTTTCTCTATCACATTTTTGCAGCGAATTCTCACAAAAATTTAACCTCATTTGCTTAAATTTGATAAAGCTTGAGAACTGACAGGAAGTCACCAATGTTTTTCTTGCAACCTTGTCTCACAATACGAATGCACCGTGTAACATGTCATTTCTGTGTTGTACAATCAACTTTTTGCTTTCACAAAGGTTGCCTGCCTCAAGTAGAACTGGTAAAATTGCAAGTATTTTCAAAACCATTGCTTGGTGTAAGATCGATGTATGAAACTTTTGTTTGGTCTAAGGTTTTTAGGTCGTAGCAATATATGTCGATTCTGGTCCGTTTGGTAGAAACGACACTTCAGATTCGTGAACAGAAGAGTCAATTCCAATATCAACTGTTGACCGTGTTATTCCAGAGGAGATCGAAATAACTGTTTCTTTCACAATGGAATTAGTCAGCAGTTTTAAACTGGGGCTAAAAGCACTGCTGGGCTCTGATGCAGACAGCGTTGGCCTAGGTATAGAGGAAGAATGTGCAAAGTAAACCAAGCTAGTTGATAGTGTTGAGCTCTGCTGAGTCGTAGTTTTCAAGACTGCTGAGTAGTAGTTTGTAAGGGAGGGAGTTGTCACGCTTGGGTTCAAGGACGTGCCTGCAAGAGTAGAACTAGACAAAGTTCCAGAGGATTCACTCTTTAAAATGCCTTTGGAAGATGACATCAGGAGCGTAGAACTCGTCTCAAGTTGGGTGTTACTGTGCTGTCTATCTGTGAGCACTTCCATTGCAGATGATGCTTTGACGCTCTCTAAAGTGCTGCTTGTCTCCAATGTTGGAAGTGACAATGAGGAGTCCTTTGACATATGCTTCAATATTGATGCTGCTTCCTCGTGTTTCTAGAAAAACAAAGAATACACCCTTTACCAACACTAACATGTTTGAACTTTAGGTTTATTACCTGTAATGTTCACAGTGTGCCAACCGTTGAATGCCAGCTGCTAAATCACGTGGCCAAGCAGTTGGAATCATCAGGACATTTGGAGTTTTATCTTATCTGGACTAAACAACTGTTATTTACATGGGGTAAATATATCAAAGAAAATTCACTAGAAGTTATGCCATTGCTCATAAATTTGCAGAAATCATTGGCGAGAACCTCTGAAGATCTGGGAAGACTGTGAGTTTGTCTCCTAGTTTAATTTTTTCTGGTTTTCTAGAAGGTTGTTCAAAATTATCAAAAGTGGTTGCTTTACTGTTCTAATTTGCTTGGTGCAACCACGAAGTTTTGATCAATTATAATCCTGTGGTTTTTGAGCACTTCCCCTTTGTTTTCCCCTAGTCTCTGTTTTCTTTGCCATCAAAGACAATAAATTTGCCAAGCACTCAGGGGGATAAAGATCTTAATTCTCAGCTTTCTCTCTTGACTGTTTCTTTGAATACTTTGAATACTTTCAAGCATGCAGACAACAACTAGTACTAGTACAACTAATACTGCCATGTATAATCTTTGAAGCATGCATAAGCTTTTTCAGGTGCGATGGTAATATATATGCATTAGACTATCTTCTTAAAATGAAGCTGAAGAGATCAGTGAAGGATTAAGATACGGGAACTGAAGCCGTGCAAATTGAAACTTTGAACGCTGGTAACTTTGACAGTCTAGAAGTCTAGTTGATCATCTGTAAAGAGGGGAAGCGTCAATCTACACACAACGAGAAACCAGTAGCCCGACCAGGAAGAGAGATAAGCCTTGTATGGAAGAATCAAGCTCTATATACGATCTTATCCGTATTAACCGATTTATTTGTTACAGAAATGGACCTTGTCCGGCCGAGTGCTAATGGCAATCGATGCTACTTGTGATTAGAATAAAAACTTTTGGTTTTAATAAAAAATAATATCGACACTGTTTATTGGTTTTATCTCTTTTTCTTGTCTTTCATTCAATTCAAATATCTTTGCAGTGGTTAATCATATGTTTTTCCGCCCAATCAATCACAGGTTTGGTTGTAAATATTTACTCTTTCTCGCCGATTTTCACTTAAAACAAAGGATATAGGCTCGCTCTGGAGAGCGTTCCAGTTTGGGATCGATCCCGTCTCGTGTAAACGTTCGAAATTGATGGGATCGATCCCAAATTGCCACGGATAGGAAACGAGGCTAATGAACTCTCCAGATTAAGGTGCTTTGAGCACGGTACTTCGACACTTGATCAGGTCTTGCGCGCTCTCTTCGCCCACAAGATGGAAATACAAAACAAGACGGGGGAAGTTTTTTCTATCACGAGTTTATTGATTAATTAAGCGAACAAGCTCCAACCTATAATGTTTTAACTACCTTTCAAATTCGAAGCCATTTTCTTCTCAGCCTTCCTATAAACTTGGCGGTATTTTCTTTGTGTTGTTGATAATGACATAAGCAATACGCATGACCATTCCGTTCAAAAGGCCTAGAAAGCCGTGCGGTCCGATCCGGGATCGATCCCGTGTAAACACAATATATCTTGAGATCTATCAACTGGATCGGTCCCATTTTCCCTCTGTAAACAGGGCCATAGATACAGAAAAGCCAGCCATCTGCAATTGCTTTCAAGCTTTTGTTATGAAATGAAACAAGTTGTAAGGTGTCAATACAGATATAGGGCACCCTAGGACATCAAAGTATAAGGAGAAGCATGAGATTGAATATAAATTTCAAGATATTCATTTCAATGGTAATAAAAAAGCATATTGATTTTCCATTTTCACGGTCGAAAATGTTCTGCGGTCGGAAATTTTTGCCAACGTACGACCAGCTTGTCGTTGTCGTTAACACTCGTTAAGATTAAAATCAGAAATAATCTCTCAGTCTTTATCCTATATTGAAAAACTTGAGGAGTTATCCACACTGTTTGGGTGCTGTTGATAGCAGTTTTGCAGCATGCTCAAAATACAGTAATTACTGACACAAACATCCAATTGTGCTATTGGCAGTAGCAGAGACAGACTACGAGCGCCGATTTGGAAACTAATGGGATAATTCTGAACAGAGACGGATGTAGCGGGAGGGTGTAGGGGGTGCGCAACCCCCCAATATTTCTGTGTCCTTCGGTAACTTTTTGTTTCATTCGGTGAAAATCATTTGTTGGTAGTCAAAAGTTACCAAGAAATGGCCTGGCCAAACGAATAGAACATCCGCAAAACATCACAAAACATTTTTGTACCAACATTGTTGGACAATGTTTCATGTCAAACAAATGTTAAAAAATCTATTATTGTCAAGCGCTGCCGCACAGCTTCCTATTGTCTTGACATCCCTAGCCAATGTGGTCTGTGACCTGGGCTTTGGTATTCCATGGTGGCTACCCTTTTTCCAGCCACCTGTAAAATGGTTTTGGCTGTTAGAAACTTTTCTTGGCTTCACGAATCGCTTTTAAATTCACAGATTCAGCAAATGTCTTAAGAAATTACTTGCGCATTAGTTTTCGTGACGCTTATTCATATGAGTCTGAATCTATAATCATTACTTTTTAATGCCCTGCGTCCGCAAATATATAGTTTTTCTTAGTAACTAGTGGATTTATTAGTAGCCATTAGTAACTTATATCATTTGAAAAATATGTAAACTGGCAGTAGCACTGTTGCATTGATGAGGCTTATTACTACACTGACGAGATGGTTAACGGCAGTGGCATTTCTGCAATGTCTCCCAGCCACTTTCTCACAATGTAAGTAAGAAACTAGTAGCATCTTATGGGGGTGATATCTATGACAAAAATCAGTTTTCGAAATCTGCAATGTATGTAGTGATAACATCTAAGCTTTTGTTCGTTCTGTTTTGTTCCCGCTGAGTTTTTCATGCTACGCTTCGCTGCTTGTATATACCGCTGTGTTTATTTAGAAATAGTCAGTTGGTTTGGAATAAGATAATAACACGACGTACGTCTCTTACTATCGACTTCGCTCTTCAATAATTCGTCCTTCGAATCTGTTACTTGATTAACAACACAGGTTGTTAAATTGGTGACCACGTTGTTAAATTGGTGACCACGTTGTTTATTTCTACGTCTAAAATTCGACATGAATACAGACGCCAACACGCCCCCGTCAGCCAGCACTACTGCAACTGCAGCCATCGCCACGACTTCAGAACCAGCACCAGTAGCTTCGGTGAGTGTCAAACTTCCACCTTTTTGGCCTAACGACCCCCTGGTTTGGTTTGCTCAAGTAGAGGCCCAGTTTTTCACAAGAAGTATAACTTCACAGGCTACAAAGTTTGCTTATGTAATCTCCGCTCTCCAGCCTGAAATCGCACAGGAGGTACGCGACATTTTGATCCACTCTCCTCAAGCAACGCAGTACGATATACTCAAGGCCGAACTCATACAGCGCACTTCCACATCTGAACAAAAGCGGCTTCACCAACAGCTGACTGCAGAAGAACTGGGTGACCGGAAGCCCTCTCAATTACTGCGCCATATGCGACAACTGCTTGGAGACAATACACTGGAAAACAACATTTTACGACAGTTGTTTTTGGAAAGGTTTCCAACCAATGTCAGGCTGATTTTAGCCACCACTGCTGACTCCCTTCCCGTTGAGCAGGTTGCTTCATTAGCAGACAAAATTTTAGAGGTTGCGACCCCCCTTGGCATTTCCTCTTTAACACCTACTGTGTCAGCGCCAGCCCCCACGCCTGTTCCACCGCCTATCGCATCTGAAGTTCATGCTCTCAGATCTCAAGTAGAGGAACTGACTTTTCAAGTCCAAGCCCTCATGAGCCGCACACAACCAACCAATAGTTTCCCAGGGCGTAGCCGAAGCCGCTCTATCAGCCGTAATCGCCGAACCAGCCCAGCACCCTCAAACTCTACCTACTGCTGGTACCATCAACGTTATGGTCGACTTGCTCGCAATTGCACTCCACCATGCAAATTTTCAAGATTCACCTCAAACCAGGGAAACGACGCCACCAGCAACTAAGGGCAGTTAGTTCTGCTGGTCCTGCTTCTTCCAATCGCCTCTTTTATATTACCGACCGTACCACTGGTACACGCTTCTTGGTAGATACAGGTGCTGATGTAAGCGTTTTACCTCCTTCTTCTGCTGACAAACAAACTTCTCAAAGCATTTCTTTACAGGCTGTGAATAAGTCGCCAATTCGTACTTTCAGAGAAAAGTCTTTAACGATAGACCTCGGACTTCGCCGCACGTACAGGTGGATTTTTATTATTGCTGAAATACCGTTTCCTATTCTTGGCGCTGATTTCCTAGCTCATTTTGCCCTTAAAGTTGATGTTAAACATCGGAAACTCATTGACACTACAACAAAATTGACAATTCAAGGTATTTTGTCCGCCGATAGCTCACCTCATCCTATGCTGGCAACCCCTGATACTACTTCGCCATACCAAGCCTTACTTCAAAAGTATCCTGACATTGCCCGTCCTTCATACAATGAATCAAAAGTAAAGCATACCGTCACCCATCACATCACAACTTCAGGCCCTCCTGTATTTGCTCGTCCCCGTCGTCTTGCTTCTGAACGTTTGACCATTGCCAAGGCTGAATTTGATCACATGTTGCAACTTGGCATCATTCGGCCGTCAAAAAGCAGTTGGACTTCTCCGTTGCACATGGTTCCTAAGGCTACTCAAGGCGACTGGCGACCTTGCGGTGATTATCGTGGCTTGAACAATGCTGCAGTTCCTGATCGCTACCCCATCCCACACATCCAAGATTGCTCTTCGTCTCTGCATGGAAAAACCGTTTTCTCAAAAATTGATCTTGTGCGTGCCTATCATCAGATTCCAGTCTAGCCTACTGACATTTCTAAGACTGCTATAACAACTCCCTTTGGGCTATTTGAGTTCGTTCGCATGTCATTCGGATTGCGTAATGCAGCACAGATTTTCCATCGCTTCATGCACCAAGTACTTCGTGGTTTGGATTTCGTTTTTGCTTACATTGATGATTTACTTATCGCAAGCAATTCTGAAGCAGAACATTTGTTGCATCTTGACATTTTATTCTCTCGTCTTTCCGATCATGGTATTGTCATTCATCCTACCAAATGCATTTTTGGCCAATCTCATATTGACTTCCTAGGACATCATGTTTCACCACAAGGAATCTCACCGCTTTCCACAAGCGTTAAAGCAATCAAAGATTTTCCTCCTCCTACTTCGCTCAAAAAGCTTCGCGAGTTCCTGGGATTGCTCAACTTCTACCGTCGTTTTGTGCCTCGCTGTGCTCAATTAATACAGCCTCTCACCGATCTTCTCTCTGCCAAGTCTACCAAGGAACCGTTCCAACTAACTGTGGATTCATTATCTGCATTCTCAGAGATCAAAACAGCACTTTCCCAGGCCACTCTTCTTGTTCACCCATCACCAGTGGCACCATGCAGTGTAGTTGTTGATGCTTCGAATATGGCTGTAGGAGCAGTGCTACAACAATTCCTCAACGGTGCCTGGCAACCTATTTCTTTCTTTTCAAAGCGCCTGCAACCAGCCGAAACGAAGTACAGCACATTTGGACGAGAACTACTCTCCGTCTACTTAGCTATCAAGCACTTTCGGTACTTTTTGGAAGGACGCGCATTTCATGTTATGACAGACCATAAGCCATTGCTCCATGCACTGTCTTCTTCGTCTGATCGATATTCGCCACGGGAAATTCGCCATCTTGATTTTATCTCTCAATTCACCTCTGACATACGACATGTAAAAGGCCATCAGAATGTGGTTGCGGATGCTCTTTCTCGCATTGAGCTCAATTCCTTACTCAATATTCCAACCCTTGACTTTGTCACACTGTCTGCAGCTCAACAGCAAGATTCTGAATTCCAACAGGTACAGTCAAACACCTCTCTTAACCTGAAAGAGTTTTCTTTACCGGCAGATTCTGGAACCATCATTTGTGACATATCAACCGGCATAAGAGGCGATTCCAATTTCAGATGCTACTGCAGAAACCGTCGCTCAAGCTTTTGTTTCACGTTGGATTGCAGTTTTCGGTGTTCCTTCAACGATAACAACTGATAGAGGAGCTCAGTTTGAATCAGCTCTCTTCCGTTCCCTCGCTGATTTACTTGGAATCAAACGTATTCATACTACTTCTTACCACCCTTGCGCCAATGGTATGGTTAAGCGTTTCCATCGACAGCTTAAAGCTTCAATCAAAGCTCAACCGGATTCCACAAGATGGATCGACCTTCTTCCACTCATTCTCCTCGGACTACGGACAACGATTAAAACTGACCTCGGTTGTTCACCTGCCCAACTTGTTTATGGTTCCACACTTCGTCTTCCAGGTCAATTCATCTCTCCGACCTTTGATGTCACAGCTCTTGATCCCTCTGTTTTTGTTGATCGTCTACAAAGTTTTATGCAACAACTAAAACCAACTCCTCCCCGTTCTCAATAAGCTTACACATACATCCCAGCTAATCTTCCATCTTGTACGCACGTTTTTGTTCGCCATGATGCTGTTCGAAAGCCGTTTCAACCTCCATACGACGGTCCTTTCAAGGTTCTCAAGCGCAATGACAAACATTTCCTCGTAGATGTCAACGGAAAACAACAAACAATAAGCATAGATCGTCTAAAAGTTGCTTATACCGATGCAGATAACCAACGTTCAACTGCCAGAAACACATCATTCCCATCAAACCATGCTTCAACGAGGGCCAAGCCGGTAGAGAACCAAGTACCTGGTAATTCTCGGACAACACGTTCAGGGAGACACGTTCATTTTCCGGACAGATATGGACATGCCTGAACATTCGTACATACGCTGTATTAACTTTTATCCCAAATACTTTTCTCGAGCTTGCATTCTAGGGGGGAGGTACTGTAGTGATAACATCTAAGCTTTTGTTCGTTCTGTTTTGTTCCCGCTGTGTTTTTCATGCTACGCTTCGCTGCTTGTATATACCGCTGTGTTTATTTAGAAATAGTCAGTTGGTTCGAAATAAGATAATAACACGACGTATCGACTTCGCTCTTCAATAATTCGTTCTTCGAATCTGTTACTTAACAACACAGGTTGTTAAATGTATGCACTGCATTTCATGAATCCAGCAAATGCTAAATCCAAAATTTTGCATTCACGCAATGTGCAATTTGGCAAATTTCAGATACCATTCCGTAATTCGTTAATTCATTCTGCAATCAGTCATTTCATGGTTTGCGATCATGCATCCACCATTCCATATTCCACCATTTCATCACCCTTTTGTCATAACATCATTCTGGAAACCGCTAATCCGTTATTCGGCATTCTGTATTTCGACATCTGTCAATCTGTTATTCGTGATTCAGGAAATTTGCTGATTTTCATTCCAATAGGCAAATGAGTTGAGCAATTCAATTTAGATAGAGAATCTCTCCAACAATTTAATACCCCCGTCAGCGTATTTGGTACTTACCACCAATGGCGGCGCCAGCCACTAAGCTCTGGGGGGACAAACCAAAAAAATTTAAGCCATGCCCTTTTTACCACCAGAAAAAGCCTTTTTACCATCAGGGAACGCCAATTTCATCCGAAGGGAACGCCTATGACAAACTTTTGTTTGAAAATTGGCAGTTTGGAAATCATAGGATTACATCACAAAAAGTATGGTGTCAAAATATTACCCCTCCCCCAATATTTTCTCGTCGAATTTAGACGAAATACAAAATCGATTCTGGCGCCGCTACTGCTTACTACGCGAATGAGATACGGCGCTGTATTCAAACGTAGAATGAGATACCGTGGTGCTTGCCATTCGTACCTTCTAAATGGAAAAGAAAGGGGGATATTTCCTCCAGGGAATTCAACTCATCTCTTTGCATGCCTAAGTTACCGTTGCTCATTTTAACATACCCTGCTTGATCATCTCCGTTGGTTGGATGGATGGCATTGTTTACCGTTTTTCATTCTCATTTCTTTATGAAAAACTTTGGTCCGGGGCTAGAAGGCAATTTCTTAAAGTTTAGGGCTGTTTTGCTACTCCTTTTTATAAGAAAAATTTTACAAGAACACGAGCCTCAAAATTGGTCAAAAGTTACGTACATACATTCCAGATCTCGATAACCGATTTTTGTCATAGATATCACCCCATATCTTTCTACTGTAGCTGTAAATTTGTCATAAATTGTTTTGTCTGTTTACGAAAACATTTCCAACTTTTTGCTATGAGCTCTTCGGCTCCTCATTTAGGCAATCAGCATATTTGTCTAGCCAGGCTCCTACCTACCTAGTTTGATAATTCTCTCAAAGGGCATCAACAAACAAATATGGCGATTGGACTCGATACAGTCGAGTTCATTTTTCATTTAAAGTATTCCTCATTTATTCCTCAGACCCAATGATGAAACCTTCTATTTTTTCTACAGATGTCTCGAGCTCCTTTTTATGCATATGAGTCTAGGGTACATATTGAGGTTGCCTTGCAAGACGTATGGAAATTTCAGCGTTGAAAAACAAGGTTTTATGCTTAATGGACATGTGCTGATGTCATTGGAGATCTGGACTGTAAGAGAATGCGAACAGCATTGCTTGAGTCATCCGGGATGCAGCTCAATAAACTGGAAGATACCAGCATCTGGGTTTGCTAATTGCCAGATCAATGATAAATCGGCAGAAAATTCGTATGACAACGTAATGTTATCTCCTTCATCTGAATGGACCTACAAAACAACAAATTATACAGAAAGAAATGTAAGTTGCAGAAGGTTTAGGACCATCAGCATTTAGAATTAGGGGAAGCTTACACCTTTTTTATTTTAGAGACAAAGGTTTTGGGAGTAATCATAGGTGTAACAAAAGAAATAGGATATGAACACATTCAATCAAATTTGAATATACAGAGTTGCCATCTGTGATCACTCGTAAGTTGTAGCTGTCAAAAGGTGGCATTGGATTTGATTGGCCGCACCCTTTTTTCACTGCGATCCTCTCACATTGTGATCATTATTTTGTGTAAATGTGTCTAGAGTAGAAACTAGGCTTTCTACAAAAAGGGCACTTTTCTAACAAAACGGGAAATTTCTTTATGTTCTTGGAAGAATGGAGGCACAAGGACCATTATATCATCGTTTTAGAAAGACTTTGTCACTGGTGGCGGCATTGCATCTGCTATAAGAGCATTTGATATGCTGTCACTGGTAAAAAGAACTATGCAACGTTTACACAAACAAAGTGGACTTTGAAGAACGATTTCATGTTATTTTGCACTTCAAATTTTCATCAAACAAAACTGCCCCTTTAGAGTTACTCTTTATGAAAAGCATGCACTTCAGTGCTCGAAAGAGACACGATTTTAAAGTAGGTTTTTTAAATTGATAAAATCTAAAGATGGACAATCTCTAATCATGTTGGCTGCCTTAACCAAAGGTGCCGTTGATGATCTGCTCAGGGAATCAGCGTCCGGGGGCAAAAAAGCTACAGCCCCCCTCAAACCAAAAGCTTCAAACTTTTGCTACTTTGTGCGGGCTAACTTGTCTTTAGCTTTCTCCGTGGAAAAAATCAAACCCCACTTCGCCCCTTTGTTTTTTACTGCAAATGCATAAGACAAAGGTTAAAACTTACTATATAAGGAAGTAGAGCTTGGAACAAGCCCATGACTTGTATAACTGGGGCGGTGCCAAGAAACTCAAAGTGAGAGGTAAGCTCGAGTTGACAGTATTATTTGACTAAAAACCCATCTTTGAAAAGGCAAAAAGTGCATTACTGTATATTATGTCTATGATGACGTGAGCACCTAGATTAATTCTATTGAGAAATTGGCTGGACTGTTGAGAGATTTCTGCGGGAGAGCTGGATGAAGAGGCCCAGAATATTTCCGTGACCACTCCTTTTGATATAATACCTTTCAGAATATTTTTTTCTGTCAGTTTCTCACAACCGTTGCAATTATCTTACTATTCTAGGCATATTTGTTTCTATTTCTTTTCTTTATTCTTTTCTACTTTTTGTTAAAGCTTTTTCTTTACAAGAAAGTGGAGGGGAGCTGAAGCCTCTCAGCCCCCCCCACCCCCTTTGCTCTTGTTGTATGCCTGTTACAACCCTGTTATTTTCTTTGACTCTTCTACATAGCTTCGATTTATTTCTTCAGTTTATCTGAATTTGCTCAAGTAACAATTTATCAATTCTTGAAGCAACTAATGCACTAGTCGTTAACCTGTGTGTCCATTTCACTGTTTTCAGATCGGTGAGTTGTGTCAAGCTTTGAAACCGTGTAAAACCCCAGAAACATGTATGGATTCCTGCGATTGCCCAGGATACGACTGCCAAACCACGAATTTAGGCAAGTAATTTTCTGCGTAACAAAACATTGTATCTCTAAACAGTTTTGTAAAGCAAAAAGGCAACAAGACTTCGATAAACTGAAAGTATGGTGTGCTTTCAAATGGCGATGATACTTGGTCGCTTGCAAGAGTATTCCAAATAGCCACAACCCCTCCGCCCCTATTTTCCGGTCTCCTTTTATATATTTTTACGATATTTTTAAAGAGGCACAATATCTTATAAGACTGTCAGACTAGCCCTGAAATGACGGTGATGCCACTCTCCATCGCAGAGGCGTTTGTTGAGAAAGATCGCTTCTAACCCTGACAACTAGCCCTGACAAAAAAGTTGGTTGCTGCCACAGCCTGACAAAAAAGTCGGTTGCTGCCACAGCCTGACAAAAAAGGTTGGTTGATGCCACAGCTTCTGCGACGGAGAAGTCTTTCTAGTCGAACCCACAGGGCTCAACCTAAACAAGTGGTGGTAAGGCGTCCCCACTACCGGTGTTTTAATCGTAACAGTATTGCTAGGGAGGTTGCGAACCAAGGTTTAAGAGGCAGCCTCCTCCTTACCCATGAGAAAGAATAACCCCCGCCGGATGCCAACTTGATTTTGATGGTTTATCGAGAGGAGCTAACAGGTACTACACCTTGCTCAAGGTTGACCTGGAAGTAGTATTTGGTAGAAGCTCATCCCACGTCAGGACTCCAAAGCCGGAATAAATGAAATAAAATCGTCTACATACTATAGTTGAGAGAGACCTGGTCAGTCTCCTTTTACAATTCAGTGTGTGCTGTTCATTTAAAAACAGTATACTCTCGTTAAGTAGGACCCCGGATAAGTAGGACGCCAGCTATGAAGTACAGATTTTCCCGGTCCCTTGAACTTGCTTACCCTTTTCAAGCGTTTGGATAAGTAGGACGCCCGCTAAGTGGTATACTTTTGCTCGGTCCCTTGAGTGTCCCACTTAACGAGAGTATACTGTATTGATCATCCCGATAGACCAAAAGGTTTTCATTGAAGCAAACATGATAATTTCCTTTCCATTTAACAGGACAAGAAAGTTGCCAGGATTTGTACGCTCTTGGCTTCAGAGAAAGTACGAGATACAACATTTATCAACCAGACATTGGAATTTTCCCAGTCAGATGTGACATGGCAACCGATGGAGGAGGTTGGATTGTGTTCCAGCGCCGTGTTGATGCCAGTGTGGATTTCTTTCGAGATTGGGATGCCTACAAGCAAGGATTTGGGGATATGAACGGAAACTTCTGGCTGGGGCTTGAAAAACTGCACAAGCTAGCGGCTCCAGGAAAGGGGGCCATTCTTCGTGTTGACTTAAAACACATGGAATTCGAAGACAAGAAATATGCAAAGTACAGCTTATTTGAGATTTCTGGAGAATTGGATGGGTATCGTCTGAAGGTGGGAGGCTACTCTGGAGATGCTGGTGATTCTCTGAGTTTCCAAAACGGCATGAAATTCACAACGAAGGACAAGGATCAAGATACTTATTACATCAATTGTGCATCAAAATTTAAAGGGGCTTGGTGGTACAGTGCTTGCCATTTGTCAAATCTAAATGGCCTTCATCCTTCCTCTGGAAGTGGTAGTGCACTCACAGAATATATGTCCTGGAAAGCGATTAAAAACGAATATGGCAAAGTGACATTCTCTGAGATGAAAGTGAAGTATCCGTAGAAGTATTCATTCATAACTGTTACTTGCTACCTGTTAACTGCAAAGACTTCGGATTTAGTTTTCTTTGTCTTAAAAAAAGTGACAAGGCCATGGCCCTACTTTTACTCTTGCACTCTTAAGTATGAAAAGGTTGTAAGAAAAATGTTGGAAAGTTGTGTAAAAAGAATTAATAGTAATGGCGTTTAATGGCGTATTGTATAAATTATTTAATGCTAGTGTTTCGAAGTGAACGCACACCGACTTACTTACTGACACATGCTCACTTATTTTTAAGTAACCAAGTTTTAATCAAATATTTAAATTACCAAAATACAAGTAGTATTTTGGGCTGTCTTTATTGATTCTGGGAGTGAATTCTAGATTTTAGGCCCTTGAAAACTTCGTGATCTGACACCATTGTTGGTAGTTCTGACTTTTGGAACGTCAAAAGGGTTTTTGAGACGAAAGTTGTGACCTGTTGTTTTAGGGACAAAGTAGTTTTTCATAAAAGTTGGATTAACGTTGTTCAGTTTTTTATAAACTTCAATTGCTTGAATTGTAATAAATTGGATGTGTATGTTAGTTTCTTTCGAGATAGCAATATACTTGGGTAATAAATCTTTATACGAAGTTGAATAGTTCGAATAGGCTAGTCGTAATGTCCTCTCGTTAAATTTCGTTAGATTGTCCTGCCTTTCTTAACCACATAAACAACTATATCAATGGGCAATAGTTGAAAGGACATAGATAAATGCACTTTTGATTATTTCTTTCTCTTATTCCCCATAAATCTTGCTAATCTTTTCAAAGGATTCATCTATTTAGCCTCGTTTTTTCAGATATTATCAATATGAGCATTAACTTTGAAATCTTAATAGATCTGAACACAAAGCAAAGTAGCATTTTTCTTCATTTTAATTGAAAATTTATGTAAGTTTTAAACTCATTTATGCATTTATTTATCTTTGTTGCCAATTATGATAGCTTGAAATTTAGAGGGATTCGCAATCATTTGTGTGGATTCTTGGGTGGTATTGCCATAACTCCTCGAATAAGCCTCTTTGGGCTTACTGGTTTGAGATACTGTTTAAGACACTTACTTCTTCAAGCAGAGGCTTTAATAAGGGTGAGGGCTTGTTAAAGTCTCCAAAAACTGCCATTCAAATTTGTGAAGAACTTTCTCTTTTTTTCAAGTTCACTCTGAGAAACGAAACATTTTGCAAGTCAACACCGACACTAAAAATATCATGGACGGAAATAACGCACTTCATAAAAAGTGACATGTCAGGAAGAAGCTTACTCTAGGTTGGGGGCTCTTTAAAAATTTTCACTTCCAGGTTAGGGGCTAATATCTGGACGTATGAGAGAGGGTAAATTTGCTCACGGTAAATTGCACAAAACTCGTGTTTTTAAAAATCAATGACCAACTTGGGGGCCTTTTAAACTTTTAAATAATCTATAAAGACCATTTTGTAATATTTGAAGACCCGCCTTAGGTGGAACACAAAGCTACTTCGATATTACTACTTTTACAGTTCCTTGGTGTCGAGAGGAGAAACGACCTCAAAATCAAAGCAGTTGTTATAGCTTATTGACAACATTCGATGTTCAGTTACATAAGTTTCTATATGATACTTAATTGCGCTGTTTATAATAATTACGAATTTGAAACATATAGTATACGTCTTAGAGAACCTTTTTAGCTACTGAAAAAGTTCCACGAATGATGGTAAAAATGCAATGAAAAAGGAATTATTAACTCTTTAGATTTCATGTTGCTTAATCTATGGTGTTGCAAATGTCGGATACGATTTGTCGGTGCATAACAACGTTCTGCACATATCCAGCATTTTTTATGGAGAAGAAACATCTTTGCTTATATCCAACCTTTTTTCGCAAACGTAATATGAAGACAAGAGGCAGAAATTTCTGAAAGATACCAGCGTGATATTTGAGTGCTGCCTTGGGTCTTCAAGAACCCCACAACAGGTCTGCGTTTCATTGCAGCTCTTCCTTTTGATAGCTTGGTCAAGAAATCTACTTGATGCTCGTTGGCCATCGGCCCATCTCAATAAGCCTCCTTTTCCCTAAAAAATGATGAAAATTACTACAACATGACCTGTATCAACAGCTTTTTACAACAATTTCAAGTGATACAATGACTTCTATTTTATTTTCGATATCCCTGCCCGAAAAAGTTTCTTTTCTCAAAAGAGAGTTGGATACCCTGAAACAAATAGCATACATTGGAATGCCTTATATTTTCTGTTGACGTCAGTTTAAATATCCTTTCCAAGGGAATTTTGTATCATATACCAACTCTAAACAGCTTGATTACTTGAAAAAATTTATGAGTTATGACATGATTGGCCAAGGGGGCGTGAGCCCATAAGATAGTCAACCTTCTTTGGCTCCTCTAATAATATTAGGATTTCTGATAAAATTTAAATCTTCTTGCTTTGCTTGGTAAAGTAGTTGGCTAAAAATATTAGCGAGTATCATGGCAATTATTTTCTTTTGGGACTGCATGCCGAAACAAACCTTTCAGATCTATGCGGTTTTGTTTCACATTTTTGTCAGCTGTTTTCGTAAATCTATTTTCAGCCGCTATGTAGAATTTAACCTTGAAAGCCTGCATTAAGCACTACCCTTTAAAAAATCTATTGTAGTTCTTCGGTAATCTTTAGGTTGTTCGGTAAATTTTCCTTTAAACTGCAGTATTTTTGTGCTTTTCTCTATCACATTTTTGCAGCGAATTCTCACAAAAATTTAACTTCATTTGCTTAAATTTGATAAAGCTTGAGAACTGACAGGAAGTCACCAATGTTTTTCTTGCAACCTTGTCTAACAATACGAATGCACCGTGTAACATGTCATTTCTGTGTTGTACAATTTCAAGGTTGCCTGCCTCAAGTAGAACTGGTAAAATTGCAAGTATTTTCAAAACCGTTGCTTGGTGTAAGATCGATGTATGAAACTTTTGTTTGGTCTAAGGTTTTTTGTAAGAAGAATGTAGCGTGACTTTTTCAAAGTTTGTTGACAACCCATTTCAGATAAAAGTTGTAGAGTCACAACTGGAAATGCAATCTTCAATTTGAGAAAAGCAAGTCAAACCATAATACTACCACCAACCTGTGTGAGTCCAATGTATAGAAAATATTTTTTGAATTTTGAACGTATAAATCTGAGCTTGATATCTGTATCGACTTTGGCCAAGACAGCATCAATCTTTTTGCATTTTTCTTTGGCACCAAGCCACGAAGAGGAGTCTTTTGAAACGGAGAAACAAGTTCTGGATGATGCATGCAAAACAAACCCATCACCGCAAGCTAGAAGAAAGCGATGACTATGAGCTACTGATATTATAATTTAATACTTAAAAGGAGACTGATTAAAAGGAGATTAACTCGAACCTCAATCAGTACCAGGTGTATTATATGTCTTGGTGCCATCAGAGTCCAGAAAAGTCCGTAACCTTCCTCCGGTCAAAATTTTTCCCTGCCTGAACCTTCATACAATTTTTAAGGCAACCACAGTTGATAGGGCGCGGCTAGGGAGTAGCTAGGGTAAAAGGTTTGACAGACGTTATAAATCGAGACAAAATTACCGCCTTTAAGTAACCAGAAGTTAGTAATGGCCGTTCCCTTCAGGTAAAATTGGCGTTTCTTTGTTGATAAAAATGTATTTGTATAAATGAATATGTATTTCTTGATATTGATGACAAGTACTGAAATTTTTTTATAATTCCTGATTGTACAGTACCTGTTTCTTATGGCATGCTTTTTACTGAGAATATGGGTGTAATCATTAACTAATCAATGGTTTATGAATGTTAGTCATGAAACAAAACAACTGTTTAGCTACAAAAGCTGTTGTCCAAATTTTAGCACAAAAATAATATTTCCGACAACAACGCAAGTATCTTATTTTATTATCTATTAAGTTTTTTGTATTTTACTGCATTTCAAATAAAATGAACTCAATATGTTGACCATCCTGGCTACTTGACAAAATAATCACAGGACTTTTACCAATTATATGTATAATCCGTTTGGAAGTGATTTTCACCTCAATTTCAACAAGTATAGCAATTTGAAATTAATATCAGTAATTTGAATATATGCTATATATCAGATAGGATATCAGATAGGATAAGGATATCAGAAGTGCCAATATACTTGCTACAGAGATCTGATAGTCCACTTTTTAGGTGATTGAAAATTTTTTACTAAAGAGTTTTCATTCAAATGAACTTCTCACGTTCTCCAAGAAGTAGTTTATTCCCAATGGCATATTAAGAGTCTTTCTTCTATATAACTAATATTTGTCGAGTATGGCAAAGCAAATTTTGACAATACTAAGAACATGTTCTTTAATACAAGTGTAGGTATAAGACAACTCAATAATACGATAAAAATCAAGATATATTTCACTTGCCTTGAATTGTATCCTGCAACATATGATATCTTACATTTCCTTACTTTAGTTTGTTAGATATTTGTTTTTTATATCTAGAGCAGCTTGTAGACATTTTACTGAATTTGAATAATTTATTCAAGGTTTTTGCTGCTATGTAGAAAAAATTAATACATTGAAATGTTGCGAAAAGGGGAATTCAAGTCAGTATTTTCTTCATCCGAAGTTTTTGTGACTCTCTTTTAGTTACAGAAGTTTATTATTGATGATGATGAAGCTGATGATAAAAGAACTATAAATGAAATCGAATATATATTCAATTACCTTGTTCTTCTTCTTTGCACTAAAAAGCAACAAATGTTTTTTAGATCTGTGCACAGGAATTTCTAACAGTATGAAAGATATCTTAGTATACAACTGGACAGAAGGCTTACAGCTTTATTAATATCTTATACTAAGTTGTAGTAATATTTCGAATTTTTCATTTTCAAATATTTAAGCAGGGTACCCTTCAGCAACAAATGGACTACAAAAAGCCCTCTACTTTAATACATTAACACATGTCTTACTTAAACCTGCGTAAAAATTATTTCCAACGTTTGTGATTGGTCTATCATTTAAAAGGCTTTTCCAGGTTTCGACTGAGGTTTCGATCAGCGGAAGTTTTGTGTCTTTGTTTGGTTCGTATCTTAAAAGAGATCTGTTTCCTGTAACATTTTCCATTAGATATTTATCAGACGTTAGTAAACTTTACTTACATGAATTACTTGATTGTGTAATTCATTCATTAACGCATAAATTCATTCACTCTCTTATTCATTCACTCTTTTATTCATTCATTCTTTTATTCATTCAAGTCAACAACAACTTAATCACTTCAGAGATCTTTGTATAATTACGTTCACTTTGATATCTATTTAAGCAATTAATGAACGCTGCTTTTTCATAAGAATATTTGGCTCCAGTTTCAACCTGGCTTTCCTTATTTTTTTGCCTAATTTCAGCCTCGCGTGTTTCTAATTTTGTTTCTTATTATTGTATTAGAATTTCCTGTGAATAGTAGTGTTTGGACATAACATGTGCTTGATAAAGTAATGAATACCAATTTTCTTATCACTTTCTGTTGTTCTGCTTCTATTTTTTATTTTTCAATCTTTGCTGATATTTTATTTCTTAAGTTTTGTCGAATTTCAGTCTGCCTTGTTTTTTATGTTGTTCTTATTTTTTGTGCCAATCTCAACCTTTTAAGGTTTGTTCTTATAAAAAAGCCTGTATGTACAATACCATTCCATTTTTTCTTTCAAGCAATGTGTAAGTGGTATCCTCTTCGGTCTCGAATCTTGTACCATGTACCAAAGAGTCATGCCGCAGCAACTGGCAATTACGAGTGTCGTCATCGATCAGTTTTCGGAAATTTGTTCCTCCACAGAGGACGTCTTTCAGACATTCCAAATTGCATTCGACTACTGAGACGGCTTTCTCAGTCCTTAACACCAGGCCTTCTCCTGATGCTCTGTTGTGCTCTTTGACCAGCCTCCCAAAAGCAGAATGGAAATTTTCACATCCATGTCCAACCAATCTATCACCACATAAAGTTAAAGTTATAGCAAAAATTGCAAGAAGAACGTTGAATTTCATGCCACTTTTTCTCGAAAATTACAGAAATTTAACACTTCTTTTTGGCATCGACTTAACTTGGTCTTGCATGTCCAGATGCAGCAGGTTTTGTTGATGTGATTAATTTTGCTTCCTTCGAGGATAGGTGCATTCGGCCACTTGATATACTTAGAATATCATACAATACTCTAGCTATACCTAGGTTATAGAATAGCTACTTATGAAAGACAATACGATAATAAAATGTTGGACTAGCTAATTCAACATGAGATCAGCCTTTTTCAACATCGTCGTAATGATTTCAAGTATGATCCTACGTGAGTTTATAATTATTCGCAGAATTGAAAAGTGTTTAAGGCACAACATTGATCCAGAGTTGTCGTTGAGAGGAGGCTCCGGGGGCTTAGCCTTTTTGTTAAAATTAAGCGAGATTTTTGGGGCATGAAGAAAATGAAGGCTCGGATGAAGAGTCGGACTAAATGTGTTTCAGTATGCTATGTTGCCACTATTTCTACCCTGGATACCAGAGTCTCCATTATTTAGTCTGAGAAATATAGCTAAAAACTTGTCACAGAAAACTTTTTTGAGCAATGATTGGAAATATTTTCCTTCCACTCCTCTGTATCCACTCATTCTTTGCCACCGCAGCTGTCTACAATATTTTATCCCCGGATTTATGAGGCTGTGGTACTCAGGGTAAATCTTCGAACATTATTATAATTTTGGAGCGTATTTGAGGTTGGTATTGACCGTTTTTAAAGTTTGGTATTGAGTAAACACTGTGCACTTCTTTTTCTGCTGGCTTTAACGATAACTCCTTTTAGGTTTAATCTAATGTTTCAACTTTGAAAGATTTTGAGACAAAATACTACTCTCTCAGGAAGCAGGCCTCGGACAACATTATTTGAGTCACAAGGCAACTATTAATCATCCTCAAGAGCAATGGGAAGTTTGCGCATCGGTAAAATTCAGTCAACATTACTTAATGTAGCAAATAAGAAACACCGCAATACGCCGAGAATAAACAACAATAAATACACGTAAACAGTGAAGGCTTCTACCCATTACATTACTTAAACCCATTGACAAATATGTCTGTAGAAATAACTCAAGTCACTGATCAATTCAAATAGTACTTATTTGCTTTTGACATCTATCTTAAGACATACCTTTCATACTTTTTAGTCTTTCTAAATTATTCTGTTCATTTCTTTTTTAGTAAATATTAATAAATGATGCTTATTTTAAGTACCATTCACAGCCAGAACTTAGTGACCATGTGCCTTTTTAGGCTATGAATAACACATGTTATTGAAAATGTTGTGTTAGTTTTTTGTTGGTATATATTAAAAAGAAACATTCTGGCCCATTATTTTTCTTAAACTTTTGCCTGAGCATCGCCAATCCTTTCACCCAATCAGTGTCTTTCCTTTGGGAACGAAGGAGATGTTACAAGCTCCTGCGATAAAAATTCAGTTTCAGAAGTAAGGAGTTTTTTGCCATTTAGGGATTCTTCGTTGGTAGATTTCAAAACTTGTTTGAAAAAAAATACCTCACCCACCTTTCGACAAAGGAGGTCTGCACACAAGTTTTCTTTGAGCACAATAGCTAACCACTGAAATTGGCCCAATTTATGTTAATATAGACACTTTTTTTAATTTTAGGGGCAGGGACTTGGAAAGCGGTCAAAGTGTATAACAATGCACTTGAAAATGTTGTGTTAGCTAAGAAACTTAGAGATTGCTAAGAATCAATAGGCGTCTCATTGAACTTGCTCTCACATTCTAACAATAAGCTTCTTCCTCATAGGTAAAAAGGCTAGTTATAGGTTCACTCTCTACAGTAATTCAGTTTCTACTAAAAATAAAGTAAGTCTTATGCAAAGCAGCGATAGCACTTTTGACTCTGCATTTATCAAAGTTGTTTTGTTTTTACTTTTTCTTATGACAACAACAGTAGCGACGAGGAGTATAGATGTCAAATCTGAAGGCAAAAGGTTCTTCAACAGGGGAAGAATCCGTGTTGGGGAGAGGGAATGTACCTGCGGAGGGCTCTTAGCTTTCCTTCGAAGCTGAGATTTGCCCTCGCAGCACATACCATACGTAGCTATTTGATTCAAGCTAGTGGCTGAGCGTATAACAAGGCGTATACATGTAAAAAACTCCATCTCTAATTTTTAAACCACTCTATTCTGTGACTGTTATTTAGGCCACATCGGAGCAACAAAGCTTAATTTTACTATAGCAGATGCAAGGATTTATTACATTCAAACAGATTTCATACAATATCCGATTGCTTGTTTTGCAAACCATTAAATCTGTAGTTCTTCAAACAATCCAAACTGCAAAACTTGCATCTTGGAGCTACGATTCATTTTGCTTAGAGTATTAGCTTAAAGTCGTTGCTTCTAGAGCTACCTAATTTACTACTATCAAAGCATTACTGCAGCTTTTGCCGGCTGAATACTTGTGGATTGCATTCCCGGAATCGTATTTTACAATCTTATCAAACATAAACTTCTCATTAATTGGTTGCCCACTCGCAGACAAATCTACGTGCAGCATTACAGTCTGATTGCAATGCCAATGTGAACTTCGTTTCCTCTTCTTCGATATAGATTTTTCCACAACAGTGTTGCAAAGTGCACTGAGTGGCAACGATTACTTCATCCAAGAGGGTGACTGATGCCGATGTTCCATCGACCCAGGTTGCACTTCCATCAACAGCCTGCAAAAATAGTGGGTAAGAAGGCATAATGAAGCCGCTAAATATTCATACAAGGCAATTGTCGATGTGGATCTCGACCCTCTTGAAGACGCTGAAATGAAGGTCTTGATGGGCAATATTGTTGTCGTGAGTATCTTCAAGATACAGTTAGATGCCCAAAACGTATCTGTATCTTATAATAAGATAATTATAATAAAATACTATTTGCACCAGCAGCAAGAAGCGTCGTGACGAATGAATTCTAAAAAGGGCAAGAAAGAAAACTTTTCCGACAAAATTTCTTTGATTTATTTCTCAATCAAATAGAAGCATTTCATGTTAGTGTAAGGGAAGAGAGAAAAACACATAACCTTTGCCGTAGCTGGAAAGATATTTAAAACCCTATAGATCGATAGATTAGGACAAGGGTAGAATAAAGTTACTACCTGAGACGGTACCATGTTTGCCGCCGAAGGTGAAAATTTTTTATAATCTTTTTGCTTCATGAGTCCAAGATTATCTTTCAAATCGTTCTCAAATTTTCAGTTTTGAAGGGAAAAGTCAAAAGAAGAAAATATTTTGTTCAGTTTGCCATAGGGGTCAATTCTGGGTCCCTTGTCTTTCTGATTAATGTAAACGATCTCCATCAGACGATCGAGAAATCAAATCTCATAATGTATGCAAACGACACTGTACTTTGGTTTCCTGGCAAGAATGAAGCTCCGAGAAAAGGCTATAAATCATGACGCTAAATTGTTACATAATTGGTTGTGCATTAATGGCTTGATCTTGAATCCTAAGCAAGGCAAAGCTGAGTTTATGATGTTTGGAACAGTGGCAAAAAGGAGCAAGATAACGCATCAAGCAAAAATAATTATTGATTCGAAAGACATCAGTAATCCCAAAGCTATAAGTGCCTTGGAATCCATTTTGATTAAGTCTCTCTCTCTGAACAATCACGTTCAAAGAATCTGTAAGAAAGCTTCAAGCCGGCTAGGTCTCCTGCGCCGAATCAGGCCAATACTCACAGCCTATGCCGCCGTGGAATTATACAAAGCCATGGTTCAGCCATTTATGACTTACTACAGCATTGCATTCTTGACGCTATCAGAGTCATATGAATCGAGAGGTTCAAGGAGACTTAGAAGAGAGCACTTAGAATCGTTTTTGGAGAACAGCATAATAACCACCGTGCCTGGCGATCATTGGCTTCCATGAGATCAATTCAGTGTGCAGATTTCGTTTGCAAATGCTTAAATTTTGCTGCTCCTGATACTTCCTATAACTATTTTACGAAATTAGAACACGGAAAATCAACAAGACATAATGGTATAGACTGCGTATGCCAAAAGTTAGGATGAAAATTGCACAAAAAGGGGCGCAGCTCCAATTACAGCGGGACAAAAATCTTCAACGCTCTGTCATCTCATAAAAAACTGAAGAATTTTACATTTTTTTCAGGAAAGCTTTGAAGGAATATTTTATGGACTAAAATCATCGTAATTGAAATGATTGATGGTAGCTTGATGGATAAATACTACGCTGTGTTTTCTTCAACATTAGACATGGCTTCTTTTGATAGCAGCTTATACCTGACTGAATTACCCTGCATAAATAAAGTATTATTATCATTATTATTATTGTTATTGTTATAATCATTATTATTATTATTATTATTTTTATTATTATTCAGACTCGTAAACCCTTAAACTAAACTAATACGCCCCCTTTGCTTGCTTTTCACTCATCCTTTTAATGTCTGTATTCACCTTTGATCAATCAACAACAACAAAAATATAAACGAATGATGTCACATTTACAAACCTTATATAATCCAACATAAAATTCTGTCTCTTGAATTGACTTCAATCCACGTAACTCGTTAAGGAACTTCCGCTCGTCTTTATCCACCTTTATTGCTAGATAGCCATTTCTAAGCTGACAGTCTTGGACTGCATTGGGCCACGTGTGAAATTGCGAAGAGAAATTAAAACACTTGCCTGTCGTGGCATCCAATGAGCAGGCTAGAAGTAAAGTAAACGATATTGCTTAGGATAACAAATAACAAGAAATAGGTCTGGCAAGTACACGAAAAATATCACTTATGATAAAGGGTTAGGAGAATGGCTGTCAACCCCATAATGAACATCAAAGGTGGTCAACAATATGTTCTTTGGGTGGATAGTGTTTGTCAAAACATGTTGAGTGACCTAGGGGCTAGAAACTAACTGATAGAAACTAATTCAGTTAGTAGCTCAAAGTTCTCTTTACGAAATAAGTAAGGAAGGCTTAAGCCCTCAAGCAATCCCTGTCGCGTTTCTTGCTATCAAAATTGATGAAAGTTGTGTTAGCATTTTTAGCAATTACCCAGAATTCACTGCATTCCGAGTGAAAATGTTTACTAGTTCTTAGCATAGTCTATAATTCTCAATTTTGAGTCTCTTCTCTTATGACTGCCTTTACGTACATAGCTTGGTGATTCGCAGAGGAGCCCTGTCGGTTTCTTCCCCTTTTGTATGTCATAGACTTTTGTTGCAATGGCAAATTATGCTTTTTATGTGTACTTTATTGAGATGAAGGAAAATGAATCAGTATCCGAAGCATTAAATTTAACAATTATGGTATATAGTTTTTGATATTACACTTCACATACGTGGTGATTGTGTTGGAACTTGTGACGTGCTTGCTGAAGCAGCAGTCGCCGAGAAAGTCGAGTCTATGCTGCTTATAGCGGTGTTTAACAGTACTGACTGTGCCTGTAATTGCGCCTGTAATGTTGATGCTATGCTCTGTAAGGACGTTGAATAGCTAGAGCTCTCAAGTGCAGTATTTTGCATCACCGAAAGGGACGAATTCATGTCAGTTTCGGTTGAGGACGTTGTCAGTTGCGGGAACGTATCAGCTGCTTCGCTTGTTAACAGAGTGGTTGGCACTGAAGGTGACGAAATGCTTACGGTTTCGGTTGTTTCAACGGTTGGCACAACCTTTAAAGAAGCAACTGCTTTGTCAATGCTAGGATTCATCGTTTTCGCAAAGGAAATCGAATTCGCATGCATTTGTGATACTGTTAGTTCTGATTGAGAAGTTGCCAATTCTTTTGCAGAGTTTGTGCTATCGATGGCATTAGAAGATACTGATTTTGTTGCTATCATTTCCGTAACAAACGTAGCAAGGGCCACCTTTGAGCTCGTAAAGTAACTCTTATCTTGCATTGTCTTGCTGTTTTTTGGAGAAAGGGAACTAGCCAGTTCTTCATCTGTGAAAGGAAAAGCCGCAGCGGTTGACAGGATAGCAGCAGAAGTTGAAACGGTTGGCTTTATGAGCACATCTGTATCAGATTGCTGTCTTTCTTGAGAAGAGGAGACATAGGTCGTAGCAATATATGTCGATTCTGGTCCGTTTGGTAGAAACGACACTTCAGATTCGTGAACAGAAGAGTCAATTTCAATATCAACTGTTGACCGTGTTATTCCAGAGGAGATAGAAATAACTGTTTCGTTCACAATGGAATTAGTCAGCAGTTTTAAACTGGGGCTAAAAGCACTGCTGGGCTCTGATGCAGACAGCGTTGGCCTAGGTGTAGAGGAAGAATGTGCAAAGTAAACCAAGCTAGTTGATAGTGTTGAGCTCTGCTGAGTCGTAGTTTTCAAGACTGCTGAGTAGTAGTTTGTAAGGGAGGGAGTTGTCACGCTTGGGTTCAAGGACGTTCCTGCAAGAGTAGAACTAGACAAAGTTCCAGAGGATTCACTCTTTAAAATGCCTTTGGAAGATGACATCAGGAGCGTAGAACTCGTCTCAAGTTGGGTGTTACTGTGCTGTCTATCTGTGAGCACTTCCATTGCAGATGATGCTTTGACGCTCTCTAAAGTGCTGCTTGTCTCCAATGTTGGAAGTGACAACGAGGAGTCCTTTGACATATGCTTCAATAATGATGCTGCTTCCTCGTGTTTCTAGAAAAACAAAGAATACACCCTTTACCAACACTAACATGTTTGAACTTTAGGTTTATTACCTCTAATGTTCACAGTGTCATCTGAACCAAATTGATTTGAATGGTAGAGCTAGGGAGGCCTAGAGAAAAACAAAGAATCTGCTGCTCTAATTCGGTACTATCTTATAAAGGAATAGTGCATAATTTGGCAATTTTTGGGGATGCAGCCCCCTGTCTGCTTCTTATGCCCCCTGGAATACTTCAGTAACACTATTGCTTTACAAATTCAATTTAAAATTTACAAAGTCAGCTTAGACAACGACGGGACTAAAAAGATTGTTTTCGTAACTGAACGTCAAATATTTGCTTATCTGAATTATATTTGGAATACGGTCGAAAATGATATCGTTGGATCCAGTTTTTTCTGACTGGATTTCATAAATTTACCACCATGGATTTGATTAAAATGCTCAAAAAAGTAGATTGGACATGTAAAACATTTTCTGAGGACGTTGCTCGGACAAGCGTACTACTTACAATTTCATATTTACTAAACTTGCGAAGTTTTGTATAAACTGTTCGCTCATGATTCTCTAGTCGTACCGCTCCTCCTTTTGTCAATGTATGTGGCAGCAATAGCTCACATCTCCCTGCTTCTCCAGTCGCAGGAAATTGAAAATTTGTGGCAATGCAGCTTGATTTTCGGAGGCAGTGTTGATTGCAAACAATGATTGTTGGGCAGCTGAAAAAGCTCTCTATAAGTCCAGAGCCAACAGCTTTAAAGCCTTGTTTGCAGTCTTCAGCTTGGGCTACAGTGTACTGGGATTGTGAGCTCTTCACAAACGTTAAAATCAACCATAGCACTACAGAAAGAATCATATTTGCATTTAATGCTAACGTGAAGTTGCGAAGCATATTTTGTTGTTGTCCACTTCAAGAAATACATGCAGAAGCAACTCTTATAATTTAAATAGCAAACAGACAGCTGTTTATTTCTGAAAAATTTTACGGGTAGAAACAGATGCATACTCAAGTCGTCGATTAAATCTGAGAAAATGAGAGCTGAATCAAATTTAGAGTGTAGACAATGAACGAACAACGTGAAAGTGAACAAGATTATTATCAATCATTTTAATATTGAGAACAGGAGAAAGTGGACATTATTCGTGGTTTTGTCAGTCATAGTCATTACCTCGATAATTGCTTGACACAGACTATTTTGCTGATCAATGTAACATCTGCCTTAACACCCAAGAAGCCTATCAACGATTTGACATTGATACAGATTGCTTCATTCTTACCTTATAATTCTGTTGATAATCAGAGCGTATGGGATGTTTCCCTGTATACAACAGCAAATAAGACTAGGACAGGTGAACTTTCCATCCTGATATCTAGATATTAAAACTGCGCAGTACTTCATCATAGCAAGACTTCATCCTCCGAATACTGCTAAGCAAAGTCTGTGGAGCGTTAAGCTATCATGCAGAGAACAACTTCTTTGCATACATGTTTACTGAACGAGCAAAAAGGCTAAAAGATGAATAAGGATTCGAAATATGTTTGAAGCAATCTCTAAACCAGTTGAATAAACCTAAGGAAATGTCAATTTTTACAGATTTTCAAATTTCAAGAATGAGTAGGAAATGATATGGAAAGTAGAATTCTTGTCAACTTGTTAGACTGTGTCAATAAACCTAAATGTTCAGTTTCATTATCCATCCAACAGCCTACTCACAATACATATTACTGTTAAGTTCAACAGCTAATGATAGACAAAACCAAAGTTTGAACCTTTAATGTGCTTACCACCTAAAATATGTCCTTATGTTTCTTTTCTTAGCGTAGAGTTTTAGATCTATGTTCTGACGTTTTAAACTCTAAAGAGTGTCAGACGAAAAGCTTTAGTTTACTAAATGTTTGCTTTTTTCAAAGCCATTTACTTGGAGATGGGTTACAAAGGAAAATCAGATAAAAGATTGCTAACGAACGCATTGAAATTGCAATGTTTGCAATGATGAGACTTTAGCAACCCTTAACGAATCACTTTGCTAATTGTAGATACTACCATTAATTAAGCATGTCCATTGACTCCACTTTTCGACTTCCATATTTTCATTTCAATAAATATTCCTGAAGGCTAAAGAAATATATTTCTCCCCTCTTTTTGCATGTTAAGAGAGACAATAAACAGGCTGGCCTAATCGTTTTTGTTTCATAAGAAACACGATGACCAATAGCTTATTGGTTTGTCGGCCCAAAAGAGCTTATTTAGCTTTATGGAAAATTTGTGAAAAATTTCTGCATTGAATTCTCTGCAGGGTAGTCGCATAAAATCTTAAAATATTGCAACTAATCTGAGAACTATAACTGTAATCATCTTTTCATTTGACAAATTTGACTCATTTCATTTTCATCTTACTTTCTTCACACAATGACCTTATAATTAACAAATGAACTTACATATTTGAAACAAGTATCAATCTTTGCGTACATCATGAAGCACGAGCTTATATAAGTATTCTAAAAAATACTATAGGCCCTGTTTTCACTTTAAAAGATGAATATGCACATGAAATGTGCGTCTTCATAGCTATAAAACCATGAGGAAATAAGCTTAAAGTATCCAAATTATGTAGGACAGAGTCAAATGGTTTCGCAAACCCTGTTAAATTTCAATCACAACAACTTTCAAAGCAGTTTGACTTCGGTTCCTTTACCATTTCCAATAGGACATGCGTTGGATGACAGAATACTTTCAGTGATGAGAAACATAAAACCCATATTTTTGGAGAGCTTTTAACAGGCCCGCTCGTTTCGCCATAGTAGTTGCATGTTCGTTCAACACACAAGTCAAAAAGTAATATATTTTGAAATAGTGATAATTGTTATTTTGATCAATTTGATAAATACTCTTTACACGCGCATGTAGCAACTTGATGGCTGAGATTGATGAAGAATGTGTCGAAAAATCTTTATAATATGGGGAATATTCTAGATAGTGAATAAAACGAGCAAAGATAAAACAACAAGCGCTGAAGCTATAGTGGGACTTTAAGGATTGATTTGCAAAAAGGATTGAAATATAGAAAAAATCAGGAATATCAAAGCTAACTGAAATTTGGTTTGGTTGATAACTCTGAGAATACTGAAATAATCAAATTTTACACAATAAAATTTTTATTCTATCCTAGTCTCTTTTAATTTGGTAGAATACCTGTTCTCAGTTAATTTGTGTTCTTATTTAATTAAGTTACCTTTCTTATTGAATTAGCTGCAAAATTACTCAGCCGCCTTGTAACGATAACGTCAAATATCCATGTTTTATCAACAGCTGATTTGACATTTAAGGATGAAAATGAAGAGTCTTGTTCCAAAATCTCGAACATGAATAAAGCAAACATCTTATCCTTTAATTGTCATTAGAATAAGCATTAGAATCTGCGATTGGATCATTTAGGGCACATTTTGTATGCAAATAACAGCGAGGTATATCAAAGCGACTTTTTTACCCGGTAATTCTACTTGGTTTTAACAAAGAAGAGACAGCAAAATGGCAAAATTTATTCTCATTGCAATTTTTGCCTCTTTGGGGCTTTTGGTATCAGGAAGGAGTTTAGAATCATGTGAGTATCGATTCAAATGCCGTCTTTATCACTCTTTGATATTGATGATAAATTTCGCTTGATGCATTACAGCTGTAGAGGTTAAATGTCGCAGCTTTCTCTTGGCAAAGTTGTTTTCACGCCTCACTATTCTTACAGCAACTAACTGTGAAATATTAATAATCTGAGAAGCTTACCATGCTGTTGTAAATGTAAAGCATCACTTTGTTTTTTTAAGATGCTCCAGGAGAGGAGAACTTCGCTCTTGGAGTCGATGCAAATGGGCATCCACTGAACGAGCCATTTGAAGATGATGGTAGCAAAGGAGGAACCACTAAACTCGACCCAATGGCTCAGGTTAGTTCGAACCAATTCATATTTGCTTTGAACAACGTGATTTATGACTTCCAAATGAGACTTCTAGTGACTCATTGGTGACTTGCAGCAATTTCTCCCACAAAAGTTCCTACTGATTTTGGAAACAACGAACACACGTACCAATCCTCCTGATAAAGAGTCTCACATCACAGTTAGCGCGCATGAATCCAGGTCCCATCTGCAATTTGTTTAAATCAATCGAGAAAGAAAGTTCAAATCTTTTCAAATGTTTCTCTTTATCATGAAAAATGTGAAATGCAACACTCTTACATGAACAACATCCTTACAAGCTTGACAAGTATACGTTAAGTGTGTTACGTCACTTTCTTGCTTGCTGACTTAACTCAAATGGAAATTAAGTTGAACTGTCGATATAGTTCTAACCAGGCAATTATTTCTAATCAACTCTGAAATTTCATCAATATCGAGCCTCAGTTTTATAATGAAAATTATTATTTTTAAATAGAATTCACACTAACCTTCTTTTGTAATCCAGTTTCATAATCCTTTGATTGACTTTAACTGTATTTCAAGGTTTCCTAGAGAACAAATGATAATGGGCTACTTTTCAGAAACAGAAAAAAGGCAATATCAGTTAATATGAAATATGTTTCTTATCGGTAGATTAGAATTCTTTATTATATTAGTTATTTCAACTGAACAAGAATTGGGTGAATCTATATGGCTTTTAAAAGAAGGATTTTCACGGAATATTATGGGTGATCAACACGATGGTTTCTAATTTTTCGGTCATCCCAAAGCTTGGTTGTCATAGACAGTTTCTTAGGAAACGAGATAAGGTTTTTATTTACAGCAATTGATACTTTGTGATAAAGGCAGAAATGAAATAAAACTCATCATGTAACTGATGAATGAATTACAATGAAAATAATACTTGGATTTTATCCCGACTAGAATGAAAAGCTTAAAGTTTTACCCTTACCGCTATCTAAGGCATTTTGTTGTGGCTTAAAAAGTATGCCTACTATTTCTAAAACTGCATATAAATTTACTGACATAAACCCATAACATCTAATGCATACAATGTTTATACCGCATGGGTTTACACTCTGTAAGAAAGGTAGATAAGAGGGAATGATCTTCTCATTTTAGGCTTCTTACCCGTAAATCTAAGCCCAATGTTTCTTTCTTCTTATCCACACCATCATTAGATCCTGTTAATTAGAAATATCAACCAGTTATTCAAGCTATATTGGGAAGTTCCAGGTGCAAATTAGGAGCAGTCGTTAATTTGGGAATCCTTTACCCATAGTGCCTTTGGGATTGGATCAAATGTTGGACATCGAATCCAAGGAATTCAACCAGATGTGGTTGGGTTTATTCAGAGTGTGTGGAGAAGGTTAAAAAGCAACAAAGTTTTAGAGATGCTAAAAATGAGGTGTTTTCCTGTTGAAGAGAAAGATTCAGTTTTTTGCTTTTCTTCATTATATTATTTATCTGGTAATCTCTACTAATCTTTTTCTAGTAAAAAGCCCAAAGTTTCCTCACAAAATGTCATAGATTTGCCTGATTGCACAGAAAACTGTGCTGTATCACTTACTAGGTCTGCTACTCAGGTTTAACGATATCAAATAGCGTTAAAGCATGTTTTCATTCATGAGGCAATATTTAAATTTCTGCCTTACTGCACCGTTGGAAGGAGATTTGTCTTGGGACTTAGGGTTTGGCGCAGAGAGAAAGGTTAGGCATCTGCTGCTTCCTGTTCCCTGTTCCTGTTCCCAAAGGATATAAAGAAAATAGTTTGTATAAATTGCATCATTATAACGCTAGATAGTTAACAGCAATAATTTCTTCGACAGTGCTTGTGGGACTTACTGGTCTGCTGGAATAAACGGGAGATCAGCTCAAGCAAGTGCGGATTCATCTACTCAGACTGCATCGAGCGCGCGAAGAAAGGCCTGCCAAGCACAGATGCACCACCAACTGATGTGCCACCACCACCACCCACAGACGAATAAGTGAGTCACCTAAAGAATAGTAATTATGCAAAAAGCTAATTTCACATTCATTTGAATCAGTCTTTAATTATTTGTTGTTTGTTTAGGGGAATTAAAAATTTTCCAAATTGCTTTCAAATTCCTTCCTTGTTAAGGATACATGCAGCCGAATCTTATAAATGGAAACTAACTGTTTTTCCTAAAAATTCTTTACGGCAATCCAACTACGATATTTTCTGCCTTCTTCAAAGTCGAACTCCGTTGTTTAAGTTCCATCTTTTTGCTTCTTAGAGTTTATGACTGGAAGATACGATGAGATGAGCAGAACACACAAAGATACAGCTGAATCCATGTTACCTGCATTGTAGAAATAAATGGGATGAAAACCTCAGACTAGTCGTTTCTCTGCTTACGTTTTACTGCAAACTGCTCAATTACAAGTAACCTTTCTGTTTATTGATAGCGTTCCGTTACTACTAGTACAGACGAAATTAATTGCTTGAAACACAGTCGTTGGGTACCTGAGCTGAGCGACGTATAAACTATAGAAGAAGTATTTATTGACATTTTCTTAGTTTCATCCGTCATCTTGTGATCCCCAACACCCTTCATTTTGCTCCCTATGGGTTGCTTCCTTATCTCAACTAAACAAGCTTCCTTCTTCAAAATTAGAATTCATTTCACATTTTTAGTAATGTCTCTTTCAACTTCAAATAACCTGCGTTACATGTCATCGCCAATAGCTGATGCACCTGCACAAGCAGAACAAATGTTTAAGTGGTAGGAAAACGACTTAACATTTGCTAAACATCGCTAGACAATGCTAACAGTTTTTGCCCAGGACCAACTTTGATCGACAGCACCCAGCACGACTAAAGAACATTAAACGGGGTGGCAAAACGAAAAAACTTTCCACTTAAGAAAAGTCGAGCGACGAAACGAATACACATTTCACTAAGCGAAACTTGAGTGATGGCGTAGTCAGGGTTTGAGGGGGGGGGGGTGTCAAGGAGGAGTCCCAGATTTTTGCTGACCACACCCTTAAGAAATAGGGAAAACGCCCCATTTTTACATTTCTTTGGAAAAGCTATGGTTTTTTTACGTGGCAATGGTTGGCTAATAGAACACAATAACAGACATATGTAGCTATTTCAGACCAGCCATTTTCATTTTACAACTGGCAATTTCCTTCACAATTTCTCTCGCGTTTATATTATGATTTTTGTCGGGCAAGGAAGCTCTACGTGTAAAAACCGATTTTACAAAATTGTTAGCAAATATCTACAAATAATAAATAGTATTCAAAAGCCTCGAACTAAGTCCATTCTCCTAGGATCAAAACCTTCCAACTCCTTGAAAAGCGATTCATTATCTGGCTCTTTAAGGATTCGAGCATTTTAGTCCAAATATCATCGGGAAAATCTAAGAACGTAACGGACTTTTTTATGTAAACCCATATGTAAAAACAAGCAAAAGCTTAAAACCATTTTAAATAGGGATAGATAAGGCCCCCTGCGAGCTGAAGCTTTTAGCGACAACGCCCTTTAGCTCAGTTTAAAAGACATTTCAGAATATTTCCTCCCGTCATTTTCTTGCAATGGTTCAAAACGTTTTACTTTTGGCTGAAATATCAATAATCCCCCCCCCGCCCTTTAGGTACCAATTTTATTGCAGATTTGCATCTATCTCAGATGCCAACTTTTTGAGCATTTGGGGGGGGGGCGGCATTTTGCCAGGATTTAACTGAAATATCCTGAAGCTTGGAGTCCCAGAAGTTTCCAAATGAGTTGAAACAAAACTTGCCCTAGGATTGGGGGATTGGGAGCAAGAAAAAAATAGCTATGAAATTTTCCCACTAAGAAGTAAAATTTATTAACAAATTTGGTGCTTCCAGGGGAATAGGAGAATGCCCCCAAGCAGCTGCGTTTCTGATGATATACAGATGGACTCTGATAGGTTTCTGCCTCTAGTTTATTAGATGTTGCCAGCAGCCCCTCCAAAGTCATATGTCGAATGGTCGCAGTGTATCAAATGTGAACCTAGCGTGTCATTTTCCCCTTATCAAATTTTAAGTAAGGGAAGGGGGTCATCTGACCCCATAATAAGCAATTTGACAGTGCAAATACTTAGACTGGCAACTCTAACTAAAATGATGTAGCAATAGTATTTCTAGAAACCTCAATACACACCCTCCTAAATTTAGCCTGAAGTTAGGGGTAACATTCCGACGTTTATTGTTGGGTACGTACCTTTATAAATCACGCTAAAAATGAAGGACAAACTCCAGGAATATTCAACGAAAATAACATATTGTTATGTATTCAAAAATTAGTATGAATTGAAAGCTTCTTTAGATAATATGAACATGAAAACATACGTAATATATATTTAAAGAAATAACTACAGAAGCTATATCCTAAACATCACTATTTTTAAAACATAAATATTTTCAAAACGATGTTAGACGGTGCAGGCAATAAGCAAAGTATTTGGTGCCTGTTGGAATTAAATAATCAGAATGCTTTAGGTCAAGGAAAAGGAAGAACTTTTGAGAGAGATTATAACTATGTTTGCTTGGGTGTTTTCACAGGGATTTCGGGTAACAATCGAAGTTCCAATCACTTTTCAAAGATCCACAACACAACAGAAAACGTATATTACAAGAGTCTGAAAATATTGATGGCAGAAATCCAAGAAAACAGCCCTAAATTACGATAGAAATAGAAAAACGTAGGTGAAAACCTAAAACAATGGCGACAGAATAAGCATTGCCAGTAGATGAGACGAAATTAAACCATGCCGATGGAAATGAGACGTGTCTATAACTTCGAAGCAAAATGAAAACTAGTTGCAAAGAGAAACAGTCCAAGGAAGGTTAGCATAAGAAATTGGGATGGTTGAAAATACAAATTTTTTTATCAAGCATCTTGATTATAAGTCGATACGATATTCTAAATTTCCCCAGACCAGAAATTCAACATTTTCACAAAGCCTAGAAGCTTTGTTTCAATAGGGTTCTGCAGCCAACACTGCTCTCTCTACTACGCATGTTTGATTCTGTTTTATCGCTATGTCTGGTTGCAGAATATTGATCAAATCGTCCTTCCTTCCCAAGCAAGTTGGTTTGAAAAATCCTTGATAGCCAGAGTGTAAACAATTTTTCATTACAATCCTTTAAGTTCAACATTGTTCGCATATAGATAGCAATTTACAAAAAGATATAATATTGCCAAAAGAAGGCAAGAACTTGCTTGACAATACGACTAAACACAACTAATTATATAAACATGAAAGTATGTGTTTAAAAGTAATTAGAATACTTTACCGGTTTGAATTTAGATATTAAATTGAATTCACATATCAACTATCAGCAGATGTAGACATACTAAAGTTCACTATATACGGTGTTGTGTTCGAAAGTCACTACCCTCAAACTTGAACAGGTAGAAATCTAGTCTTGAACAAAATGATATTTATCTTAAACTAATACCTTATCTAAAAGTTTTTGCTTGGCTTTGAAATGGAATGCCATACCACTGGTAACTAACCTCTGACCAGATCTACTAGTATGAAACAAACTAGCTTTCAGTTTTTGATAGCCATTACTCAGAGCTATCCACGAAACAACACTTACTATCAACAAATCATGTGTCGTGCAAACTCCGTAATCACCTCAGTAACAATTTTTTATGATATACAACTAACAAAGTACTAACACTGTTGAATAACACGTTTTAAGAATATCGCATTCGTTCCAAGTCGATTACTTCATAAGAAAAAAGGGAATGCCTTTATAATGAAGCTACTGTAGACCAACTGATTTCATACCTGTGCTTTATATCTTCTGTAGCACAGTTCTTTTGAAACAGCCTGATTTTGGCATCCAAAAATGTTGTCCGCTCGATGTGTCCTTTAAAAATACATTTTCATATTGACATGTCCTGCTAGTTAGTAACCCATGTAACGCAGGTTACAGGTTTTTCGAATTGCTGCAGCAGAATTAACGATTAAATAATAGCACCATGTCACATTCTTTCGAAATTTGATCTGAAAATACCCTAGTCTCTTATGGTTCTGTATACGGTGGCGGCGACCTTCCGTATGGTGGTGATCTAGGCGGCGGTGTTTGTGGCGGTGGCGTTTGCGGTGTCTTGTTTTCAACAAGTGCTTTCTCTTCATCTTCTGTGGATGCAGAAGACGAGCCATTTTCATCAGGGGTTGACGTGCGTGGTTGATAAGCAGTGTTGGTAAGTGGTGCCCTTTCGTTCGGGAGGAACAGTGGCTCAAGACTGACAAGATCTGGTTTATCTTCATACTCTTCGCGAAAGATGACTGGTTTCTTCTGATACAAGAACGTATTTTTGTCTTCCTTTTGCGGCTCATAACGACGCTTCCTTCTGTATAAGAAGAAGAAGATGAGTCCTATGACTAATAACAGCACAGCAATGACAATAACAGGGATAAGCACCACTTCCCACCATTTGTAACCACCATCGCCAGACTTTCTTGGCGATTTCCTTCGATTCACGCCCCCACAATTGGTTCCTGCTTTTTTAGCCGAAGTTCCCAGAACAATGTAATCGGGTGCCATAGCATCTAAAAAGGCAGAACCTTCCAGTTTGGCTTTGTAAGCCTGGGCCTTTACACTGTTACAGTCGCCAGTTTGGAACTCTGACGATGAATAGCTCATTACAACCGAACCTGGATAAAACTTTTGCAATCTGATGGTTTTAAAACCAACATCAGTAGTCTCTGCAATCTTTTCCACCAACTTTACTTTGTTCTTGGCGCTTTTCACAAACTTTGCAAAATCTAAATCAACAGAGACATTGAACACGTCGTTATAAACCACGTTCTCATCTAATACCCGGACGGTGAATACAGCATTTGTCTGTTTTCCGAAAGAATCGGTAGCTTGTAAAGCGTAAGAGTTATCTCCAACATCTGCTAAAGTAGGCAACCCATACAAATAAAAATTTTTAGTATCAAGGAATATCTGTGATTCATCGACATCTTTTAACTTCTGCAGCACGTTCCTCTTCAGCGCTAAAAGAAGGTTGTATGTGTTTCCATCATTATCATCTTCAAATACGTCATTTTCGATCTTTACTTTGAAGGCCTGTCCGGCATTAACTTGAATAAGGTCTATAGAATTTTTGAGTACAGGAGCAAGATTTTTTATCACCGGTGGAGTGGTTCTAGGAACCATTTTAGTTGTCTTTCGAGCCATGGTGGTATCCGGTGGCGAGGTTGTTGTATCTGGTTTCTCGCGAGTAGTTACCGGTTTCATCGTGGTCGTTTCTGGTTTCATCGTGGTCGTTTCTGGTTTCATCGTGGTCGTTTCTGGTTTCATCGTAGTCGTTTCCGGTTCCATAGTTGTAGTTTCTGGCTTCATGGTGGTTGTTTTGGGTTTCATTGTAGTCTTTTCTTCTTTAGTAGTGACGATAATCTTTTTTGTAGTTGCTTCCTCAGTAGTTGTGGGAGGCTGAGTGGTCGTTGTTAATTTGGTAGTAGCTTCTGCTTCAGTCGTAGGAGGTTGGCTGGTCACCGTAGGAGTCGGCTTCACCGGAACCGCAGATGTTTTAGTTGGGGTAACAGCTACGGTGCTTGTCGACTTGATCACAAGGGTCGGGGTTGCGCTGATAACTGGAGTGCCGCTTATCATTGATGTAACCACTGCAACAGGCTTTGTTGCTGATGGAGTAGCGGCAGGAGTTGCTAATGGAGTAGTACCCCGAGCCGCTTGCCGACGGTATCTCTTTTGATGCCTGTAGACGTACCATCCAAGGAAAGGTACGCCAGTGCTGTTGAAAATGCGCTTGTTACCAGATGACATTTTCAGAAGGTTTACCGAACGGTCACCTGTAGGAGAAAAGGATGTTGGATAATGTTACTCCTTCAAAAAAGAAGTCATCAAATAGTTGCCTTCCAAAAGAATAATTCTTTTGCAGAATTTTTTTTAAGAACGAGAGAATCCTTGTTATAAATGGAAATGTTAGAAGAAAGGAAAAAATCAAATTGTTGTCGAGAATGCATGCATATGCAGTTGCTTTACTTTTTTGCTTTATATTAAGCCTACCAATCAATGAACAGCTTTCGCGAGACTTCATTCTACCAACACATACTATTCACCTGATGCTGATTTTAAATTGACAGTTGTACTAAGCATATAGTGTCTGGAAAATGTGCAATTAACAAAATGGATATCACATTAGTTTGGTCATGACTGGGTGCAAAATCCTTGGTAAAACCTAAATTTACCCTGGAAATGTCTGGTGAAAGAACGTTATCTTGTGTATACAAGTACATTGATGCCTCGGCTCAGTAAAGTAAATATATACTAAAGTACTTTTCGTCCAAAGATGGATATCACATTAGTTTGAGCATATCTTATGCCTATATCGTGTAACCACCGAATTTGAAATTTTATCCTCAACTTCAAAGGACTTGATCCAACCCGATTCAGAAAATTTTCTTAACTTATCTTCATGAGTTGAGTCATCAGGTAAAATCTAGAATTCGCAATTGCCAAAATCGGTCTGAATGACTTCAAAAATTTCATTCAGACTAAAGTTATGCTTAATGAAAGAATAAAGATTTTTCAAGTTACAAAATAAATAAGCAAGTCACGAGTTTTCAGATATTTCTAGCCAATTTCTCTTCAAGAAAGAGCTCTGATAATATCAAGAATTTCACAAGAATTTTCAAGTAAAGTTAATGTACAAACTTTAAATCATCCATTAAAAATGAGAAAATGAATTTTCATGACGTCAAACCTAAACTACATATTTTCGAAGCCTTGAAAATCTTCCTTAAAAACAAAGAAAACCATTGGAGTTTTACCATTCTATTCAATCTCTTTTTTTATCCTTAAGTGAAATTGTCCCCTAAATGGTAGTAGAAAAGAGTGAGAAAAGGAGAGAAACTGACCTGCAACACCAAGCTTGCAATTCACTTTCCATTTAACAATTAGGCCTGGAGCTTTGGTGATGATGCCGTCTCCTGGTCCCGCTGTTTCCATTGTGAAATCGAGAACATTGCTAGGTTTTTTCTCCTCCACAATCACTTCGTGAAGACCAATATCTACGTAATCAGCAAACTTTCGCAAAAGCTTTACCCTTGCAAGGCCGTTAAAACTTTGGAAGTCGATGCTAAGCAAGGCTGCTGCGACAAATGCCGGGTTTCCGTGGTGACATACAAAGGTGTCTCTGGCATCTTTGACATTTACCTCAAACTTGAACTTCTTTTTATGATTTTTTGTGCCTGTTTTAAGGACAATTTTAATTCTACCTACATCTGCCCGTGTTGGAACACCGACTAGTTTTCGTTTCTTTTCGTTGTAAGAGAGCCATCGGGGTAGACCGGTTTTGCCATGCTCATAAATGTGTACCTGAAACAAAACAAAAACAAAAAAAACAGTCAGTTTTGCCCATAAATCGAATGCTTTTTGCGACAAAAACTATTAGAAACCATACTTACTGACGCAAGCATAAGCTGTAGCACAAAAAAATTAAAATAAGTGCAATGATCATTGACTCAGTAATAAAGCTGCATAAGCTATTTTTTGAGCCTCCGAACGATTAAAAACAAAGACCTCTCTAACTGAACTTAAATAGGAATTTGCACAGTCAATCCTAAATCCATGTCATGAACAATCCCAGATTGTATTACCAATATAAAAAACTAAACAGGTTAGTCTTTTTATATATCCACTCCACCAAAGGCTAGATAACGGTCGTTTCCTATTCTCTGCAAAACATTACTTCACTTACACTAGTGGGGGTATTTCCTTGACCATCTAATATGAAGTCCTGCAGAGAATACTTGAAAACTTTCCCCACTTCTGCTGTCAATAGTGTACCATCTTGATGACGTAATATCTTTGATTTTTCTTTCTCTGAATTCTCTCGCAAAGATAAGTTCTCGTGCAACTTTTTGTAATCAGGAACTGCAAACGTTTCCTCAAAAATCAACACCAAATTTAATACGATTAGCACTGCAACAGCCATCTTTTTTGAGCTAAATAATACACCACAAGAACATCCAATTGAACTCGTCACCATTTTCTCCTAAGGTCAAACTGCAATTATAATGTGGCTAACCAAAGACATCTGCCGTGCAAACAACGAACCGATATCTAAAAGGAGAGTGATAATTCAAAATTAGATAGTTCACTTTCTGTATACAACGTATTTCAAAGCTAAATAATAAGGCATCCTTTGCGAAATGACGTTCAAATGGCCTTTGAATGAATTTTATGGTAAAATTTGGCCGTTATAATGGTTAAGGGGCGACGTAGATGATTAAATTACTGCAATGACTTACAATGCGTTTTCGAGGCCAACTAAATCTATCACAGATCTTAGCCGGTGACTAGTATAACTAATTTAAAACCGCCCACGATTCTGTCACCCGCTCTGATGGTTTTGTGTGGATTTTTAATCGAGTTTAGGTTACGCACGGCGCATGCATGTTGGCGCAGGGCAAATCTAAATTGCGTCCAGGGCAAATCTAAAATGACACATTCCATATTTGGACGGTATCTCTAATCTCGATTACAAAACCCTTCAATGCATACATTAAAAGTAGACACAACACTCGGGTACAGCTACATTCACGTGGAGAAAAGCACAGGGGAGGGAAATTAGAGAAGGAATGAGGCAATACAGAAACACCTCTCTATATAAGAACAACCCCTTCTAAAACAAACGATGCAACATGACTAGCCTGAGCAAAAACCGAAGGTACCAAACTCACTCTTTACGAGAAACTTGTAAATGGGTTTTTTAAATTTCCCGAATTGGCATTATTCAAACCGTCTTTCTTATGCCTTTTGTTTTAAAGAGTTCGTGGCTCAATATTGTTTATAAGAGGCTGGTGTGGAGGAGCGCCCAAAAACTAGTTAAAGAAAACATTAAAGTTTATGTTTCGAACATATTGCTTATATTAGTCAAGCAAAATGGTTATTTTAATCTAATTTTGCTAAATTTTCGGCGATCACAATTAATTCATGTGGTAACAAAGGACTCTTGTGTTTTAACAGCATAGCAAGGGTTTTTGGCTGGACAAACATCAAGCACAAAGCATATCCAAATGGGATTTCATGTGCCATGCTATGCCCTAGGGAAGTAAACGGGATATTGATCCAATATCATAGATATTTTTTAAAAGATCGTGCCGTTCAAGCGATAGGAATTCAGAATCGCTTCCCAAAGACAACAACAACGACAAAGCAGATTGTTTTGCTGATAGCTTGCGATGACGCTGCCTTTCCGCCACCGGAAACGACTACTTGTGCTTAACCAAGAAGAATTAATATTGTAATTATAACTATGATTATGATTATAATTGTAATTATAATAAAAATGTGCGCCTTTTTCTAAAGGTCATCAACAAGGTGAAACACGAATTTTTAAACTCATCCTCTCCTTTCTTGCTAAGCGTTCAATTTATTTTCTTTGGCGTTCGATAATAATCGACTAATACACTCTATTTTCAAAGAATATTGTTTATAATAAACAATATTTATAAGAATATTCAGGCTCAGAATCACCCAGCTTTTAAGAACATAATAAGAATATTGCTCAGCCTCATTCGTGTCTCTTTATAAATGTGGCAGCATTTGTTGACTGGGACGCAGGCTACTCATTTTCAGCAGTTGCCTGTTTTGTGAAATTCATAACAGGGAATTTCAGAACTTGAATATCTCGTTTTTGAAGAAGGCGTGGCTTTTAGCCAAAAGCGGGCGATGTTCCTTTGAAAACATTTCGAAGAATATATTAAAAACATTTTCAGGCTCAAAACGAAAATTTCTAAAAAATATCGAGGCTGGAAAAATTTATAGTATTCTTATCAAAAAGATAGTAGAAACTTGAAAATAGAAGTCTACAAATCTTCCCCCTTTATTTAAATACATGGAATTTGCCATATTTTTCATAAAGATACACCAGTAGCACAAAATGTGCCAAAACGAGGGTAAGGGGCGGAAACAGAACAATTTCTTCGCTCTGCTGTCCCCAGAGTTTAGAATCCTTGGTGGCATGGGTCCTGACTCCCTACTAGCATCCCAATAGGACAATCCAGTGGAATACTACGATGCAATACATTTTGGTATTCTATCAGCTTCACATCTAAATGATTATTTATAGGCAGCTTGAAATCAATATAATGTTTACTGTTCTCGCATCAAGATCACAAAACAAGATAAAAGCAGAGGTCTGCAAGCGACATGGGCAAATGAGGCCCAGCTTCGAACGAATGATTGTTTTGAAATGCGAATCTTCTATGGATCAATGGACAAATAAACAAAGCGAAGAAAGTAAGCCAACGTCAGAAATTTTTTTAAGATGAATTGACTCGGATTTGACAATACAAGCAGCATGGAAATCATTTGGGCGTTTCCAAACCATCCCTTCCTCTGGTTTCAGTTAAACCTGTTTAGTCAAACCAGATTCTAGCAAGCGAATAAATAAATCGTAGCTTGCTTTCGATGATGTAAAGACTAGACGGGAAATATTAACGCGAAAAGCACCAGGTTCACTGTATACAATACATACAGTTTATGAGAAATTCGAGACACGATTTGCTTAAGATAAGAACAACGTAAGAACATGCCCAGCTTCAAATGAAAATCGGAAGAAAAAACAATGAGTGTTTGGAAATTTACTCTCGTGTTAACAAAACAGAGCAGATTTTGTCAGCCAATCAACCATGAAACTAAAACGTCACGCAGAACTGTTGTTTAGTGGACTCAAAACAGTTTATAGGATTTTACTTAAAGAAAAACTCAATGTTGGAATACGATAAGAACAGCATAAAGAACACTCGTGTCTCCAATTATCTGAAAAATCAGAACATCGCGTCCAGGCCGTAAATCTAACTTCAAACATTGGTCACGCCTTGATCAAACTCAAAAATTTTAAATTTACGTGAAAACCTGAGAAAAAATGCAAACTAATAGAGAATTGTGAACACGAGAAAGTGAAACTTTCCATATCAATGTATTAATTTTCTGTAATATTTTTCATTGTAGTTTAGTTACTTGTTAGAATAGTAAATTATATAAATTGTATGTAGTGAATTTAGAATATATGAAACTGAACTGAACTGAACTGAATAAGCCGTGGCAAAGAAGGTAGGGTGGGCCATTTCTACTAAAGTCGGCACGAGTTGGGACAACCGGTCCTTTGTTAGAGATTTACAAAAATTTACCACAACAATATGGTCACAAGACATTGTCAGTGCTCCATTGCATTCCAATCTCAAAGCAAGTACTCGGGTAAACTTACTTTAGAGAAAGGTGAATTTAAACTATCCAAAAAAGTTTGGGCGGCTGATTGGGGGAAGACCACAGTACAACGAAGAAATGAGAATTTACGGGATTCTTCAACGTAAATTGAACTGGCTCTTCGATACCAACTAAAACATGTCAAGTATGAACGAATGAAAAGTAAATAAACGAAAAAGCAAAAGTTGTTACAAACCATTTATATATGGCTTACTTTGGCGTTCTTTGGTCTAACATCGATGTCTGCCCAGTTGACAAAGCCTCTGGTACAATTTTGGCAGAGAATACAATTGTAATAGTGGTTAGCTTTGCGACTGAAAGCGTTTCACAGAGTTGGAGGGCGTCCAGGCAAGAGATCTTTCAAAAAAGCTAGGCTTCCGTAATAAAGTCTGGTGCGGATGCAACAAGGCCACAGACCTAACCTTGGCCTTACAAAACAGATGACTAACAGTCACATTCGACGGCAATATGCCCTTCTCATGTTCTCTGAATTCTAACCTTATTACAGCGGACCACAGAGCGGAACCGTCACCAACCTCTGCTTTATAGAGAAAATGAAACGCATTCTTGGGATGGCATTATACATCATGAGATAATGCAGCATTCTTTCGATAACTATGAAGCATTCAATCTAGACCATAAAATTAATGTTCTTCAAAGGGGGAGCAAACCGTGACAGCTTCTTTAATTTCCTAAAACGCTGTCTAATAAATTCTCCGAGGAGTCTTGGAATGTTTATGAAATTACATTCAGGCGAGCGCTGGGATGCACTTATAAGTTAGTGAAAGCAAGAGGAAAGATTAGCAAATATCGTCTGGAGAAGAACCTTCTCACAGTAAGTGGGGAAGATAAACTGTCCGCGGGAAGGAAAGCAAGAATATGTTATGCATAGAGTGAAGCCGCCAGACGCAGAGGCTGGGGAAGGCGAATTACGGGGGCTCACCACACCCTATAAAATGTTAGAAACGTCAGTTTCAAGGGAAAAGCCTCTTCAGTCTCTTGCAGTTCACTCCGGTGCATTTTTTTTATAAGAACCAATAAATTTAAGTTCAGGCTCACTGTGCTCAATTTTTTCGAAAATCTGAGGCTGGATTGTTCTTAATTTGTTCTTAAATTGAAAGGGTGTAAGCAGTGCTATTGCTAGCTTTTTCGCTCTAAGGAGGTGTTCAGGCCTCATTTTCCAACAAAGTGAGTGAGACAGCCTTAATCTGCTGACAAATTTGAATATTCACCGAAAAAGCACCCACACTTTGCTAAAAATCCTCGATTTTGAGAAAAAACGTTGTTCAAAATTGCATTTTGCAGAAGCTCAGCCTCAGCTTGTTCTTAATTTGTTCTTAACTTTTGACCAGTTTTGAGGCTCGTGTTCTTATAAAATTGTTCTTATAAAAATAGACTGTATATCTTTTATTAGGTAAAATCGTAATGCAAACTAAATAATTGAGGCTTTTTTACCATGCATCATGCTATACAAGTCATGTTATACTTGTTCAAGCGTAATTCAAAACATGGCCCATCATCAATCGTCGATCATCAAAACATGATGATCCGAAAGGACGAATCATTTAGATTCCAGTCCCTATATAGCAAAAGCATTTTTTGCATTAAATGGCATTAAACAGCATTAAAACATTTAAAGTCATCAAGGTTCGCCGAGGCGAGTGCCAAGTGGATCCGTCCGATCATCTGGGCCCAAAAGAGGCTGCACGCAGGCTAATAGACTGCGAAAAATCTTAATTTTGCCAAAAAAAAGTATTTTGAGCCCCTTTGAGCACTTCTGTCAAAGTTGTCAGCCCCCGTACATCGGATAACTTAAAGCGCAACCCACTAATGTTTGCTATAAGTATAACAATAATATGAATAACGATCGATACAAATGAAAAATAAAAAACTAGGAAAAGCTCAACAAAAGGTGTCCCCAAGGGTGCTGTCGTCATCGCCCACTTCTTCTGCCTTAGGCCTCCCTCGCGGCCCGATCATTGCTGATCATTTTGTGACTTTATTGTGGAATTTAAGAACTAAGAGAGTAGGATTAGAAAGAAATCTCGTATTTCCTTTCAATCACTAATAAAGACAACTAGGGCTTAGTTTCGTCTCCGCAACATACAGCCGACCACAGATGATCTCTGCGGTTATTGAAGCAATGCAAGCTCTAACCGTATTTGATTCACTTTTTAGTGCGAACAAAAGCAGAACCATTTGAGCAAAACTCTATTGGGGTCTCTTTATCGAAAACGACCCCTCTGTTCGCAACACGAACATTGATCGATAGGAACTTTAAAGCTGCACTTAAAGAAATCAATTCGTTTCCTAGAGAGATTTGTTTTACATTTTTGACGACTGCCAATGAGTACGGCCGCAGGATGCCTTAATACAATTCTGACAGTATCCCGGACAATGATGAAATAAATGAAGAGAATGAAGCGATTGCATAGGGTGTTGACAAAAAACCCTTTTTAAATACCTTCCAACCGTTTAAAAAGGGTTAGGATGTATGTGTGAGCTTGAAAAAAAGAGTTATCGCGAGAGACCGTTGACGTAATTCAAGTGGTGAGAGCTCTTTCCGAAGCTTTAGACTTTATATAAACGTGGCATAAGAACAAACCCAGCTTCTTGTTCAAGATTATTTTCAGGAAGTTCGTCCTTGATAGCTCCAGGGGTGTAGCTACTATTATATTATGTTTTTTATATTAATAGGGATAAAATACATAACAATAGCTTTTTAATGTAAATTTTCGGTAAATTCATGGATAACGGGAAAATTCGGACAACATTTTTTTCACACAGCTCCCCCCCCCCCTCCATAACTCGAGGTATCCCCCAGAAAAAATGAAAGCGGCGCTGGCTAGGTGTGGTACTCCTTTATCTTCACGACCCTCTGGATTTCGTTGGTCGTGTAACCGTTTTAAGAAATCTTGGACTGGACCAACATTGATCATTCAGAAACGAGGGCTTGAGCCAAATTCAGGAGGAAACCAAAAAGAGCAATGTTCTTATCGACAAATGCGTGTATTTGTAAAATTGCAGCCAACGTGGGATTCCCATACAATTGGCTGATTGAATAAATGAAATACAAAAAAAGACCAGGAAACTGGCCCATCCCACTAAATAAATTCGCGATGCTATTATTGTGCAACTGGCTTACTGTGATTCGAAGAACAAACAAGGAATGAAACTCAACAATAACAGTCAACGATTATGATCATTGTTAATCGAATCATTCTCATTTTGGGGGCTTTGAATACGAATTCGGTTCGTAGTTGTTTGTAATCTTTGGCAAGCAAAAACCGACAAGGCTACCCAGCCCATCTCTGTGGGAGTAAGCCATGTGAAGTAAATGTACTTTGATAATTGTTCCGGGGTCAAAAAATTCGTGTGATTATTTGTTTTAAAAGGCTGCCATCTTGAAGGTTCAAATTCACCACCATCATCACCACCACCATGAGAAGAAATTGTTCCTTATCTAGCAAGTGATGGTTACCCGGTGGTTGTAAAGTAAAAGTTACACTTTTGAAAATTGCAGATAATAACTGGGTGAAGAATTCATATCTGTGGAAATTTAATCAAAAAATGTCTTGAAAATACCTACATACTTATATTATTCATGTGGAAAAAGCCAACTCGCTATGTGTTGTAAGCTGGTTTTAACACAGTGTATCTAATGAGTGTTTTAAAATGACACGAAATGGAATCTGCATTAGGAATGCGATTCTGTGTATTCATTTCAAATTTATTCGTAAATCAGATTTTAAGTTTCCAAACATGCTTAAGTTGATGACAGCAGGTTGACAAATCTCTAAAAGAAAATTAGACCTCCATTTCAGCTTTCGATTGACCGAGAATCTTCTATCAAACACTGGTCACAAGAATTTCCTTATCGTCTTAGTTTTTAAAGAAATACAATTCTAAAAGCAAACTGTCATTAAAAAATGATGACCTTTTCGACGTTTATGACGCCACGAGGCTTTTATCATTGACCGTATTTAGCAAATAATACATTATTCATAATAGCAGCTCACATTTGTTAAATTTAATAAAATGAAATACCTGTCTTCGAAAGCCTGACAAATTTCTCGAATTTAGGCCACAAACATTCAGAGCTTTACTGTGCATTGATTTTTCTGACTGGCTCAGAGCAGAGCAGGGCCCAGCCAGACTACAAAGTTTGGGTATGCGCGGGGAACAATAACTTTTTGCTCAAATCCTGTCCGCGCATTTTTGCAAATTTAAATTAATCCGCGCAGTTGGAACATGGACTTTCGTGTGAATTCCGCGCATAGCCTAATCTCGAGCCTTAAAAATGCTATTTAAAAATGAAATCCCGCAGCTTTTAACCTGTCATTTTGCAACATGATTTGTTCCCGCGCAAGCGACAGAAAATGATTTCCCGCAAACAAAAAATACTTTACACTCTGAGAGCCCAGAAAAAATGGCGGCACAAAAACAAAAAACTTGAGAAATGTCATTGAGAAGAAAATAATATTATGGTTTAACAAATCCATGCCGAGCTATGTTTGTTTTTTTAGGTAGGTTTTCAAAGTTTGGACGGATGGAAACCAGACTTTGCAAGTGTACTTAGTTTAGGCCACATTGATATGACATCAAAATGACCTCGTGTTCATACGACGACATTTTCTAGGAGATCCGAATAGCCTTACAGGCGACAAGGGTGTGCTAAAGCAAGCCGAAAATGGGTTGGACACGCCCAAGGCCAACTTGAAATAGTTAAGTGAAGGGTAAGCTTAGCCAAATTTAAAAAACTGGACCAAACCTCACAATTGTAAGAGGAGACAGCGCAATTTTTGAAAATCACCTTTCCGAGACCATACCTTTTTTTAACTCTGGCAATTTGATGTGATTTCACGTTACAACGAATATTGTGGTTAGAACTTCGCATTCGAAACAGCCATTACAAGTCATCTTTGAAGCAAATATAATTGATTATTATACGGTCCGCCATTTAAATGCAAGACAACCCTGAGGGACACTTCCTGAATATTCAAAAGTGCTCCTAGACATGTCCCGGTTTAATTATGCAATGGACGATTATTGGAAGTGTCTTATTTCTGTTCGCTTTAAGGTAGCGAAAAACTGCTATGTTGTAGGTACCATTTCCAGGGTAAAATTTGTCCACGGTACCATTTTAAGAGCTAATCGTGTAGAAGGCTATTTTTGGCAGCAAACTTTCGGTAAAACCAATCGTCAAGCAGCATCAAATGTAAGGTGCATGCGCCGGGCAAATCCACTGTTTATGTCATACACAAGGGCAAAAATAAGTAGACTGGGGTGACCAGGTGGAGTTGTTCATGAGTATCAAAGTAAGACGCAACACAGCATAAAAATTTCAATCAGACGTACAAAAATATAACATTGCTACTGGTGTCATCCTTGAAAATCTAAATATTTTGCAGTATAGCATTAGCCTTCTAGGTACAGGTGTTAACCTGACCAAATGGTCGATGCTACTTTTCATAAACGATACAAGAAGTCAGTCAAAAACGTCATTGTGTACACCTGTTGTGATTCGAAAGATACTGTTACTTACCCAAAAGAAGTCGAGCGTGACGTAAAATTTCTTCTCACCACTCCCAATCAGCGAATCAACCGATTGGCGTTGACCGGTAGAATTCTGACAAACCTATGAATTAAATTTCGTTCGTATTAGTAAAAAGTCTTGGCTTGTGAATACGGCTCTAAAAATTAAATGCAAGCAAATCAATAACGACTGGAGGTAAACATTAGGAAAATGTTCTACGAAATCTTAAAGTGTTGAACAAGATATTTCTGCTTACCAAATGGTGTAAAGAACCAAATTATTGAACAATCAAAAGAACAACAAATAATATGTTCGAACGTGACTGTTGGTGTAGATTAGGTAAGGGCCTGAGCAAAGCGACTAGTTCCTTAAGAAAAACAATTGGACAGGATTAGTATGTAAAATCGTCTGGAAGTTAGCAACATTATATCATAAAATCAGAATTGTAATGATCATGACTACCAAGCTTTAAGTGGCAGCTGAATGGAATTTGGTAAACTCACACCCCCCTTTAGAGATTATTTTGTTTACAAATTCATCTCCAACGAAAGCCTTTGCAAGTACGGTTGTATCAGTAGTGTCTAAGCCATCTCTTAGAATCAAAGGACGCCCGTAAGAGTAAGTATGGGAAAGTCGCTACAACACAATGTGAGACTTTCACTTGGGATAACTTTAATATACACTCTTACTTGCCGACAATTTGGGCCATTTAGTACAATTTTTTATCAAACAAAGAGAGAAAATCTGGATTTTAACGACGAAACATTTTGAGCGAGCGATCAGTAGTGGGATTCTCCGTCTTCCGTTTTTCAGAATACCACTGATGAAGGGTACAGTAGAGCACAGAAGGACGCAAAAGGGTACAGTAGAATTGAATTTAGAGTGGGTGCCATTATTTGGCCAGTTCAAAGTTTAATTTGTTCAATTACGCTTTTATAACAAATTTATGTGACATAAATTTAAAGAAAACAAAAGGGTCAGAATAAATTCATAGTTTGAGGATGGGGGGGGGGGGAGGGGGTGAAGAAGAGAAAAATAGCGGACAAAGTGTTAACAGAAATGTAGAAACTACAAACGATAAGGTGAAATGTTTATTGGAAACAGTAAACAGGGAGAGCATTTGTCTCCATAACTCCCATAAACAGGGCAGTTATAATCAACCGTTACATGTGAGCAAGAAAGCCCTATTTCATGTCCAGGTTCAAAGCCATTCACTTATTCGATGAAACCTGAATCAATAAAAACCAGGACTCTCTCGATTTTCATTATAAGTATAGTGCAAATGCCTCATTTCTCACAAATTATGCAAACGTTTTCCTTTTTACGAACAGAAAATACGATCATATCACGTCATGGATTTTGATATGTTATCTAGCCTTGATCAGCAACCCGGCATTTCCTGGTCAAAGGAAATAAATGTCTGCTAGGTTTCGTAGCTTCGAATGAATGCTCTATTATGACGTTTTTAAAAGGCCAGACCATAGCCACAGTTTTTAATTACTGCCTGTTGAATTATCCATAAAAGCGCGGGAAATGTCGCCCACCAAAAAGATTTTATTTTAAAACATAAAAACATAGCCCTAAGTACACAAAGTATAGGCTTCTATCAACATGACAGTCAATTCTTTCCGTGTCAATAGCCATCTGAACAAAATCAATTTTTATCACTGAGCCAACCAAGATTAGGCTCTATCGTACACCAATTGTACTGTCAGGGATATTCCACTATGCGGACAGCCAAAAAGATCAATCTTCACGCAAAGTTAATTCCACTTCAAGTCTACGTACATTTACCAAACAGCTCATATTTTTCTTTGCTTAATAACAATCCATCATAATAACAGCCACAGCACCGACAATGACAGTAATCAATGTTTTACAACTTTAGAGTTCGTAAAGAAACAAACTTTGAAACTGTGAACATGTATAAAATAGCACATTAGTTAATTGTTGCATCAAAATATGTTTTGTGTTCCTGCTAGAATTACCAATGATCCATTAAAAAAGACTTGGTCGAGTTCTCTTTGTTAGCTAATTTCAAGCTTTAGTGTTTCATGACAATAAGACCCTGTTTACAGGGGGGAAATGAGATCGATCCAGTCATCTGAAACAACAGCAACAGTAAGCACAAAAGTAAGACAGCAACAACAACAGCAATAGCAACAACAACGAAGAATCTGATCACAAGATCATCAATTCTGATCACAACGTGATTCCGTAATGGTTACATGCGACATTTAATCAGCTCGCCATTTGATCTTCCTACAGATTTGGATGGGTTTCTGATTATTTTAGATGGACACAGCTCCGCAAAATGAGGTTCCGCATGTTTCATCACACACTCGGACTTTAAGCTTTTTGCTAGATACCTATACCTTGTAACAAGTATCACATAACAAAACATTTGTCAATAGAAATGCGCTACAATGACCGAACAGTTTAGTGACTGCGCTCCCATCAACTGGTACCTTACTTCATACAGGCTCAATAATTACGTGGCATTCCACCCCTATATGTTTTCCGACATGATACAACTGCAAACAACAAAATATTCCAGCCAAGAAAGTTTTTCTTTTAAATTCCACGTTCTCTAGACTGACGCAAAGGACGCCTGTACAGGGAACATAGGGAACGTAGGGTACAGGGAACATTGGGAACATACTCTGAGGGCTTACGGCATTAACAGCTTCTTTCCTCGTAAATGTGATTTCTTCTCTTTTTGCAATTGATATTTCCTTTTATTGATGATTAGTCCTTTAACCATTAATTTCTACAGGCGCCTTTGACCTGATTTAAGAATACAATCGATTCAATAATGATTCATTCACTCATTCAAGAAACAAGTCACCACAACATTTTTGCATTATAATTTGCAAAAGATCTTAAAGATTTTTTAAAATTTTGTAATATCAATTTAGCAAAAAGGCTAGGTCTTTGATCTCTGAGCAGCAAGGCATATCCGTTATCAATTTTGCTTTTTAAGAAGCAATTTATTTCTTCTATTCAATCTGACAGAATCAGGTGCCAGAATAAAGAATATAAAAGAATTAACGGGTATTTCGACAGCAAAGAAGACGTTTTCAGATTCACGAACGACTGGTGGAATTTAAGGGCAATCGACAGGTACCAATGTGGCTTCAAGGCTCTTGCGCAACCGGCATGCTTTGCTCTACATTTCAAAGCCGGCCTAATACCGTAAGGCATGAAAATGCCAAAAACGGTCCATTTTTCCTCGGGTAGAAAAACAGTTACCGCAAAGCATGCCGATTGCGCAAAAGCCTTTCAGTTATCTGTCAATAAATACTGGCCAATCAATCAGCGTGTGAATAGTATGGCGCTCACTGATTGGGTAATTGTTGATTGACAAATGACTGAACTATTTTAGTATCTGTCGACTGAATTTAAAAAGAACAAACAGTGCAACGAGAAGCAAAGGCGAAATCAAAAGCAAGTTGATGTTAACAACAACAGCAACATATAATGGAGAAGACGCGAAGGTTGGTGAGCAATAAAAGAACTCCCATTCGAGCGAGAGCTGAATAATGCGTTGTTTACAAAGTACACTTGTGGGAAAATTAGTGGATTTATCTATAACGGCTCTCCCAGAACGAATCTATTCTTAACTCTTACCATGTCAATTAATCATTATCGATTCCCAAGCTTATTTGGTTGTTTTCAAATAACAATTATGTCTAGGGCCGGGATCCAGAAAGAACAACTTCAATTCATACAGAGTAAAATTCAAGGAAAGCAAAGTAAAACCTTTGCACAGATCTTGTAGAAAAAGCAGAAGATATAGGTAGAACAAAGTGGCCAAGAAACTTATTGAAGATGAAGACGAATACATCTTTCCATGAAATTCAATACAGTTCACAGCAATCCTTCAAACTGTTTTTCAATGAAATAAGCTTTAAGATAACAAATTCCCGAGAAGAAAAACTCGCGGAGAAAAAAGATATCTTCTTTGCTGCAGCTGGTTAGGAAAACATAGGATTAAGGCATCTGATAAAGAGCAGCAAAAAACAAGAAAACATTAATGGCATTAGCCTGATCGAGCTCATTATCGCTAGCATATCTCATTTCGTCTCTGTTTGTGGGTCTCTCTAAAG
>NW_027019365.1:7666957-7826271 GCF_013076305.1 Rhopilema esculentum | reverse complement strand
GACTGTTGGTGTAGATTAGGTAAGGGCCTGAGCAAAGCGACTAGTTCCTTAAGAAAAACAATTGGACAGGATTAGTATGTAAAATCGTCTGGAAGTTAGCAACATTATATCATAAAATCAGAATTGTAATGATCATGACTACCAAGCTTTAAGTGGCAGCTGAATGGAATTTGGTAAACTCACACCCCCCTTTAGAGATTATTTTGTTTACAAATTCATCTCCAACGAAAGCCTTTGCAAGTACGGTTGTATCAGTAGTGTCTAAGCCATCTCTTAGAATCAAAGGACGCCCGTAAGAGTAAGTATGGGAAAGTCGCTACAACACAATGTGAGACTTTCACTTGGGATAACTTTAATATACACTCTTACTTGCCGACAATTTGGGCCATTTAGTACAATTTTTTATCAAACAAAGAGAGAAAATCTGGATTTTAACGACGAAACATTTTGAGCGAGCGATCAGTAGTGGGATTCTCCGTCTTCCGTTTTTCAGAATACCACTGATGAAGGGTACAGTAGAGCACAGAAGGACGCAAAAGGGTACAGTAGAATTGAATTTAGAGTGGGTGCCATTATTTGGCCAGTTCAAAGTTTAATTTGTTCAATTACGCTTTTATAACAAATTTATGTGACATAAATTTAAAGAAAACAAAAGGGTCAGAATAAATTCATAGTTTGAGGATGGGGGGGGGGGGAGGGGGTGAAGAAGAGAAAAATAGCGGACAAAGTGTTAACAGAAATGTAGAAACTACAAACGATAAGGTGAAATGTTTATTGGAAACAGTAAACAGGGAGAGCATTTGTCTCCATAACTCCCATAAACAGGGCAGTTATAATCAACCGTTACATGTGAGCAAGAAAGCCCTATTTCATGTCCAGGTTCAAAGCCATTCACTTATTCGATGAAACCTGAATCAATAAAAACCAGGACTCTCTCGATTTTCATTATAAGTATAGTGCAAATGCCTCATTTCTCACAAATTATGCAAACGTTTTCCTTTTTACGAACAGAAAATACGATCATATCACGTCATGGATTTTGATATGTTATCTAGCCTTGATCAGCAACCCGGCATTTCCTGGTCAAAGGAAATAAATGTCTGCTAGGTTTCGTAGCTTCGAATGAATGCTCTATTATGACGTTTTTAAAAGGCCAGACCATAGCCACAGTTTTTAATTACTGCCTGTTGAATTATCCATAAAAGCGCGGGAAATGTCGCCCACCAAAAAGATATTATTTTAAAACATAAAAACATAGCCCTAAGTACACAAAGTATAGGCTTCAATCAACATGACAGTCAATTCTTTCCGTGTCAATAGCCATCTGAACAAAATCAATTTTTATCACTGAGCCAACCAAGATTAGGCTATCGTACACCAATTGTACTGTCAGGGATATTCCACTATGCGGACAGCCAAAAAGATCAATCTTCACGCAAAGTTAATTCCACTTCAAGTCTACGTACATTTACCAAACAGCTCATATTTTTCTTTGCTTAATAACAATCCATCATAATAACAGCCACAGCACCGACAATGACAATAATCAATGTTTTACAACTTTAGAACTCGTAAAGAAACAAACTTTGAAACTGTGAACATGTATAAAATAGCACATTAGTTAATTGTTGCATTAAAATATGTTTTGTGTTCCTGCTAGAATTACCAATGATCCATTAAAAAAGACTTGGTCGAGTTCTCTTTGTTAGCTAATTTCAAACTTTAGTGTTTAATGACAATAAGACCCTGTTTACAGGGGGGAAATGAGATCGATCCAGTCATCTGAAACAACAGCAACAGTAAGCACAAAAGTAAGACAGCAACAACAACAGCAACAACAACAACGAAGAATCTGATCACAAAATCATCAATTCTGATCACAACGTGATTCCGTAATGGTTACATGCGACATTTAATCAGCTCGCCATTTGATCTTCCTACAGATTTGGATGGGTTGCTGATTATTTTAGATGGATACAGCTCCGCAAAATGAGGTTCCGCATGTTTCATCACACACTCGGACTTGAAGCTTTTTGCTAGATACCTATACCTTGTAACAAGTATCACATAACAAAACATTTGTCAATAGAAATGCGCTACAATGACCGAACAGTTTAGTGACTGCGCTTTCATCAACTGGTACCTAACTTCATACAGGCTCAATAATTACGACAATGGCATTCCACCCCTATATGTTTTCCGACATGATACAACTGCATACAACAAAATATTCCAGCCAAGAACGTTTTCCTTTTAAATTCCACGTTCTCTAGACTGACGCAAAGGACGCCTGTACAGGGAACATAAAGAACATAGGGTACAGGGAACATTGGGAACATACTCTGAGGGCTTACGGCATTAACAGCTTCTTTCCTCGTAAATGTGATTTCTTCTCTTTTTGCAATTGATATTTCCTTTTATTGATGATTAGTCCTTTAACCATTAATTTCTACAGGCGCCTTTGACCTGATTTAAGAATACAATCGATTCAATAATGATTCATTCACTCATTCAAGAAACAAGTCACCACAACATTTTTGCATTATAATTTGCAAAAGATCTTAAAGATTTTTTAAAATTTTGTAATATCAATTTAGCAAAAAGGCTAGGTCTTTGATCTCTGAGCAGCAAGGCATATCCGTTATCAATTTTGCTTTTTAAGAAGCAATTTATTTCTTCTATTCAATCTGACAGAATCAGGTGCCAGAATAAAGAATATAAAAGAATTAACGGGTATTTCGACAGCAAAGAAGACGTTTTCAGATTCACGAACGACTGGTGGAATTTAAGGGCAATCGACAGGTACCAATGTGGCTTCAAGGCTCTTGCGCAACCGGCATGCTTTGCTCTACATTTCAAAGCCGGCCTAATACCGTAAGGCATGAAAATGCCAAAAACGGTCCATTTTTCCTCGGGTAGAAAAACAGTTACCGCAAAGCATGCCGATTGCGCAAAAGCCTTTCAGTTATCTGTCAATAAATACTGGCCAATCAATCAGCGTGTGAATAGTATGGCGCTCACTGATTGGGTAATTGTTGATTGACAAATGACTGAACTATTTTAGTATCTGTCGACTGAATTTAAAAAGAACAAACAGTGCAACGAGAAGCAAAGGCGAAATCAAAAGCAAGTTGATGTTAACAACAACAGCAACATATAATGGAGAAGACGCGAAGGTTGGTGAGCAATAAAAGAACTCCCATTCGAGCGAGAGCTGAATAATGCGTTGTTTACAAAGTACACTTGTGGGAAAATTAGTGGATTTATCTATAACGGCTCTCCCAGAACGAATCTATTCTTAACTCTTACCATGTCAATTAATCATTATCGATTCCCAAGCTTATTTGGTTGTTTTCAAATAACAATTATGTCTAGGGCCGGGATCCAGAAAGAACAACTTCAATTCATACAGAGTAAAATTCAAGGAAAGCAAAGTAAAACCTTTGCACAGATCTTGTAGAAAAAGCAGAAGATATAGGTAGAACAAAGTGGCCAAGAAACTTATTGAAGATGAAGACGAATACATCTTTCCATGAAATTCAATACAGTTCACAGCAATCCTTCAAACTGTTTTTCAATGAAATAAGCTTTAAGATAACAAATTCCCGAGAAGAAAAACTCGCGGAGAAAAAAGATATCTTCTTTGCTGCAGCTGGTTAGGAAAACATAGGATTAAGGCATCTGATAAAGAGCAGCAAAAAACAAGAAAACATTAATGGCATTAGCCTGATCGAGCTCATTATCGCTAGCATATCTCATTTCGTCTCTGTTTGTGGGTCTCTCTAAAGATAAAATCCTTAAATTCTCTTGATTGCTTAAACTATTGTCTGACCAGTAATCGAATGCTTTGCTCGCCTCCACTTTAAGAAAGTGGGACGCCGCTAGATTACAGGGAAGAAAGCAAATCAAATAAGATTTTATGGCGATTTGTCGAGGCGGTTGTCGGCTAGTGCATGTCTGAGATTGCATGGGAACTGGTTAGATGGGTTTTTGCATCAATAATTTCGAAGAAAGATGACGAAAGTATGTCTTTATTTGGGAGCACGTAAACATAGTCAGTCTATACGTTTTAGCATCCTTCATTGGCTACAAAAGTGCTTCCTTCATGGGCTACAAAAGTGCAAGTTTTATAGCTGGATTATTACTGCTGAATAACAGCTTACAGTTCTTCTAAGGTTTTATAAATGAGGCTTTGCAAAGATTGGTCAGTCAGGCAGCAAGTTAAAGGGCACACACGGTATGTGTATTGAAGGTGGATACAATCTGCTTTCTCCAAAGTAACCTCAATCGGCCAAGGAACACATGCCTACGCAAGTAAATGGTAGATGATCAAAACCACTCAAAACACAGGGGGTGACTGCAACAACAATCTAGGCTGATTTGCTACACGTTTCTGCTATATGCCACTCCACCTGATTCACAAATTCGAAAGGTATAAAATCTACCAACAGTCATAGCAACACTAACAACAAAAAACGAATAAAGAGGCCTAACATTTCTATCAGACTTACATCATCTAGATCTTTGGAGAACCATGACAAAAAATCCTCATCCCAAACCAAGAATTCGCCTACTTTGGCCGACAAGGGCGACCAATGCTTAACGGCGTACCAACGGTGAAATTTTTATGAGCTTTCAATATCAATTGCCAATTGAACATGTGATATCAGCAATCAAGTCTAGCTCATTAAAAATAGATGAATGGGGGAGTAGAAAATAGGAAACGTGAATTTGTTTTGAAGAAGCTCGGTACAATGAATGTATGCAGTTATTAATTCAAACAAGCATTGTCGCTGGAGAAAATTATTATCAAACAGAACAGGAAATCATCCTAACAGCCAAACTTGATCAATGACTGTGATCAGTCTGTTAATTTCAAAAGACCACGAGACTATTCCTACCAGAAATAAAGATACTTTCTTCAAATAAACAAGCAATTTTTACTTACTAGCCTATAACAGGTACGGCGCCACTGGGGGGGGCTGGGGGAGCTTCAGCCCCCCTCCACTTTTTCAAAACTAAAATATTTTCCACAGTCTTTTTTAACTATTTTTTTAAAAAGAGTATAACAAATAACAAACTGAATTTTATTTATATATTTAGGTTTATTTCTATAATTTGTCTATTATTTGCATTAATTTAGTAGATAACTTTCTGTATCATTGCAATTTCTGCATTTTGGATGTGTAAATATAGCCTACTGAAAATACTCGAGATCAAGTTGATGCACATTTCTGTTCAGGAATTAAAATTCTCTCAATCCATGCAACAGCTTCTTGTTATTCACATCGAAGTACACTTTGAACGAAAGGTCGCCCTTTCTTCTTTTCCCAACGTCTGTCACTAGCGTTTCAGCATGACTCCTCTCCTCCCAAATTTGTCTTAAAAATCAATTATCAATGTTTTTGTGAGAATCGTCGAATTTTCTGTTCTGAGCGGTATAGTGATTTGTTAAATTTTTGTCTAGGAGATGCATTTTTAGCCATTCTAGAAGGCTGAATTTCAAAAATTTACTTGCACGTCGGACCCAGCCCGTGGGTCCTCATACGTCACTAAACTTGATTCTCAGCCCCCCCCCCCCCAAGTTCAATTTCGTGCACGCCGTCTCTGTATATAAGGAAAACTTTCACGCACATATAGCTAATTCTGTAAAAGTTCTGTGACAGTTGTCTTACGGGAATTTTTACAAAGCTACAATTGCTCCAGAATTTTTTATTATCGATGATACAAAAAAGAGTAATTTAAAGCGGAACCGATTAGAAATAGCATAACATACACACGCGAGCCTTTCTGGGGCCTGTAGAAAAAAGATACAATTATAGCTTTGATAGTTGACGTTATCTATTTTGTTAGGAAGCCAGCAACAAAATCAAATTATATTTCGATTTGACGGTTAAACTAAATACATCAAACTATCCACTTAATATTTGTTGGTTAGATATAGGCAACACTGGCAGTAAGCAGCCACCTGCAATGGGACGATGTCTTGACTGGAACATTTAAGCAGTACCAGTCTAACCTATATTTGCATGGCCTAACTAAGAAAATGAATAAAGCATGGACAGAGGTTTATAGGACTGTAAACATACTAAATATGCAAAATATGCTAAACATGCTAAATATACAAACTATGCCTTAGCATACAGCGAAAAGCTGCAACAAGGACTGGCCTTTACAAGCAAATCTGTCACTTTGCATTCCCATTCAATTATAACGCTATTCTTCACTTGAATAAACAGGATGTCGGCTCAAATTGACAGTATCGATGAGAAGACAGTGATAACACTGTGACAACTGACAATCTGTCAACATGGGATGTTAACTGTGACATTGTTAGTTTTTACAAACAGCCCATATAGAGTCAATATCCTTGAGAACTCTAACTGGCTGGTTTGAGTGAAAGCAAATGCTTTCGAAGTAAAAACTTTCGAATGTGGTTGTGGGGGTGATATAGCAGATTTAATTAACCTGAATAGGAGCAATTAACCAACCGGGTTATTTTCAATAGGGACATGATGGATGAGTGATTTCAACATATGAAGTCAAACCTAAAAATTTATCAATTTGTCATAAACTTCCCCAGTCAACTCATTAATTTGGATCAGTTTTATAATTTGGGATAGAAGAGATGGAAGAGTCAGGCTAGCAGTCTAAGGTTGGGGCCCACCTTAATGCAAGGTGATTCTTTTTTAATTAGTTCTATTAGACCCCCCTTTAGCCCCTACTTAAAATTTTTCATTTGAGGCTCTCTGTTTAATGATGTATGTTCATGATTATGCCCCCATGTTTTTTGCATGTTACACTGGAAACATCTCTAATCAATGTCAGGTTAAATTTTTCAAATGAGAAGTTTTTGATAAAAAAACTCTATTCACAGTTCAATTCTGGCATTGCTAAGTATCAAGGAAACATGCCTTATAAATCCAAAACATTAATTATACTTCACAAAATATTTTTTTGTAACACACAAAACATATTCAACCATAGAGATTATTTTTAAAAAGCGTATTGAAAGCTATTAATTGGTTTGTAGATCTTTGCCAACCATTAACAGATCCACTTTATGTGTAGAAAGCATCATTGTAACTATGGTGGCAATTAGAAAATTTGACACAAAATTGTGGCTATCTGTTTATATGGCTATTATTTTCTTAAAGTAAGGTCCTAAAAACATGTAAATACTTCTTGTATTTGCATTTAAATATGGCTTAAAAAACTGTTAAAAATTTAAATCTCTTTTTTATTTGCAAATAAGCCTGGATTTAACCTAGTGCAATTAACATTTGCAGGATACATTTATATGGACAATTTACAGGATAAAATTAAAGCATTTATACATAAATATATTGCAGAATAGACTAAAGCTGCCACTTAAAGATGTTTTGCAAATTTAGTTCAAATTGCAACTATCACATAGTTTATTGTTAATAAAATGGGGATGATCTATACTCCATTGATGTGTCACACAAACAAACTTAAAAAAACAAGATGCAGAAAGGCTACTAGTGAAGTTATGAATATCCAGCTTATAAATGAATATCAAACTATCAATTGGCCAAAATTAGAATCAGATTGGATGTAAAATTAAAACACTAGGCTATGGCAATGTTAACAACATTTTTCCTATTATTAAAATCTCTTCCTAAACTTTCCATTCCCCAATCTTCCCAAGACCTATTGGAAATACTAAACCAAGACCAGGCTCTTCCTAGCCATCATAGTTTATCTATCCCAGACTAAAGTTGATGAAATATGCTCACCCTTGGATAGCATTTCAAAGAACTGTCTCTGATTTGAATCTTTGCCTTGAGCTAGATTGAATATTTTTATACAACCATATACACATGTTTCTACAATCTGGCAAGACTAAACCCCAAAATGAAAGACAGCAAAACTCTGTAAAAAGAAATTGCATGCTCTTGGTTATTAAAGCTTAACATAACAAATTATATAAGGGGAAATGTTTTCAGATTTTAACCCTGTTTGATGATGCCATCTGCTAATGGCATAAGCATCAATGTGGCCTGTCAGATAAGGATTTACTTTTCACTTTTGGAAAAGCTTTTTGTAACAAGATTTGGATGTTGGCAAAAATAAGGTGAGTTTAACCTGGACCATTCACTTGGATCAAAATCTTCTGATCAGAAGAAATAAAGGGTTCTAAAGCTTATTAAAGCTGGCAAAGTTGGCACAAAACACAAGACAAAACAAGTCATAAGCTCTAAGTTTGACCAAGTGTGCATGCAATTTTCATTGGTGTTGTGTTTCCGTCTCTCGCATCAATACGCAAGGAAATCGTCCCAGTTAATAGCAAAGCAGGAAAAATCAGGGATTATCCCTGAAGTCATAATATTTTCTTAACCAATGCAAAGAAAAGGAAATTGCAAGTCCAACCGCACCCACATAAAATAAGCAAAATCGACTGGAGAAACTCGCTAGGAACTGAGGCACGATAGCTATCACAGCAGATCTGTATAGTTTGGCAAATGAAACTTTTCAGAATTACAAATAATTTTCTACCAAAACAACATCAGGGCAGTTAACAAGGGATGGGGAAGCTATACATGTAATACAGGTTGTGTTATTATGATAGGGAACAGTTGCAGGAATAACTAGGTAATCACTCGTCAAACACTAACCAGGGTCGCATAACAACTCCCAAACTAAAACTGAGATCGCAACGGTCAATTTCAAAACATTGACGTTTATCGACTTTCACTGCGAGGATTGCATTTGCGCTGAAGTGATGAGTTATTGGTAAAACGTTTCGTTAACACAATAAACAAAGTTTTTAATTTAGTACATAGTAGGAAAATAGGGTCTTCCCCGTACAGCACACGAGAGGTCTTCTCACTGAATCAACGGCTTATAAATGTGTGGCTTAGCTTCACAGATTTTGACAAAAGCATGGCAAGAAACAGACAAAATCTGTAGGGAAATCCTGTTCTATTTGACATAACCTTACCTGTTTGATATTTTGGGTATGGGCAATTTGAAGCCCTCCGGGTTTATAACAACGAACTTCCATCAACTAATTATTTAATGTCCAACAGGGCGTTTTATCATTGTTTACTGTCCCGTGTCTTGTATAAATAAAAGGGCATTCGAAAAAGTACAAGCGACAAATTTTAAATGTATAATTTGTAACAAAGAAACAAGCATTTAGTTTCATCTAGTACAAAGTAAGGCATCAGTCAATGGTATTTAAATGGCCCATTTATGTGAGGTGTTTTGACACGAATTATAAACTTCCTTCGCTCTTGTGTTTTGTATCAAATTGTTAACACAAACAGAAAGCACAAGCTCAGTTGGTATAAACTAAATGATACAAATTTGGAAGACTGTTTTCGATCGACAAGAGTAAAGTCAATGTAGAATTTGATTCTGAAGGATAGGAAAACATTGAAATAAAGAACTATTACCTATCCATCCATTATAAACAACGAGACTTCGCTGCCAGCCAGAGACAGACCTTTAAACGAAGCAATATCTAGGGCCAAACGAACGTTGAAATACTTAGAACACTATTTTTGCTTTTATAAAATGTCTTTTTGAAGCTGGAATGTTGGATATCGGCGTTTTAGTCCTCTGGAAACATACTTTTCTAAAGAGCTTTATCCAATCACGAAATCGCAGTTCATAAATTCAGTTATAATTGGTTATTTAACAGGGAAAGCCAAACTTCTAATAAAAGTAGCTTTTTATCCTGGCATTTGATTTTTTCGTTTGTCTGTACAAAATTTACGAGTCATGGCAAATGAGCATGGCAGAGATGGAATCTGGGCCTAACCGCTCTAATGACAAAATTTGACAAGCAGTTTCGAGCGGGGCTGTAATATAAGTAAAATCCCTATTTCATACCTGTTATGTTCCACTGATTCTTTAACTAAGCATTTTCCCAAGAAAACAGCGTTCAAATGTTCGCGTTGGTGTGGTATACGAAGAAGGCACGAGAAAAGAGAATTAGAAATCAACTCTATGGATGATTGACCACAGTTTGATGCTCATATGCTGTTTGACATTACGACAGCGGATGTGCCGGGGGGTTGCCTCGCACATGAAATTTCCGACATTCGAGAGAGGGCTGGTGGGGGGCATGGGGGTACGGTCACATTTTGTCGACAACAAGGGAGGGGTGCTGAAACCTCGAGGGTATTTCTTACCCAAAAGAGTCCTTGTTTTAGAGAAGTCTAAATAAATTAATCAATCATCAGTGATAAATCAATCAATCAGAATAGGAAGTTCTGCGACAAACCATTCATTTAGCATCCGAATGGCGAATACATATGCTTAAAACAAATCATGTTTTCGGTCACTGACTTTTTGGGCCAGGGATTTTAACAGATCCCGTGTGTTGTATGACAAATGATACTTAGGTAACTCGGTACATTTATAAACTATAATTAAAAAACACACATACACGATCAAAAATTTGTCTAAAACAAATCAGTTTTAGACAAATGCGCTGTCACAGCTGACATCACCTACTTGTCATTAGTTCTGGTCTGTGGGCATTGCATATCAACGTAAAAACAGTTTACATACAAAACCTGCAGTTTATACGAAGACTTGTTTTAGAAACTTCAGAAAATTCTACTGGATCGATCCCACTTTCATTAAAGATTGAGCCGAAGTTAAAAATCTTTTTCACTGCTAAAAATGGAATGAAAAATGAAAGTTTCGTGAAGGATATGGTTTTTGTAGGATGCAGATAAGAACGCTTGAAATAAAAGATATTAAAATTTTTTCAGTTTTGAGACGCAGATGAAATTTTATGTAGCTTTATGGACGACTCCAATTAATTTCACTTGTTTTTATTTTTGCTACTTTGATACGCGCGAACAGATTCTAGTCGCTGATCTCTTATAGAGATCAGTGATTCTAGTCATAAGCCACTCTCAGCAGTCGACGCCCCCCTTTTGAAGGGACTGGTAGAAATTAGGCATGATTCATAAAAATACCAGGCATGCCAGCTTTGCTTTCTGTTTTTGCCAGCAAACAAATTAATAACGAATATTCCAAAAAATTGAAGCTGACACTAAGATATATCAACAACAGGTTACCAAAGCTTTTGCTCTGAAGGACATTGATAAGAAGTTTGATTCAAACCTTCGGGCAAAGGACTCGTGAATCAAGAATGTTTTCTATTATGTAAATTGTATCAACAGATGCGAAACATTTGCATCAAGTTATCAAAACAAAGCATTTCACTCCTATCCAAACAATTTTGTTTTATAGAAAGATTTAATCGAAAATATTACAGTTGTAATCCGCGCCCTTAGCTTAAAGTCTTTAGAATTCAATTCTGTTGCAAGTTTGCTTTCTTCGCTCTTTTCCGAGCAGTGGCTGACAAAATTGTTAAACAATTTTGTACAACCCCCCGCTTTGGTCATCAGCAAAAATAGAAAATGCTTTTGTACACAGTTAAATCCTATTGTATAGTGTGTAAGGAAATTGAAATGAAACTTGTTTTCCAACTTTAAGACAAAAAAACAAAGTCAGGTTGGCAAGAAACTCGCTTTAAATTGGATGATATAATCCTTTGGACAATACCCCCTATTCAAAGGCTGAGACAGATACCACAGAATTCCATTCATTGTCAACCCCCTGGTGTCGAAGGGTGAGGTCTCAAATGAGCATCTAGCCAATCAGAATTTAAAGAATGTGAGGGTTCATATCATATGGCTGCAAAATTTTCAAATAATGGGTACAATGAAAGGAACCAGATGTCTCAAGAAAGTCTTCGGAGAAATTCTATACTGAAAAAAGGAAACGATTCATCAAATTCTTAGACTAGAATAGAAATACGGCTTATTCATTTACGTAGCACAAGGCTAGCGCTTGTGCAAAAACTAAAGGACTTTTTGCAACTGCATGCACTGAAAACAGGAAAATAAATATAACTTTTTGTTGTTTCGTGCAATGGGCTTTTGAAGATATACTTAGATAAATGAATAGCTTGCAAGGTAAGAAAATGCACAACAGTGTGCATAAAAGTAGAATTCACGTGACTTTTAAGCGGGAAACCATTTGATGCCAGTTACCACACCAAAAACACGGCTAGTCTAATTTTATCATTTTCTTTAAAAGCTTATTCTGATGCATTGCGTACACGACCATAGGCCCACCAGGGGGCTAACCTTTTTCTTGGTAAACTTCATTAAAAACAACAACCAACCTATGTAAAATTATGAGAGATGCAGCCTATCCCAGGCAGCAACAAATCATGTTTGCAAATAGTCTTTACAGCTGGTGAGAGTTCTTTATGGATTTTACATACTAGAAACTTCTAAATAAACATCATAAAAATGATCACCGTACCAATTTATTACTTATTTGCATTTCCTGGTCAGTATGAATATCAACGACTCAAAGCCCAACAGCCTGTTAGTTATCATAGCATCATGTGATGATGAAAGAACAAGGAAAGAAAAAGCTCTGCCTTATAGTATGGAAACAGCACTATCTGCTTTCAGATCTTTCGGAATGCTGCTAAAGCTTTTCCTCTACCAACCAGTTTTTACGCAATGGCGGAAATTTGGCCGGTAACAAAGGATATTCTAATCCCTTGCAATTTGGGCGTATAAATGCATTATCTAGTAAACTCCCGGCTGAGCCCCTACCTACCCCCGCCTCTACACTACTGTTCCCATAATTAAGTTTTTAGCTATATGATAGAGTTTTCAATTTGTTATTGATGAGTTTCTCTGTCATAAATCCTCGAAAGTTTATTAACCTTGGTTTAGTAGATACGGAAACTCGTAGCCACCTAATTGGAACATAAGATTAAATTTGTAGCTGCATTTCCCGTCAGCTGATATCAGGTAAATATAAAGTTTTACGGCCCTGACGCGAAAGCAAGTGAAAAATTCATCTCTTTTACTTTGTCAGCATTATGCAGGTTGATTCCGGGGCTAACATCCTCTCTCAACTGATTTCCTATTCTCCTTTTTATTAATTTGTTTGCTAAGAAGACAAATGTCTTTCCTCTTCCACCATTTGCGCACTGTTTGCCGGTTCGCAAATGCCTACCGGCCAGCAAGAGAGACGTCCGGAAACGAGAGCGAGGTTATCACAGTTTGTCTGAACCATTTCTATGGCCTTTGGTATTTTTGCTATTTATGGGGATTGAGGAGGATTGAAAAGTCACTAGCAAGAGCTTGCACTTTTTAGCAGAACTAGCTTGAGCAGTGTGAGATCATACTTAAAAGAGCTTGAAAGGCCGAAGATAAAAACCTTGCTACGTGCATAGAGAAAAAGAATGAAGGCCTCATGGCGGGGTTTCATTGCAGCATTTACAGATCTCATGGTGCGAGAAGATTGCCAAAAATTGTATTAAAGGTCAATGAATAAAAACGACTACAGCCAAGTACTGTCACGCCCAAAAGACAACTGCTTTAAACATCTGAATAATAGCATTTGATTTATTTCGGTTTCCAGCTGGTTCTAAGGACAGTGGTATTAATGACAGCCCATGATGCTTTTAAAAGCAAACAAGATGCAATTCTTCTGTTCATACACAGGCAAATTGAATAATGGGACGACCTTTGTAAATCCTACGTGATGTGAATTTGTTTATGACGTTTCTCTACCAAATATCAAACAGCCAAGGCATGAACTAGGATTCGAAAAGCCTTAATGATGGCAAAAATTACATCAGTTGCCAAGCTTTGCTGCAACAACAAACATAAATGAAAGGCATCCTTATCGATGACATGATTGAAAATCAAAAGTCCTCTTTAAAGGTGATTTTTGTTAGGAGCTTGATTTGTTAGAGTTTTCATCAGTGTCTAGTTTGTATGCTGCTAAAGCAGAATAAATTATTTTGAATCCTGGCGGTGAGATTTTCGATAATTTTGGAAGTCAAAGGCACAAACCAAAGTGGCGAAACTCCTTACACGAGAAGATCTGAATTCAAAGATCATTATTGCCGCAAACTTAGCGAACTGACCAATATTTGAACGATATAGCTATCCCGGATTTCATTTTTCAATAAATTTGCTTTATCGTAGATTTGCATATCTCTAGCATTAAGCAAGATCACAGCAGGAGCCCTCAAAATGCCCCCAAATGCGAAGCACTCCTTTCCAGTTTCTTCGAAACAAAGGCTGTTTACATAGCAAACAACACGGTATCCAAAGGATTATATATATATTTACGCGATTAATATTATTGAAACTCACAAAAGCGTGTATGAAAACCTTGTATCCGTAGGTAATAAAAGTTTATTTGCAACTTGCAAATCCTGCCAGTGGTTATCATTTCAAAATGTTTAATCAGTAAGGACAGTAAGCAATCAGAATACCAGCCATAGGTGAGATGAAAACAAATAGTATTTTCATAACAAATCTTCTCACGAATCGCCAATTACTGCTATATTTTCTACAAGATTATCGATGTGCATGTTTACTTACCAGTTTTATTATATTTCCTCTATATAATGTTGTATTACCGGCAGCATTTGTGAAAATAGCTTCCCAAATAGGTCAAAAAAGCATCTCCCCACGTGGAAGCCAATACCTCGCTTATGACGTGACCAGTTTGCTAAAACAAGTACAGGTTTCTCCCATCGAGCTTTTGTTATGTCTTTGTTTTTTAATCAATAATGAATAAGATTTCAGGCATTAATTGACGATGCTTTTCGCTGGCAGGTGCTACCACCTTCTAGATGCAAAATTATTCAACAAACAAGCAATTAGCACATTCGCCCTTCATGTTTCTATTTCTTTCGACACTTCAATTTTGCTTCTCCTTTTGTGTCTTTTGTGCTCTATTAAATTAGTCTAAATACATTATACTTGTGATAAGAAATCCCCCGCCATAGACATGATTGCTAAGAAATTTCTAATTAGTGAGAGTAGAAAAAAATTAGTGAAAATAAAGCAAATGTTCAATTTCTAAATAAACTGTAACTGCTTGACTTGCGGTCTCTTAAGTGGAGAAAGAATACTGTTTTGCTGGAATAAAAGGCATTGGTGGAATTAGTGGTTGAGTCCTCTTCCTTAAGAATTGAGTGGGTGCGGAAACTCTAGACCCAAAGCAAACTACGTGGGGCTTTAGAAGAGTTCGAGAAGGGAGGGGGTGATGAGCGACAGCCTAGTGCCTTTTTGGTTCTTAACACATGAGCTACATGATATAATTACAGGCAAAATTTGGGTTGAAGATCTAACATAGAGAGTTGATGCAAAATCCTCTAGAGCCTATAGCTCAACCCTTTTTCACTGTGACGTCACTATTCATCTTGTCATTCTGATTCACCTTTAGTTCTTTTCAGAAACCAACAACATCTAATCATCTGCGATCAACTTATTGCCCCTGATTATCTTCTCCTATCTTTCCAAACAAAGACCCGAACCCAAATGTTCAAATCATTGACACAGCTATTCCTTGGAAGCGGTAAATTGGTTTTGATTCATCACATGAAGTAAACAAATTTAGAACTTACAAAATGACGAAAAAGACGATTTTCTAATTGATTTTCTATGGCTTCCCGATGATTGTAATCAAGCGTGAATCTCGGAGTGGCAACTCAGAACCGTCCTGTTCCATACACAGAAGCGAAATTCGATTTATAGATCTATCACTTATATGTTACTGTTTAAATGTATAGGCGAAACATGAAACGACGGTTATAGGAAATACTGCCACCGAACTAATACTGCCACCGAACATTTTCAACTTCATTCATCCTTGGTAGATGGAGTTCAAATACCTTCAACCATATCTCTTTACAGTTAGCCTACTTGTTTGAAAAACCTTGAAATCCTCAGTCAATACTGAACACATAGCTGCAGACCTATTCAGAAATACATTGACCTTGTTAAATCTGAATATGGCATTTCGCTTAGTTGCCTAATTTGAGCCAGGGTGTCCCAGTGTTTAATTACCCTTTGTGTTACCCAATCATACCTCAGCAAAGCTGCTTCTATTCATAGGCGTAGGAGATAAAGGGGCTGAGAGATCTGCAGCCCCCTGTGTCAGTTGCATCTCAATGAAGCAATAATATTCGGAGAGGATCCGTACTTAGCCCCCCTCCCTAAATGTTTAGCATCCACTACGCCCATGTTTCTGTGATTTTTGAGACAAAGGGGGAATAAATTCACAGTAGCTTCTTGCTTTTAATATTATAGCAACAATCACTTCAGCTCGAAGTCGTACAAAAAGGGCTTGTGAGTTGTGACTGTATACTTAATTGCTCAAACTTTCACCTACCCTGAAACGTATTCTAAAGGCGTCTTAGGGTGGTGACCAAACACGATTGATGTTGTTTCACTTCGATTCTATCCATAATGTATTACTTCATGCCAATTATAAGGGCCTAAAACAGATTTACATCAGTGTGGAAAACCTTGAATCAAAGCTAACAAGTGATAAAATAATGTTAAAAGCCTGATGATAATTGAATTGTGTTGAAATTCAGCCAAAACACTGCCTTGCTTGTTAATTATCAAGCGCACTGAAGTACTGTATTGACTTTCCAGTGTTTTTTCTTACCCAACCCTTCGCAGGAAACTAATAACCAACAGATAATGCCCTTTGAATAGAAGAAATAGATTTATCGTGCCACGAGACCGAAAGAGAATTCAATATTCAAACCTAATGCGGTTTGCGGTATTTCAGAAATTCTCTTCCCGTGTACGTGTTGTTAGATTTTCAAAATGATTTCGGTGAACGACAAAAACATGGTACGAGGAGAAAAACAAAGCAACCATCGTTCCGGCAGAAAGCTTCACGCGCTACGCCGAAACATCAACAGGAAGTGGACAGGTCAAACAGGTCACGTTAGAGTAGCACCGAAAAAGTAAAGGTTCCCCCCTAAAACCAAAGTAATAAAAGTTTGGAAGGTTCTTTTTCGAAGTCTGTCAAACTTGGAAATTGGAACCTGCACCGGGTGCCGTGTCCATCCTGACGGACAGCTCGTAATGACGGACAGCTCGTAATGACGGGTACTTCCTTATCACTGACAAGAAATCTGGTGTCGTCACAGGTCACTGGTTCCTACGACATAAACTTTTCTCCAAATAAGCTATAACTCCTCTTATGATTTAAAAACTACATTTTCAATCCTTCGTTAAGACATGGCAAGGAGCCAAATTGTGATGACAGAACTCTGTTCATTCGATCAGTGAAATTCTTTACCACTAGCAGAAATTTACCACGGCGCTAATCACGGATGTTGTTCACACGAGGTGTGTAGTTTCGAAATCAGGACTTTGCTATTTCGTGGTATCCTGTGCATAACCGAGAATCATTACTCGAAACTAAAAAACTAAAGCAAATTCAACTTGGCTTTGCAGTGTATTTATCAGAAGAATAATCGAATCAGGGGGACAAGAAAAGAAATATGAGAAACAGTAGGCTCATACATTAGAAATCTTCATATATACATCAATATGCATATCAATCAACAATTATAACACATCATCAAGTCTTATAAATTTGTATATATTAAAAATCAATAAAATGGGAGTAAGTGCAAATGTTTGTGGCACAGCCTGAGTCAAATGTACGCGTAGACACAGCACTATATAGAATTCATAATTTTTGTGAAATCTTTAAAGCACGAACTTAGTATGTTTAAAACCTTTATACTGCCCCTGTATTCTGATGTTACAGCAACAAAATGCAAAGTGAGGGGTGACATTACGGGGCTGTAACAATGGGAGAAGAGGTCCCTATTACCTTGTTCTCAGATCGTGATTATGTTGATGAAGTTACGTCAAGTGAAAGATCAGTCTCGTACTTGATATTGCATTTCGATTTTAAGCTTTCAGGGTTTATGGGTTTATGTAATTCGTTGAAGACTTTTGAAATCATGTCCAGGTGATTTTGACAGTGCCAAAAAGTCGGCTAACTTTGGATTTAAATTTAAGGTGCGTTATCAGATGGATATCTTCTGTTTCCTTGAATGCTACACGGATCTTCTAAAATTATCAGTGCGTGGACGCGACTTTGCGCGATAATACAAGGAGATGCACCTGCGTAATGGATAACGGGCTTGAAACTAAGGCCCGCATCTATTTTATTTGAAAACAGAAGGGAGGAAGCGCCATAAGGTTACACTAACGGTCCAGATGTCGGTGGCGTTGGCTATTTTTAAATCATAAAAGACAGGCTTATGGTTGCTAGAAGGAAGACATTAAATTTAATTGAAAGAAGCTTTTCCCCATGGGTTGGGAGCAATACTTTGCCCGAGACACAACGTATCCCCATAAATGAAAAACTACCGATTTCCTTTATGGCATAGGCATCACTAAAATTATACCACAACCTTAATTCTACAAAAAAAAGCATTAAGATGCTAAAAACATGAGACTGACACAAGTGTGAGTGAAGGCCCTTAGCCATAGTTACGCCCACAATAGACGTGAGTTGCTTAATCCAAAAATTTTTGTTTCTTTATATAATCATCGCTTTTTGTTAAAACAGTTATCATTTGGCATCAAAGAAACTTTTTTGTCATCATATCACTTGGTGTTCTTTACAAGATGCTTTACAAGCGTTTCCCCAAGGGTCCTCGAACTCAGCGTGACGATAGCGGCTCACCAACCTCGATTTAAATCGGATCCTAAAACAAAAAACAGGCTTCGTTACTAGGAGGCTAAAAATGACCAAAGTCACGCAGTAGCCATACTCCAGCCTGAGAATTGTCTTTGCAGAAGAACATGCTACGTCTTTTTTGCAACAAAACACAGCCTTCAGATTTTCGCTTGTTCAAAAATGGACAGAGAAAATGATTTTATAAAGAGTTATAAAGATTAATAATTTCTAAATCTACATAAGCAGTGCTCAACACAGCTACTTTCCAACTCAAGGGTAGCCAACATATGTAATCGAAGAATAAGCTGAATTACAATAAATTTTTACTACGGAGACACAGAATAGAGAAAGGTCCGATCGTATTAAAATGTCCTATATCCGTGCGGAAATTGAAAACCGCACGACAAATCTTGCCATCCTGATTTCTGAGTCATTTCAGCTATCGGATTGCATCCTATTGTCGCCACCAGTTAAATGAAATGATCTTCATAAGTAGGCGTCGAACAACGTTTCAAGTGCGGTTCCAACACAGAAAATTCTCAATAATACACGATGGTACTTTCAAAGGGGAGGGGGACGCAGTTAAAAAGAGGCAATACCAATGGACGATATCTGAGGAGCAATCATAAGCAAACCATGAACCTGTAGAGTGCTTAGTGCGCTATCTTTTTTAGCCTAATGTTGAATTTGAAAATACGAAGAAAATCGAAAATGTCAATGAAAAATCATCTTTTATTTATACGGATAGAAACATCAGATAACAAGTAGAGAGTGAAATTCTATTCATCTGTGTGAATTTTTTTAAAGGATCCCCGGATAGGAGATCCGATGTACAAAGGAACTGTGGTAACAGTTTACTAAAGACAGGCATCCTATACATGTCACCTCAATTGTGAAATAAAGCTATTATCCATCTTTGACTTCATAATATATCTACGATGTCAAACGCATTTAGTGTAACTGTTGAACAATTTACAGAATCTCAAGCCTGCCCGTAATCCCTAGGGTCAAAAGATACCCCGCTCCTAATCGGTTGACGAGATCGCGCGGAATTCAGTTCAGCCACAGGTTTACTGTTCATCACAAACCGAGGAATTTTAGAAAGGCCAAACAATAGGAAAATGTTGCTGTCAATAGCAATGGTCGCATAGACGGTCAGAAAGTCATTTTTGACAGTTGACAGTCTGACAGGATGAGAAACATAAAGTGAACCCATAGTATGAAACATTAGAAACTTTTGAGATCATTATAAAATCTATAACAGCAAAAGCAACATCTTCATAGACCACAACAGCTAAAAGCAGGTGGAAATTCCCCAGATCTCACCCAACGATAAAAAATGGAGAATTATTGCTGCAAATACAGACTTCTCTTAATGTGTATAATTCTCCAAATCTTATTCAGCTGGAGTGGAGGAGGCTAACTAGATATTTCAACCTGGAAACATCTTAACGCAGCGTAGTGAAAACTATGAAAAATCGATGAAAAATAAAATCAAACTGGCGAAAAATACGTTTCGATTGAATTACATTGAGAACGGATACGTTTTTAAGTCGTGGCTTTTTAACCCTGGGTAGTAGAAAGGCTGCCCTAGAGAGACTGGTCTTTTCTGTCTGTGCCATTGCTTTTCCATTTCAAGTTATTATGATTCTAATTTACGATGAAAATACAAGAATTGGTTATAGAAATCCCAAAAATCTTGAAATTGATTTTGGAAGCTTTTAACATCTTCATCTTTTCTACCATCTGCTACCTGCTTTTTCTTGAAGTGCGCGTAAAGAAAGATTTTTCATTCCTCGTCAACAACTAAGAGTAGGTTTGGGACAGCTCGGCATTTCAAACGAATTATTCGGTTAAGAAACATTTCATTGTTACTGGCTGAGAGTTGCCCTGGCAAAAACATTTTGTTCGTCTAAAGATACAATCGCGGGAGCAAAATCAGTTGTCATCTATTATTAGATCAGCGACGTCACAAAAATGCGGCAGATGAGCAAATTTTTCAAGACACCATTTCTCCCATTTGCATACCAAAAAGATAACATTCTTAGGGAAAGAAATTGTATAAAAAACAAAGTCTTAGCGACTGTTTCACAAATAATGGCATGACAAATAACATATTAGAGCGTAACTTTGACAAAAATATTAAATGTCTTCAGCAGATACTAACGAATAAAGAATCTCTTATCTTCACTGTTGTGCTTGGTTTTAAAAGGGCTTCGGTTTTAAAAGGGCAGTTGTTTGATCAATATATCAATTATTCTAACAATCATCCCAGAGTTTCAGCGATCTTTTAACCATAGAGTTTTACAGTAGCAGAAGTTGCATCAACAAATTCACTCAGATCAGGTAAGGAACCACGAGACTGAATTGATGGATCAAATAAAACATTGGCCACAATATTTTTAAGACAACAGAGCACTTTAATGTCAAATACCTATTCAACACAAAATGGCAAGGGCATAGGGAAATGAAACCGGCAGGTAAAGAATGGAACATTCTTGTCTTGTTTTACAACTAGATTTTTAAAATATAGAAAACGTGTATTGTATGGAGTGCCAAATCATTCAAATATCAAACAAACAAACAAGATACTTTTCAAGAAACGAAAACCATCATTTCAAGCTGTAAATGCAAGATCAAGGAACCTTTTTCAATTATAGATTGTCTTTTGACTTGTAAAACAAGAGTGCAAAGTTTCGAAAGTGAGGTTCCAGTACTTATTTTTTGATAGCAATTTCGATTAATTGGAGCTGACTGGAAAAGTAGGCTCAAAATTTACAAAAAAGTGACACAACTCCGTATCAAAACATCAACTCTACACGGCAGCACAAACATAGCGTATGGGAGAGTGACAGGCAAAGACCGCGTGGTATCAAGCATTTTTATTCGATTTGTTCTAACTCACCAATTGGAGGCAGGGCTGCTCGTATACAATTAAGCCATTGTTTTTTGTCGTGGTCGTCTCTTGCTTGCAGCAAATACGACTTTGGATGGTCCACGTCAAGAGTTGTCAGTCTTATTGAATTTTTTTCTAAAAAGGAAAAGTTATGATAAAAGAAAGTTTTCTTAACGAGCAGTGAAGAACTGTACTTCAAGTAGATTGATCAGTTAGAACGATGAAAAATTTTCGCGTGCTTTAAAACGAGATTCCTATAATTCGAAACGAGATTACGTAAACACACCACAAGATTAATTTGAACACAATATGTAGCAGAGGCTGAAGCGCCAGTTGAAAGAGAGCAATGTAAAGAAGATTCAACTATAAATAACTCCCATACCAATGTAAATGAACTATAAGGATTTTAATCAGAGCACAGTGCATATGGCAAATAATATCATAAGGTCAAACAAGATTCCTTTTCGTATTGATCATTAGCATAACAGTTTTAAAATAGTTGATCGGATCTCGGTTGTTTGGTTATTGTTTTACATTAGAAATGGGCAACCTACACTCAAAATATCAAACTAGTACAACATTCAATTTTACCTAAAAAAATCACTGGCGGGACAGTGAATAATTAGCCGCTGCCCTAGAGGTGACACTTCCGATATGTAAGATAAATCATATCAAAATGGGAAGGTAAACACAGCACACGTTCCTTGTTGGGCCTAAGTGGAAGAACTTTCTGAAATGTTAGGAATGAATTTAGTTCTTCACTTGCGCTTATGTTTATTACTATTCGACGTTGTTTGGGTAAAGCAAAAGCACATGGACTTTGGAAATGCAATGATACAGTCGAGGGTTCCTTTCCATGTTAAGTCTAGAAATGTTTGGAATTTCATTTTGTGCCGTCTTAGGGTATGTAGGGAAAGTATCAGCCTAGCAAGTCCAAAAGTTTAAAACTAAACGAGACGTTGTAATGATTTACTAACCAAAAAAACAAAAGAAAGGGGAACAATTTAAACCAGTAAAGTAATAATTTTCAACACAAAGAGTGACCTGAACTAATTTCAACAGAAACTAAACCAAAATTGATTGAGACAAGCCTAAAGATAAAATCTAAATGTCTTTCACAGCATAGCTGTAGAGAATTTACATTGCGGGTGATATAATTACGGTTATCTAATTGCATAAAAAGAATCGCTCGGATTTAGCTAGATGTAATTTCCTGAAATGTAATGATTTAATAGTATTTGAGCAGAAGTGATTAGCGATTGGTGCCTGTCGATTGGTGATCAGTGATTGATAACGCAAGTGCTGATTGACATGACAATTATGATAATGTTGAAGGTTGATGATGATGTGAAAGTTGTGAGGGATAACCAACAGGAATTGCGTTAAAGTCGATGATTATGATCAAATGATCCTCCGGGTGATAGAAAGTGATGGACGTGCAAAGAATAATAACATTACAATATCAATAGCAAGAATTACAACCACGATTACATTTTCATGGTGGCGATAAGCCAATCAATGATTGATCACTGAAAATACAGACGGTCATAACCAGTTCTAAATCGGTCGTGATCAAATTTAAAAAACTTTTTCTAAATACATGGGGATTTGTCGGTCATATTTGAGAGAAGAAGATGAAATTGAAAGACATTGAACGGAAAGAAAGCGAAAGGTAGGCAAAGGATGAGAAGCTTGACTGGCAAAAGGGAAGGCTGAAGGTATGGAAAGATGTTGAGATTGGCAACACTGCAAGAGACAGGAAAAGATCAAAAATATCGGACAGAAACTGAAGAACAACTCATGAAATCTTATGCCATGATATGCTACGGTACAAGAAGAAGAACAAGAAGAAAGTGCGTATGTCTGCATAGTATTCAATAGCTTTATATGGTTAAGAAATCAAGCTTTCTTCTTACTGTTCTTGCTATTCTGGCTGTTCTGGCATTTCTGGGTGTTCTTTACGAAATGACTGGCACTAATTTGACCAGAAAAGATCTCAAGCGAAAGATCAACAGGCAGTTTATTGCGGACTAAATCAACCTCTAAGATTTGCTTGTGGTTGAGAAATTACTGTCTGTGGGATGAAAATCGAATCCCAAGGTGAGGAAGGCTGATCTTGGCGAAAATAACTTCAGTGGTGGTAGCTGTGACTGGCGATGGTGGTAATGGCTGTGACTGCCAGCCGCGATAAGGCTGTGACTGCCAGCCGCGATAAGGCTGTGACTGCCAGCCGCGATAAGGCTGTGACTGCCAGCCGCGATAAGGCTGTGACTGCCAGCCGCGATAAGGCTGTGACTGCCAGCCGCGATAAGGCTGTGACTGCCAGCCGCGATAAGGCTGTGACTGCCAGCCGCGATAAGGCTGTGACTGCCAGCCGCGATAAGGCTGTGACTGCCAGCCGCGATAAGGCTGTGATTGGCGTTTTGGTACCCTATGCCAAAGTGTAACATTGTGAAACGCAATGTGTTTCAGATCGTGTGATTTCATCATTGTGCGATGTTTTGACACGTTCTTAAGCGTTTGATATTTACACTTGTCAATCACGCAAAGTGAGTTGCCAAAAAAAGTTGTACTTTTTTTGCATAAACTTAACAACGGAAATAACAGCACCGCTTCTTATTTGCGTCCTTTTTATAAAAATAGTTCAATTGCTCTTTACATTCTGAACAATATGAACCAGAACATTCGACCGGTTCACATGCTAAATTCCACCATTCGTTTTGGTACCCCATTGTTTAAGTGCAAGGGTACGTTTTTGCATAACCAAAATTGTCATGCGTTAGTGTACCCGGACCAAAATGCATAGGGTTACCGAAACGCATATCAAATCGGCTGTGTTTGGCAGCGGTGATGATGGCCGTGAATGATGGCGGTAACTGGTGGTTTTAATGACGTTTATTGCAGTTTAGTTGCATTTGTTGTTGTTGTCATGGACATTTAGATGGCGTCAGTTGGTGGTTGACGTTTTGGTGGCGGCGATCGCAATGGTTGGTGACCATGATGTTGATGACTGTTAATTACGAAAATTGAGTGCTAGAGAAAATAATGATGGCTATATAGCTGTAATGATGCGAAAAGGACAGTGTTAATTTCGTTCGTTTTGTTAATCTTAATAAATTTCGTTCTGTTTATCTAAAAAATTATAGCAGAATGATGGTGAAAAATTGAGCTGTTTTTTCTCAACAGAAAATTCATATTAAATCTCTGTAAACAAGATAGTGCTTTAAAAACATTCAAATGATTCAGTAACGACACTCTGGATTAAAGTGCACTGAGCACGAGCTCTTAGCACCAGGGATCAGCTAAAGGGAAGGAATAGCTTGATACCAAACCTCGCACTCAACTGCGTTTCAAAAATCATAACGGGGAGCTGAAAGCCATTCAAAATGACTCTCTACAAAAACTTCTTAAGAATGTCAGTTGCTTGATAAGACTAAGATTATATTTAACTGGGAACCATTTCCTGTGGTAAGTTCACAGTAGATGACGTATGCATTTTCTAAATATAAAGTCCTAGTTCTGATTGAAAATTTTCTGAACGTAGGAGCTAGTGACTGAATGAATGAGTGACTGTGAAAAACTCCAGTTGGACTGTAAAGAAGATAGCAGAGTGTAGGGCACAGGCCACTGCAAGTTCAGCTTAACAGAATAAAGGTCCTTAGAACAAAAATAAAATCAACAACAGAGCAAATATACCTATTAAAATAATAAACACACAGAAGCGGGTATGCTTGTCTTAAATACCAACACAATGTGGGAGAGTTTGCTTTAGATTTAGGCCATCTTGTTACGGAATACTGCTTGAGTAGCCACTGCCATGTGAAGAAAAGTGACAAAACTGAGACAGCGATTCCAATGGTTTTTTATAATCATGGGAATCGTTTAGCCTGAGCAACGTTAATAGGCTGTAACCATTCGAACATAGTTTTTCTAGGGTAGCTTCTCATTTCCAGTGAATTATCAAAGTAATAATAGAACTTAAGAAAGAATTTAATGAAAAAAAATAGTATTTAGAATCTATTAGTTATACATAATATGTAAAATTTGTATCTAAACTATCAGAGCATTAACAAGGAATAGGCCATCATTTGCGAGCAAAGAGGTACGGCTTACTGGGAGGCTCTTTGCAATGCAAATATAAAAATAGGTACTCAGATGCTCTGGGGTTAGCTGGGTTTTAAAGAATGTTCTGAAAGAAAAGAAGAGTGGTGGAACCGCACAGGTGCCGAGGCTGTTGCTTGTGTTGTAGAAACATATATGTTTATGAGCGAATGAATAATTTATTGAATGAATGAATGAATGAATGAATGAATGAATGAATGAATGAATGAATGAATGAATGAATGAATGAATGAATGAATAAATGAATGAATAAATAAATGCATGAATGAATGGCATGCTTAAAAAAAGCTGTTTTGAAGCCTACAGAGAACAGGGCTAAATATTAATGAAATGATGAACAAATCGACGATGGAGGACGCAGTGTAAATGATGCACATGGATGATCAATGGAAGGCAGGAGTGTAAAGGTTTGAATACCGGAATGCTTTTCTAGCAACCAAAAATTCAATTAGAAATCGATAAAAATAGAGAAAGGCGACAAAATTACATTTGCAAAGTCAATGCATTACTTTGAATATTCAGAAGACAGTCCTTTACAAAAGAGCCTCAAAGAATTGCAAGTTAAAGCGAGGGCAGCCCTAGATTGTTCTATTTTATTTGGATTTGGTCTAAAAGAGAAGCAGATGATTCTGAAGAGAGAATAAAGTCTTTTTACGTTGGCGGGAATTTTGTTATTATTTTGTTGCCCAGAAGAGACTCAATTTTGGGCGTTCTATGCATGTTAATGCAGTTATCCGGTACAGTGTAAACGGGAGGGCAAAATGGACAAAATCTGTGCAGCACAGCGTAAACGCAAATCAATCCGCACAAGTTTTATGCGGAAAAATCTTATCCGGGACAGTGTAAACGGGGTCTGAAAATTCAGAAGACAGTCCGTTACAAAAGAGCCTTAAAGAATTACAAGTTAAAGCGAAGGCAGCCCAAGATTGTTCTATTTTATGTAGAATAGGTTATCAAAAATTTCTTTAATTGACCTCAATAATCCAAACCGGATAGAACAACAGATTTCACTTTGGTGATCGAATCGGTCGAGCAAAATAACAGTTACCCCCTGTCAAACAAGATTAATGGTATACACTGTTATTTAACACAAAAGAAAAGTTGAAGATCCTTAGAATATAAAAAGAAATAAGGGTTACTTAGAAGTTAAAGCAGGGCAGTGCAACCTTGCCTTAAGCAACCTACCACATTCAGACAACCTTTATGGTCAACAAGTGAAAATTACCAGCTCAATTGAATTTTTTTATCAATGGCAACTGATACTTTTCAACTTCACGAGCTAGTATTACAAGAAAGTAATCACTCAAGTTCTTTCGTGACCACGCAAAGGATTAACGTTAAAACGCACACCAAATCAGAGGTTAGGATGCTGTTTATGTATATCATCCATTCATGAGAGAGTCAAGATAGTAATCTGGTGTCATCATACTCCCTAGCTTTATGATAGTTGCATATCATCCTAACAGAGCCCTAAAAGGAAACCAGAAATACAAAGAGGTACTCGTTTGGAACTGTAAACTTGTTCTCGAGATCTTAATGCCAAAACAAAAAAGACCAAAAGTCTCTAAACCTCGCAAAAAGTAGGATTCAGTGCCTAACAGGCCAGAAGGGATACATACCTGTGGCCAGTCTGTTTATTGTATTTTTGAATGAACCATTTCTTTTAACTTCGCTTTCTATAACCTCCTCAACCTTTATACTTGAAAGTAACATCGGCTGCAATAAAACAACAAAAACCGTTAGATTTCAAGCTGATAAGGACATAAATTTTACCTGAGTCCCAAGAGAGAACACTGCCAATAAGAAGAATATGGAACAGTTTTCTAAGGGTCATCAAACAAATCATTTCTGAATGCAAATAGTGATGCCCCGTAAGTATCTTATCCTCAGAATTGCAAAATGCACCATTGAGAGTTGTGATCGGCCAGCCACTTTTTTAGGAGCTGTTATTGAGAAATTTCCAATTGTAACAATAAAATAACACTATAGATTCGATGCTGCATTGAAACGAAAGTAACAAACCTCAATGGAAACTTGATACATAAGTGTCCCGCGCCGAGTTGCTGGTCTTGTTAATACAAACACATCATCGAAAAGAAATGCTTCTAGTTTCTACAAAAAATGAGTGGTGTTTGATCGTAAGTCCAATGCAGGACAAAAATGAATCGAGAAAAAAAATTAGTTCAGAAGTTGTCGATGCCAACTTGAAGATATCAGCTCTGCTAAGTCTCATTCCACCATGTACAGAGCACTTTACCCCCCCCCCCCCTTCATACAATATGCATCTACTGGTCGACATAGAATACTCAAGTTGCTTAATGCTCTGGAAAATTTTATTTATCATTGTTTCATAAGGTTTTATCAACTTAAATATATTGAAATTGAACCTATTTGTTTATCTGGCTGGAAAATTGCTATCTCATACTTTTGTATTATGTTTTTTGAGGCAACATAGGGGTTTCCGAAGTGGGCTGTATAAAAGCAGTGAGACACCTGGAGAACCTTTATTGCTGGTGACTGAAGTTTTGTGCGAGCCACTTTGTGACATTGTCGGGAAAAAGACAATTCTAGAGTTTTGTAATAATTCAAAATTTAATTGTTCCTTGATTGTTGGCATACAATACCGATGTTTCTAAATATTCTCCGAATGCCAAGTACTCGTTGCTCAAAAAGAAAAGTGTACACAAGGATTTTCAATTGAAAATCACTGGGTATTGAAATTGAGCGGTGGGATAGAAGGATAAACAAATTGGTAGAACGATGAAATTTTTGGACGTGTTCAGAAATTCTCCGAAGCAATTCCAGCTACACAAAGTAAGTTTTTAATTGGTGCCTTTTCAAAAACCATCTATTCAGTTGTCGATGATTTCCATGGAATAGCTAAGAACTCTTGGAGACTAAAAACGCTATATCACCAAAGAAACTTTAGTCTTTAGTTCATTAGTGAAACCCTACACGTAAGCTTTTCAAACTAACGAGGGCCAAATACACATTTTCGTTGTACTTTTCACCGATCTGTAGCAGTGTGTTGTAGGACTATTCGTTTATCGTTTTGGTTGGTTCAGGTGTCGCCCACATGGTTATGGTTAAGATATTACAGATTCATTGCTACTCTAGAACATTTTCTTGGTAATTAAAGACTGATCCGAATTTAGGCCATGAAAGTAAATTCTTTATCTCTTGGATTGTCGCTGAGACACGAGGTTTAACTTAGATAAGACACATTCCTTCATCTTAGAGGTATGTACCTCAGGGCGTCCTACTCAGATAGTTTTCGTATAAATCTAAAGAATAATTATTGCCAATTGCTAAGCAAAACAATAAACAATCACCAATGGGGATCCTAACAAAAGGATGATTCAAAATATTGTTCCCTAAAAATAAAATATTTTCATAACCAGGCAAAAATCGTTAAATATTTTCAGTACCAAAAAAATGAATAGAATATATTTCATCCCAAAATTTAGACATCAAAATAATGATTAAATTAATTAATGACATCAATATAATGAAACGCTTAAAACAATAGGTGCTGGAATTGTTTTTCATCATTTGAGTTCCCAATGGTGACCTCTGTTTCTTATAAAAATGGTTGTAAACATCTTTGATTTTGTACTAAACATCAGCATCACTCAGTGATTTTCGAAAACGTTGTTAATCTCGCTGTGATAGTACCTTTTATTGCTTGAATCAGTTGGCATTTAGAGAGATAGCATGTCATACGTGGAGGGGGATTAAGCTGATCACGATATACGGCACTTAAAATAATGGGATAGGTCTAATTTTGGGCCAACTGTAGTTAAAAAAAGCCATGAAAGAATAATAACTTATATCTTTTAATACCACGATAGATTATCCAAGCTAACATCTCAACAGTTGGGTTATCTTTAATGAATCTTTTAAATCCTACATGCTGGTAAATGGGGCACGGGACCGGAGGCTTAGCATGTACAGACTGTATTTAACGAAGTATGGTCAAGAACCTCAGGAATTTCCAGCCTTTTTTCCCGCTATTTTTTAAATTCGTTCATTTTACGGATAAACATAATTTTGAGATACTAAAGGACCCATGTTGGAAGTCTAAATGGCACAAGAAGTTTTCATGCCAGAAAAATCACGCGGGTATCCCGCAGATTCCTGCATACTTCACCCCATCCAGAAAGCGGTAAAAACTGTCCCCTGACCACCTACTGACTTCAACAACATACCAGAGCTGAGATATCAAATATTGAGTTGTTTCAATGAGGTTTTGACCGTATTATGAGGTTTGTTTCCTTACAAAACGAGGTAGGAAGCTTAGTCGTGATCAACGTTCGAAGCCACATGGCAAAACACACAAGTTCGCGTCCATAGAAAAAGACGAAAACAACATTTTTCGTATGTAGTAATAAAACTCCGTTATTCGTAAAACTCAAATCTAATCCTTATCCCTTTTCACCTGCGGTGGATATTTATACTACAAACACGTTATAAAAGGCATGTTGATACTTATTGGCTAAAACGCTTGCCTTTACTTTCTTGGTTTTAAAAACCATTATTTTCGTCAGTCGTATTATATCACTTCACATCCATCTTATCTCAGCTTTCTATATGCTAACATCAACTGCTACGTTGGATGAAAGCCACTGTTTCTAAATTTCTTACTTTCTTTAGAAATTTGTTATTAAATCGACTATATAAACAATTATCAAACAAACTCCTTTGCTGACACATTTTGGAAGGTCAGGTCACGATATTTTTTCTTCGATACATACCGGACATACAGTAACCTGCTATACCCACAATAAGAAATAACTAACAAAACTTGTCATTGCTAAGGCCAGTGAAAGTTTGCCGTTGCTTGCATTTGCAATTTTAATATTGGAAACATTTCCAAAGCTGAATAAATATCCGGACTCTTAAATTTTCTTTGGGAAAGGTTTTGGAGTGTACCTTGGGGATTCTTGAATCACAACAATTAAGTTATTCCCTTAAAAAATACACTGAATTCATGCATTTCGACTGACTACTTTTTCACACCTCACAATTCGGAATATCCTGGCCATGTTTATAGAAAAATTGGTATGACTTTGGATAAAATGGTAAACGATTTCAAAGGATAGAAAAGCTGAAGCGTGAACTTACCGTTCCATTGCGATTTCGAAGGCATCCATCACATATTAGTGTTTTCGATGAGGCGACTAGACTTGCATGCTACAGTAAAGAACATACAGGCGAAGGTCACAGAAAGAGTACGATGTGTAGGTAAAAAGTAGGGCGTAACAATTTTGAAACAGTAAAAAAGAATATAGCACTGGTTTCAAAATCAATTCTTGAAAAGCTTTTTATTAAAAGATACAACGCATTAAAATCATCTGCGATCAAAACATCTAATGAATACAAATACTTTCTAAATAAAGCAAGAACTCATATTTTTCATTGTAATGATAAAGATGAAACACAATAAAGCACTGGATGACGTTTTAAAAAGTAAAAGTGAAAAAACAATGGTGAAAATGGCGGCTGTCTCATAAACTACACTGAGAGACAAGTGGGAAAATCCAATTGATGACGTCATTGCCCACATTTTATCACATTATCATGAATAATGAAAGTGATTATGACTAAAAGAATGACTTGTTTGTTTTTAGTTGATTAAAAGCTAAAGTTTTCGTCACTAAGTTCTCCGTTCTTCAAAGGGTGAAGAAAATAAACCAGATTAAGCTGGATATGAACACAGCTGCGCATTAATGGTCATGCAGAAAATTAATTGCATGAATCAAATCTGGTTCCGGGTCAAAAGCGAGGTTGTTTGCTGCTTCATGCTCAATAAGATTTAAAAACAGAAACGGAATATTGATGAAGGGGCAAAAGACGTGAATAGCTAAGCTTTGGTCCAAAACAAACCTATACTTTGTTTGAGCAACGCAAAAATTACTTTGATAAAAAAATTAGAGCCTCCTTTGTCTGGGCTTGGAGTGGACGAATCCACCTTTAGAGAATTTCTGGCGCTAGCTTTGTGCGAATAAAATTGTCAACAGAGGGGTTGTTGAACAGCATTCTGATGCAGCTATAAGATTTCAGCAGTGACTGGAATGACAACTGTATACAGCATGGGTGTGCAATACCCATAGTCTGTGAATCAATATCTCTAATTAGGTAGCCTTAAGACGTCTATATTGTTTAGAATCCACGGCACCCTTCACACTTTTTCTATCCTGATCGTTTGTGTTGGGTCTCTGCACAAGTCCATAGTTGTTGCCAATTAGGCCAGCTAACCTCGTCGCAACGTCAAGAAAAGCACGGTGCTCTAAGTGACTTAATTTATAACAGCATTATGCAAAGAAAATGTCAACAGGAAAATTGAACTTCAATGGCTTAAACAAAATCTCGTTAATAATACGCTAGATTTGGTTAATAGTCTTAGAATCTAAACCATTCTTAAGGAAATGATAATACTTATGTCTCTTAGTAATTTTGCAGATTAAGAGGCTCAAATGGAAGATACCATGAGAAATTTTGACTAATGGATCCAATGACGAAGATATGTATTTCTAGACATGTATTTAGAAGACATGACTGTATGAGATTTGGTGACTTGTTTAAGAAGTCAAAAAGCTTGTATTTGCCTTTCTTAAACTGAAATATTTTATTGATTGAAGAGCATGACCTCAGTTTATACGGCTTTGACCTGATGAGATATACATAAATTAAGGTTATATTGATAACAACAATGGCAGTGTGCACGGATTTGTGGAGCTGACTACCATTCATCAACTACTTGTCTTGAATAAAATGCAGTCATCTCAGTTGGTGTTAGGAGATCCAGCATTGAAACTACACAAACTAACTCCAATAACTAAAGCTAACAACAAGTGAATGCTAACAACTAAAATAATATACACTTCACCCAAAAGTAGTGTCTCTGAAAAGACTAGTTGAAAAATGTTTCATGCAAAACAGCTGAAAAATCTTTAGTGCAATTGACTTGTAGTGGTAACACACAACAAAATAATAGAAAGTTCCAAAATTCAGTTACTTGCATAGACAGCCTCAACTTATATTATTCCCTACTCAACTACTATGTTCCAACCTAAGTGACGTATATTCTGGCCCTATGGCAAGGTTAACCTTATCCAAAGAATATCAGACATTAATTTCCAAAAATTCGACAATGAGAATAAACACGTCTGACAGGATATTCCTCAATACCAAATAACTTCCTGGATGCATTAAGCCGCTCTAACCAGATAAAGTCAAGCGGAGTTAACAAAAGTAGCATCACAGAGATTGGAAACGTGGCTACCGAACCAAGCGTTTTCTACTTCCGAGAAAAACCAGCACCCATTCAGTTCAGATAGAGATTATCATTGTTCATCGTCTAGGAGATGGATTTGTTCACAACCACTGAATATAGGAAAACACCTTAGGTTCATATTGATGAGACATTTAGCTCATCATGATGATGATGATGATGATGATGATGATGATGATGATGATGATGATGATGATGATGATGATGATGATGATGACGATGATGATGATGATGCTGATGATGCACATTATTGCCAACAACAGGCACGTTGGGTTAAGATTTAATTTGGAGCTAAGAAATAGGGCTTGCAAGAAAATCTTTTCACAGAAAAATCCGAGTTAATTTCTAGGATTCTTAGGAATACATTAACAGACCTAAATCTACCAAAGAAAAACTCTAAAAATGGATAGAAATGATTCCCGTTTAGATGTGTTCGGAATGGCTCCTCTGCGGAGTTTAAATAAGTGTTAACCATTTGGTCTTTTAACGTTGTTTATTTTAAAATAATAATAAATAATAAATAATAATAATGATAATAATAATAATAATAATAATAATGATAACAACAATAATAATAATAATAATAATAATAATAATAATAATAATAATAATAACTTAATTCAGATTAAAGTAGGGTTTATTGTAATTTGCATGTATTGAATTATAATTTATTCTACTTTTATAGTTAATTTATTTTTAATACTATATCATTTCTTGCATGTTTTTTAAGTGGAAGTGCTAATTAATGAACTGCTTTTTGATGGAGTAAAGTGACCAAAACTTCATGCTATAAATTATTCATGGCTAATACAAAAAGCACACAGCAAAAGGAAGAGGGGCCCTAGGTTTAGTTTTAGCCATGACGTAGTCTAATAGCCTATCCTGTCACATCAAATGACGTTTGACGTTTCTTGGGCCCCTGAACGGTCACTGGAGTCCTTTACAAGAAAACCTGAACTACAAGAAGCTAGAAGAAAAACAGTATATCAGAAAACCTGGTATATTTTATCTGGTAGCTTCGATCCAGAATTAGAGCTGAATCAAGAGCCTCAATAACCTGTAAACCTCGAAAAGTCGAACATATTTCTGATTCTCTTGTATCCGATCGAGTTTCAACTGTATTTTCAAATACCAATGTCCCCACCCTTGCTTCTTGACCTTCGCTAGTTCCTGTTTCATTTCTGCCTACAAAGCACTGTTATTAAACGCAATGAAGCTGAAAGGCCTTCAGCTATCAAAACTACTCAAACTTCTCCTTCTTGGTTAGATATTCTAATTTCTTTCCTTTCGAATGTTGCTGCATTCTAATGTTAAAAAAGACCGGTTGTCAATGTACAGCGCTAAAATGGATACGTTTAAGCATTTCGTTTACAGGGGAACCGGTTCAGCGCATCATTACTAGCTGTTACGGGACTTTCTAAAGCACACGTAGTCAATGCTTTAAATGTTTCCAGCATATAATAACAAATAGCCCCTGTGATTGGTTAGTTAGAAACGTAAAAAGATGTTCTGATTGGGCAAAGACCCTATCCATCCTTATCAGTGCGGTCAGCAAATGAGTCACATGTAATCGATGATTAAAACGAAAATCCTATTCTACTGAATTTCCGTTTGATCTCCGTGACAATATACATTCTTCCTTAGTTCAAAAGGACTCAGAGAAGTGGTCTTAAGACTTCTTACCAGCCTCCTAATAAGATACAACTTCGGTTAAATGACGGATGAGGATAATATCTAATGGCTCTCAAACCGCTCTTGTTTTTCCAGTAGTTTCAAATGTGTAAAGTTGTTAACTGTCCCTACTTACACAATATTCAAGAAAGATAAAATATTCAAGCAGGATTACAAGCATATCCAAATTTGAGTTCTATTTTGATAAGTTAAGATTCGAATGACACGAAACATTGTCCGTACACTTTTTAGACCGAGGGGAAATCTTTCCAAGAAAATCTCGTACACCTTTCATGAAAATCCTATTGTTTTATCTGAAAATCCCTAGAAATCCTTTTGTTTTAGGTAAAATCTCGCACGCTATTTGCAAGAGTGAATTGCCCCTCGTTTTAGACTAGCACTCATACTAACAACATGCCAACACACATGCAGAGTCTGTGGCTGGTCCAATTCAAACTTAAATGGTAGTAGCTCTATTTTTCTTTTGAAAAGGACGGTTTGTAAGTGAACCCACAACGCTCAAATTTCAAAACCTACGCAGTTTTAAGAGAACGAATTTACACAGATAATTTGAGCATAAAAAGTTACAATAACACCGTTTTTATTAGGAAAGAGCTTGGAAACCAGCCCATGCCACAGGAAGAAGTCCATGCCACAGGAAGAAGCCCATGCCACAGGAGGAGCCTTGCACAGCGCGATGTAGGCTCTTTCCTATTTCCAGTTAACCTTCAGTATACGTGTCCGCCAACAAAGCTGCCCTTAAAATGGCAGATTTTAAAATTTGAGACTCTTATTTACCCAGTAGATGATCCTTTGTCAACAAAAAAGAAATCTTTTGACACAGTATAATTGTCTTTAAGGTCCGCCAATCTTATATCGCATAATCTTCAATAACTCGTGGGCTACCCATTAAACTCAAAAGGAGGCTCTTAATCTTTTAAATAAGCGACTATGTTCTCTTCATTAAAACTTTGGTATATTACAAATACTGGAATCCACATGAGGTGAAAACGCATAAATTCCTATTATTTACCTTCTAACTGTATTATTGGAAATTTTAGCGCTGCCTTTGATCGATCAGAAAAATTGATACTTAAAATCAGGTATATAATACTGAATGAAAAGATGTTTAATAAGAGCAAGTATAAGTCATCCGAATCAGAGCAAAACCCCCTAGCCATTTTGATATGCTTTGCGTTGTTCAAAGGCTACGTTACGTGACAGCCTGGCAACCAGTAAGAGAAAAAGGCCAAATTGGAAGTTTATTCAAGTATTAAGAAGATAGACTCACCTCTGAATTGACAAAATAGAGTTTTCTCTTCAAGAACTCGCACTGTTAAAAGAAAAGCTTCACGCTTAAAGATCCAGTTGATAATTAGGATGACCTCATACGAGTATTATATCTGAAATAGCTCGAAATGTTCTGAGCAGTTAAATATATACCAAACACAACAAGGATTGATCGATAAGATCATTTTTAAGAAGCGAAGAAGGTAAACCAGTGACATTCCGTCTTAGCGCCCAAACTGAACCTTCATAAGGGTGAGAAACAGTCAAATTCAACCGAAATTCTTTAAGGCAGCGTTTGTTTAGCATGATGATTAGAAGGAGGTTTCTTGAATAAAGTTAGATTACATTTGATCACACGAGAACCTTGATGTCATTCGTTTATCAGAAGTAGGCACTAACTGGAATACCACTTGAAAATTTCTTGCATGCACTTTCTTCAGAATTTCATAATTTTCGACTTATAGAAACTTTGCAAAAGCTAAGATAAATGTGAAAACAAGAAGTCTGGCTGATCAGCCCATCAATAAGCTACAATCTACTTTTTCATATACGCTGAAACTTATAAATAACTTTTTATAAAGATAGATGGGAAATTTTGAAACGACCACTGGGAATCTTAAAAATATTATAAAAATAGGTCGATATGGAAAATTTATGGGGTAGGAGCGTATCTCACGATATCGCATCTCGTGTCAAGCAGTTTTGTGGCACTGTGGTCCAAAAAGGAAGCCGTTATCAAGTAGTAACGAGGTGGATGTGGCTCACTGCTAGTACAGCGGTGGCAAGTTGTGACATGAATCTGTGTTGGGCAGTTATAGATCTAAAGTTCGTTGGAAGGTTAGAGAGGTAGCGTGTACGTATAAGAGCTTTTAATGTACAGAATTATACATACAAATGGTGAAAAAAGAGAAAGCACATTGGGTAGATAAGCCAGTGTGCCGCGCTCGTTTAATGAAGGAACATCAGCTGTCTGTGCATAAGAGATCGTTGCAGAAAGCTGGGAAAACAATTTAAGCAAAAGCATTTCTGTTAAAGGTTCGTGGAGCCTTGTATTTGCGACAAGAAGGATCGCGCTTTTCAAAATGAAGCCAATGATTAATTTTCACCTAAATTAGAGACAGAGTAGCTAAATACAAACATTAAAACTGCTCATACCTTTGATCGACCAGTTTCTTTATCAGCTTGTGAAATAATCTCCTCGATCCCTTTAATCTAGCAAAAAGTCACAAATAATTTTAAATATGCATGTTATCTGTAATGATAACAAAAGTTTACAAGACGCCTTTTTATAAACCAGATTTTTCTGCCAGTCATATGATTTTAAATATATTTGGTGCAATTTCTGTTTAGCTTAGTCGTTTATATCTTGGGAAGACGCTTGAGCAGCAGATTACAAAGATATAGCCTAATGCAGAATACTTATAACATTCTTAAATCCGTTGCTGATAAGAAAATCTGACATCTCTTATCATTTTAGGCCCTTCTGATCCGGTATAGATGTCACTGTAATCTAACTTTGAAGGTAAGATTTCAAACTGTGGTCCTCGGATTTCTCCTGATGGATTGAAACAGCCTTTAGAAGAGGCTTAATTATCAATTTTTAGGCAAATACAATATATAGGTATAGGAGCATGAGAATTTGTTTAATTTCAACTACCAAGGTTGTTGATGGGGTTTACATTTAGATGTAGAAACTGTTGTCGACATGTCGAAATAAAATACATTTCATGACTCGAAATATTTTGAAATATACCTTATTTCTCAACAAATTACAAATTTACATACTTTGCTGCGTAAAATTTACTTTTCTATCTTTAAACTGCATAACTTCGATGCTATGTATGAATGGCTATTTCCAAAATCAAGACATTACAATTTCATATAGAAATACGGTTTCCAAGCGAACCAAACTTTCAAAATCGCTCAATGACTAGTTACCAACCATGCACAAATCATAGATCAACCTAATCTTCAAAATGCTCGACCCCCTGGTTTGCTAGCTACCCATAGGCGAATCAGATGTAGAGTTTCTCAATGCTACTGAAACGTGAAACCAATGTAACCGTTTGTAAAATATTAGTTTGAATGATATGTCTGGCGACGTCCCGTCAGCGAAAAACCAACTGTTAATTAGCTGGATAAATAGAGTGTATAGATTTTATTGCATATTGACAATAGAGGACAGAATATGAATACGTTAAGGAGTTGATCTGGCAGAAAAAACACAAGCCTCATAACAACTTCAAAATTTTCTTTACAAAATTGAGCGACATTTTCGGAGCCGTATTAGTTTTATAGGGCGATGTTCCACAAATTTGGCAATAATTTTAAAGATTCTGTGGAAGTCAAGCTATGGTAACTTTTTAAAAAATTCAAAGCTCTATATGGGTAAGTCCAAGTATCTATGGTCAGCAGCTGGTAGATAAATAATCACCAATTGCCTTACGGCAAAGTGCGGCTCTGCTCACGCCATACCACTTTCTACTTCAAAAACTGCGCTTTAGTCTATCGAATTCAAATACCAACCTTGCAACTTTTGATACCGGAAATTGGCAACGAAGAGAGCATAAAATGGATAAATGATAAATTTGAGGTATAACTTACTGAATCATGGAGAAGATACTTGTCTTTAGAAAAATCTGACGTCTGTGAACGAAAATGCATTATCAAAGCTGATTCATGAAAGGAGAACACACTGAGGGAGTTCGAATTGAATAATGAATATGATAAATAAATATTTCCTTCTGCCTCTGAAAGAACTTGACTTGTCATGAAAGGAAAAACAAAGGATAAAGACGGACATACTATGTTAAATAATAAAACCAGTGGGTGAGAATAGCTGTTCAGATTGCAATTATAACTTTGACTGGAGCATAAATTGTTAAAAAGTTTCAAAATTATATACAAGCAAAAGAAACTTACAAGTTTTTCTATTGTGCTGAACAGCAATGGATATTTTACGAGCCTGTTTCTTGGGGCATCTAAAGAAAATTAGAAGAAATAAAAGGAGGTATCCCAATTTCAGATCAATATCATCTAAGTAGCAACAAAATGTGTCAAATTAGATTAACGGAACAGAAGCAATGAGCTTAATTTTGAATAGCGATATTGTCGAGGATACAAAAATAGCGAAGTCCTATAATGAGCCAACAATTAAAACCACTTTCAAAGAGCATGCGCAGTAGTTATTTAGCTTAAAACAGATAATAGCCAGATGGTGTTTTGTTCAGGCCTTCAAAAAAATATGATATTAGCAAAATCCATAAAAGCATTTTGTATCAAACGCATTTAACTTGTGTTTTGCATTTCATCAACAAGATTTATTTTCTGTTGACAGCATCAAAAACCTGGACAGCATTGTTTGTGATAAAATCCAATAAATTTTAATAACATGTGGTTCCCAATTTATATATGAGAAATATTTTCTTCAAAAGAATAATTAACACACCATCTATTATTTTGAATTCAAAGAAAATCTAATTAAAGCAACAATTTAAGGACATAGTTTCGCTCAATTGAATATGAAGTTGGCTTTTGCTAATAGCATTTTACGCCCCCAATATGGTTTAGCGGTGGTGAAGAAAGATTTCCATTTATTTTGAAGAATAATATTGCAAATTCATAGATATCAGAAACGATATATGATTAAAAAGAGAATTTCAGACAGGAGGGAGTGTTGCTTTGAAAAAATGTGATATAGAACACTACAACGGTTGCCTGGTGACGGACATCAAACTGAGAGAAGTTAACATCATCAAATCATGTGCGGTATTAAATAACACGAAAACCAAATTCATTTCAGCGATAAATGATGTTAAGAGAACCTACACATCCTGCATCTACAGATTGCATTAGCTTATGTTGATGATTAATATAACTTATTTCAAGAAACAAATGAGGTAATAAGGCCGTTATGACTCCACAGGTATTGAATGTGCAAATTATAACATTTCTTGCGTAAATTTCCTCGTAATTTTCTGCTCATGACTTCTTCTGTAAATGGTCTGATTGGTTATATTTCAAACCTCCAAAAGCAAGGAGAGAGCGGAACTTTATCGATATCTTAAGATTTAATGTTGGCTTCAGATTCACTCACCTAGGAAGTTCCATAAATCAAGCTTGCGGCTAAATGGTGATTCTAAGCAGCGCTGTAAGACATTAATTTAAAGTAATTAAATCGATTTAATCTAATAAAAGTGGCAAGTCTGAAAGTTGAAAGCAGAAATCAGAAATCAAATAGAATTATATCAAAATTGATTCCGAGTGTTCTTGCAACCGGGCTTTTGCTTTCTTAAAAATGTTTAATCATTAGAAATGGTAAGAAAGATAATGGGCATATCGATGGCTGTTCCAAATGACAAAAGCTTAAGAAGGTAGCTCTGTCTTCTGAACAAAAAAGTAAAGTCCATCTTCTATCTTTCATCTATTTATCTATTCTTCAGTCTCTTTAATCAATCTATTTAATTTTTAAGATTCACCAGATATGCTCCCGCTTTATTGATTTTGGGTGCAGTAGTCAGACTTCTTCGCGTAATCAGTCAATGTACGGTAACCAACGCCTGATGGTGCACAGGTGCTATCTACCTGTCAACAAGTTATCTACAAGTTGGATCGTGGGATAAATTTACAGGGGAATGCTTTTTGCTCAAAAACATTGGTACATAGAGCTATTTCCGGGTACTTAGAACTTAGAACTACTAATAACATTTTTGAATAGGGTCATTGACATTGATAATAAGAGTAACACAGGATTCGCGGCTTTAAAAATGATGACAGGGTTACAAATATGGAGCTTCAGAGGCTCTCCAAGAGCTCACAAAGAATATACATATTTCGTTATTTTACAAGCAGGCTGCTCATATTATCATTGGCTGTGTAGAATAAACATACAAAATCATTTTGAAAAATTATGAAAAATTAGTTTAAATGATGAACATTTCGATAGGTAGTCACTTTAAATGGAGCTGCGTGGTAGCGTTTTATCTTTAAAAAATTTCTAGCTTTAATTTTCAGGGGATGAAATACTTGACATTCCCTTAGTAGTACACTTTTTGCCTGTTATTGAATGGGTTTATTAATGAAAATGGGGTCCTATATACTATATAATCAACTGCAAGAACTCATAATTAGCTGTTTGCGGAAATATTGGTACACAAATAATGTTATAACTATAAATAATGATTCATTGTATGTTATGTTACATTGTCCGTGGTGAGACAGAAGATAAAATAGAAGATAAAACAGAACTGACGTTAATATAACGCCATACAAATCTCATATAAAAGTCCTGGGTACTAGTATTCACAATAATGTCACGTCATTGATAAAACGTAAGCTAATTACCTGTAAAAAATCTGCGAAGGCTGAATTTACTTTTAGTTTATTGTCTAAAAAGTGTTTCCGGTTGAATTGTTGAGCGCAATAAGGCACATAAGGTTCTAGGCCAGGTATCTATGATGCAAAATTAACCGATATTATAAACTGCACAACATATATGTCTATAAGGATATATTACCATACAGCAATTCGATTTGCTATCGCGAATGCAGCTACAAGAATAAATAATCAGGTTGTTCGAATTTCGTGATTTCAGTTTATAGTTTTCGATCATCAATAGCATTCAAAGAGCGATAGCTAATGTCAAATGATAAAAAAATTCAGTAATGATAAATCTTTGTTTAGATGCCTATATAATGTCAAAAGCTTAAAATATTCGATGTGAACAATAAGATCTTTAGGGACGGATTTAAGAGGCAAGGATGGGGTGGGAGGAGGGTGGGGGTGCTAGGCGATGATCTGCCTTTTGCACACATCCTTCAGGAGCCTAGAAAATTATGGAAACGCCCATCTAACTAAAAGGCAAAGAAGATGAGGAGATACATAAAGTGAGATTTTGGCGTCAATTGATTGGCAAAGAGGACCAGAAATTTTGTTTACCGATTCAAAGCTAAATTTACCTAACGATACAAAATAATAGGGAGTTGTCGCACCCCTACACCCCCCGGTAAGTCCGTCTATGCATATCTTTTCAAATTTTGATATAAGCAATTGAACGACTGAATATTGTGTGCCACAACAACCAACTTAAAGCCTAGGCAATGTCCCTGATATTCCTAAGAACACAACAAAAGCAAAACCCAAGCAAGTGCAAAGCTATAGCAAAACTATTCAAGCCAACGATAGAAGCATTGTTAGAGAAATGATAGAGCATAAAAGCAATTCAAGAAATGTTAGCATATTTCAGTGCTACGATTAAACAGTACTCTTTGTCTCAGATTGGGCTTAAAAGTATCAAACCCAGTTATGATATTACAATGCTCCAGCATGAATCCTATGAGTCGGTTGTCATTATTTATTTTGGCAAAATTTGAGCTACCCTACACAAGAATAATCATTGGCATTTTTACATGCGATATAAAAAAAATCTTTTTCTCTTGAACAATTTCAATACCAGGCTCTCCATTACATGCAATAGTGAAACCTCCATCATGTGGACAACTGTGGTCAATCGACACACTGTCTGATGCAAAAAGTGTCCGTTGACTGGAGGTTTCATGCACATAAACTTGGTCGCAGACATCATGGAGCAACATTATTGGTCTATTGTTTGGAATTCTGTGGACAGGACCATTAGATGTTGCTGCACATTATTGACGATTTAGTCACAATATGAAGAACGAAGTCTTCAGGCACAGACAGACGTGGACAGCCCCTTATGTCCTTTTTTGATATCATTTCAATGAACATTAATTAAAACCAATATAAAATGAATAATCTGGTTATAAATCGACTACATCTACATATATTCACTCCAATGACATTGATAGAGTCAAAGGTATCAAAAAGTTCTCAAAATTAATTGATAGAATTTAAACCATTTTTAAAACGCAAAGAAGCAAAGTCAATTATCTTACCCAGTTGATTAAAACTTGCCCAATCTCATCGATCGATCCATCTTTGTTTCGTAATCCTTTTAGTTTAGCCAGCAAATCTACAACAGAAAAAATTCTTCGTACACTACTTAAAAAAAACTCTTGAGTTGACAGTCCTACGATATTCCTAAGAATAGACAAACAATTACCTGTCATTAGTTTTCTGAAAACAGCTGCTCAGTCACAAAAACATAAAAATGGGAAGGTAAATTTACTAAAAACATTACTTTGAGGCTACCATTTTACACAATGCACACATTCTTAAAGGTTTTTGAATAATGTGAAACCTCTACATATATAAATATGAGGCACCTGTGAGACCATTCCGCTGTAGGGAGTGCCTGCTGAAGGGAGGTGTTCATAATAGGGCGGTGACCATTATGCAAAGACTCGTCATAGCGAAGGTCGCCTAAACCTCTTACCACTCCACTAGTCTGACTTTTAGAAATTGTCGGAATTTCAATCTGAGCTCATCCAACCTAGACCACGATTATAGGAAAGTGCTTGTTATTTGGATTTGCCCACTACAAGAATTTGCCGAAAAAGTCTAGCTTCTTCATGAAGACATAACGGGGCTTCGTGGACAAAACGTTAAACGCAGGATGTGAATTGTTCGAAAAAATAACTTTGCTGCTGTTTAGAGGTATCCCAATTAAAGCCCGTTTAATGAGGCACAACTTAAGATTATCAATAACGGTGATGTATACTTGAAAACAAATATCTTTGAAAACAGCACTGCACCAAGCTAATAGTTCAGTGTAGGCATCCACTAACTTTACTAGACTTTAATAGTTAGGCATTGAAGCTTTCTTTTCGAATTCAAGCCTCCATCAATTTGAGTAGTCCATTGGTTATTAATCAGTTGAAGAGAGGTGTTGACTTGGAGTTCCGAGCATTGTCAATTCATTTGCTTTTCTTTGGTAAACGACTCGTTTTGGGCTTTGAATTAGCAATTACGATTTTCAAGGTGTGGCAGTTTTGTATGCGTCTTATAGGTATACACCTCCCCTGGGATAGATATTTTTTCAAATGTATTATCACGATAGGATGACTGAAAATACGAAACATATTACAAAAATATAGAAAGAAACCCAAAAACACACCTTGGTGTAACGGTAACAGGCACTCGACATTACCAAATAACATTGCAAGTTCTTCCTCGTTCAGCAAATTGAGCTTTGACATTTCATTGAAATAGACCTAAAACACAAGCATCAAAATTTGCACTAACCACTGCATTGGGCTATTAAAAAAAATGCTGTAATGCTACGGACAGAAGTTTAAGTCCACATATTGCGTTGAGAAGATATGTTGTGAATTTGTAATTGGCTTGGCAAAAGCAACGGAAAACCAAATGCAGTATCATAGGATAGGTATATTTCAAGTAGACTTAATCTTGATCCTTTATAAACCAAAATATCTGATATGAAAATATTTTTCCCTGCGTTAATTGACAACTACAAACAAAAATTACACCTGGCACCATACTATGGTCAAACTGGCCATTAGCCACTGTGAGCCGCCATATTTAACTACCGTTTCCACACTTCGTTCCCTAATGTATATCTAATATAAATTGTACATTAGAATATACCTTGATCCAGCATTTGATCGCGGAACATGAATAACTATTAATTTATGGAAATTTTAGATAAGCGCTAAATAATTATGTTTGTCCTTTGACTAGTATCAGTGCAACGCAATCGCATAATATTGCAGCCAAACACACCTCTTTTAATAATTTCAAATCTTCTATCAGATCTTCTTCCCCGCAATACAGCTCGAATATAGCCTGACGAAAAAGTGTGCTTTATCGATTTATCAAGAAAATGCATTCAGAAGAAATAAGGTTTGTACTATTTACCATAAGTACAAGAATCAAACAAAAAAGTAGTGGTACGAAATTATTAACAAATTGAAATTTAAGAATAAGCTACATATAAAAAAAATTACCAAATTTAAAAAAATTCAAAACTTTAATGATTTTTGCTTCGATTTATATATCGAATGCTGTAACTTCTTCACGCTAATACATTAATAATCGATTCACATTGCTTTTGCAAATGCAATGAGAAAAAAATCCTTTCATTTGCATGCATTTTTGCGATAGTTTGATTTGTTTAGTTTGATATGCTATAATGGAAGAAAAGAAAACTGGCTTTTTGCTTTCAAAATAAGTAAAATGCGAACGGTAAAAAACATTCATGAAGCTTCAGTTGACCAGACCAAAATTTTCAGCAAGCTGGTGTAAATTATTAATTCATAAATTAAAAAAGAAAGCACGTGGACCCAAAAGAGATTTGCCTAATAAATTCACTTATCTGGTTAAATCAATTTAATATAGACAGGAAACCTCGAAGATAAAGTACAAAGAGTCTTTATTCGTTATCGATATAAATTCGAATAACAAAGATAAAACTGAGCTGTGCATTTAAAGCATGAGTTATGCTAAATATTTCCAATTACCAGATTGGATCCGTGAAAATTTCTGAATTTCAAGGCAATCTACCACTATGTACTTACCTCCTGCCTTTTAATTTGTTGTGACGTCAGACATTCTTTGATGTTGCAGTTAAAATCAGCGACAGTTTCAAGCCACAACTAACAATGATAGGTTAGAAAAATTTCAGCACCAAATATACAATAAAACACGGAAGTTTGCCACGGGGAAATCTTCAAAATAATCGCAAGATTGTCAGAGAAAATAATTTGGAATCGATAAATGATAAAATGGCATGCTTTTCAACATATGAAGAGCAATGATTACTATTGGTTTCTCGACTTAACATGCAAAATAGCCTTTGCACGAGACAGGGGGAGGTATAAAAATTCTTATTAACGCGTAGGGCTATAGAAGGATTTTCCAGAGCATAGAGAAAAATGATTAGTTTCGGGTTTTCTAAAAATCAACTTCACGAAATACTCAGAGTTTTTGCTAAATCTCTTGTCACACGAGCGAGTACTAGCCCTTCTTGAAAAAGTTGTACTCCAAAGGAGCTTAACATGCTTCCACAAGTGCAAAAAACACAGAGATCATTACTAAATGATACCATATAAGGTTCAGTACAGCACATTTCAGTTTTCTGAACTTATCTTACCTTAGAACTCCTTCTCCTTACAGGAGTTGGCAATTGAACGTATTTCTTAATTTTGGTTTTGGTGTTCATAGCATCCTCACTTCTTAGACTTGGTGAACGCTAAAGGACAATACAGAATATATTTAGAAATAGAATTAAACCAAATCATACCGAACGATCTGTTTCACTGCACACTTTTTGAAAAAAAATTATTAATCACCTCGACTTCAAATGTGTTAAATCAAGGAAACAGCGTAACCAACAGGAGTAATAAAGATCAAAGGAACAAGGTGATTGAGGCGCGTTCAGAAAGAGACTTTTAGGCCTTTTAGGCGGCTATCAATAAAGAATCATTTTTAGTATCAACTATCAGTTGTCTAGAAACACAACTCGCAGAAACAAATGAGAGAGAGTGAATCACAACCCATAAAAAACCATCGATGGTGACAGAAACAAATATTGCCATACCTTGAGCTGTTTGCCAACTCTCGGTGATGTGAAAACTCCGCCGATAGAAGCCATTTTGCGTAGACGGTTTCTCCAGCTGTTTCGAGTGCCCTCTTCTCTCTGTTCAAAAGAAAAATATACGTTTGAAGGCATTTTCAAAAAAGAAATCAGCAGCAACAAATATAGTTGTAAATTTATCGAGTTCTAATTCACTACACAAAACTATTTTTGGGAAATAAGCAAAGCATCGAAACTGAGCACATAAACCAATTTCTGCCGAAAATTACAAATTTGAAAGGCTCCCTCTTCTCCTCTAACTTTTGCAATTGCGATTGGCAAGGGGATGCGAGTAATTTTTCCCAGAATTTTGAACGAGTGTGGGTTGTCTTTTCTGACGTTAACATAATTATAGGTATTTTCGAGTTCAATCATTCGAGTGGTCGTGAGGGGAAGGGAGGGGGGAATTCGATGGGCTATCATCAGAAATTTCTCTTTATTAGCTTCAAAACGGCGTTGCTTCCAGTTCATATTACAGAAGGAAGATTCTATGTTTCAATGTTTCAATGCAAGAAATTTCCAGGTTCCAGAATTGGGTTTCGATGCAGCCGCAACAAATCGCGCTTGGAATAAAATGAAAAGGGTCAAGTGACCTTTTTTATTTGTTACGTCAATAACCTCGCTTGGATGCGCAGTGGTTTTTGTTGTAGTTTAGTGTAAGGCTAAGTGATGAGACTACCTAACTGTGCCTCATCTGCAATAAGAGGCTCACCTTCGGTGTTACTTGACACAATCTTAATTAAATCTCTTACTGACTATTTATTTCATAAAGTTTCTGTTTAACGGAGACGAGGTAAACGAGAAAACAACAAATTCAATGATCCAGGAAAAAGTTCCTTAACACCATAATAAAAAGCAATATCATCCAGCTCTCTATTTTGATTGATTATAGAACAGACATAGTCGACACCATGATTCAAGTATAGAGCTAAATTGTTTCGATGCAAAATTAATTGGGTAGGGGATAATATGTCCTAAAACTTAGATCAGTTTTGCTTTCAACATTCTCGATCTCATTTACTTTGTCCATTGAAAATTACCAAAATTATCCAAGAACTAGAATATATATGAGAAATCCTTTCTTTGGTTATTGATATTGTATCTGATGATTGTTTACACATGAAACTCAGAGTTGTGTTACAATAGTCTGTTTATTAAAGTCTATCTTAGAAACCCTTCCTATATTTATCCTAACAACTGGGTTTAGGGGAGGGGGGGAGAAAGGAATTAAAAACTCTTTAAAATACAAAAAACCCAGGAAATGTGGCCCCTACAAATAATTGCTGTGAAACAAGGAGCCACTGTCCATCTTACCATTCTTCCTGGGGTCTTGTCAGTTTTTTAGAATAAACCTCGTCAATTGCCGTTAGAACAAAGCTTTGAATGTAGAGTAAACAGAAGTAGAAATAGCAAAACATTTACCTTGAAGCATGAATCAGTTGATGCCAAGCTTACGGTTTCAAAGTCATCACTGGTTGGACGCTTGAGGAAATTTGAAGAAGGAGCAGTGATATTTATTGAAGATAAACGAAGATAAATTCAGTAAGAACGTCTGCACGTAAAATTGACGCCAAATTCATACAAAGCTTTATAACTTCACAACACAAAAGCTTAATAATTAACTATGAAGAAAAATCAAATTTGAAAATTTCCTAAGTACATATATTTCGTATTCATATATTTCATTGAAAGCATTCCCACCTTTGTAGATAAAATCAAATACATGGTGCGACCGAGCTTTGTCGGAGATTTCGGATCATTTTCTGCGTAGCTTTGTTTGAAAATGATAACATTTCAGAAGGTCAGCTTAACACCAAACTTTGAAACTTTGACTCTAATTATAAATAAGAGCATTTCTTATAAATCTCTTGCGCAGTTCTAAAAAACACTTTTCATTATCACAAAACGAACATTTTCTCTCAAAAAAGAAATAAATTGGTTGATGACATGAGGGCATGTGGTTACCTGGTAATTCATTTCTTCGATATACTGGCTGTTTCGATTTAGAGATATCTTCATTTTACTTGGCTGATAAACAGAAAAAGGATGAGTTAGAAAATTCATAGAAAATTAAGAGGGGTGTATAACTTCTCCCAAACACTGTACGGATTTTTCTCGAAAAAAAAGGAATTTTGCCATAGGCGTACGAGATTTTCTTGGAGCGAAATGCCGATTGGAAATCAGGCACTTATTGGTATTAGCATCAAATAAAATTGAACATATATTAGGATACAGGCAAATTTTGATTATTTACAAATTCCGATCTCTTGTATCCAGCAAAGCTTTCGGAATAGCTTTATTATTGTGAAAATAGCAAGGAAGTGTGGAAACATATGTTAAGTTCCCTTTTTCGTGCTATTATCCATTTTTGTGGTACCGTTTTATATATCATTTTATTGGATAATGCAAGGAGTCCATGGTGGTAACTTATCATTTTTCTTTTATTAGGTAATGCAAGGAGTATTATGCTGTTACCACTAGGTCTACAGTCCTGCAAGAGAATAGGTTTACCTTTGGTTCGTCGTCTTCGTAAGTTAGTTCTTTTGATGCCTCAAACTTCCGTTTGTTTGGCTGAAAAAATAGCTAAACATGTTCAGGGGGGACAATGAAAATAAACATATGGAAAGGAAATAATTTCCTTTCAATTTTCTTCAAAACCGTAACGTTTCATCAAAGTTAATACAATCTTCATAAATCTAAAAACATGCATTGACCAAAGGAAAACAAACAAATTAACGAACAAGTACTTTGTGAGCGTGTTATTTTCAGCCATTAGCTGATGAGTATGTTTGCTTGATCGAAAGCCTTTTCTTTACTTACGTAGAATATATAAAAGTAAAATTTTTTAGCTTTATAATGTTAGTCACTCCTATGGTGTAATGGACTAGATATCCCGAAAAAAACATAATTGGAAAATACTTCAGCAACCACAGAATGGATTGCAGAAACAGGCATTTTCTCAAGTTTCACGTGCTATGATTTTGGTATTTCGTGCATTTAGAAAAATTTAAAACAAGAGCCAGGTTTGAGTGGCAATACATAATTTAATCTCCAGTTAAAGTAAGGGGATTTTCGTGAACTGGACTCAATAAACAGCAAACTCCCAAATAGTTCGAATATTCAAAAACGAGCAAATTCTATTAAAAAATAAAAATAAGCAAAAGGTGGCATAAAAAGGGGGAAATTTTTGTTAGAATTAAGGAAACTCGAAATATCAGAGATTTGAATCAAATAAAGTCGACTAAATAAAGCCAGACGAGCAACTATTGCAAAATAGACTGTTAGGTTTACATAGAGTTGAAAACATTTCAGTCATTTAGATTGACAAGAGCTAAAAAGCAACACAGTATTGTCATTGACAAATTCACCGAACATGTGTATGCAAATTGCAGGCTTTCCTGGGAGTAAATTAGCACAAATGTGGCATTTTGCACCCCTAGCCTGTTTTAGGCATGTGATGGGGGTGCTACTGGTGTTTTGTCTTATTTTTACAAAAGTTTGATTACATAGTATATAGAGCCTTAAAAAACCCCATTTCTTATGTCATTTCTTCGGTTTCCACTTCAATTTGATGCTTAAAATATTTTAGATGCAGTCTCCCGCAATTCCTCTTGCCGCCGATGGGAGCTTTCTGAAACCCTTGAAAATTTTGAAAATTTGGCCCCCACTTTCAATCGTATCTCGTTAAAAAGGATATGAAAATAATTTTTAAAACAGCACGGTTCGAAAACAGCATGAAACATTCCAGTGCAAACTCTTGAAACAAAACAAGTCTATTGCAGATTTCCCTTTCTTTGAATCCAGAGCGCTATCGCTTTGTTTCCAAGTGTAACCCTTGATATTCATGCCTTTATCACAACCTGCCGTTTTCCATTCTTTGTTATTTTGACCGGTCACAAAAACCTTTTCAATTGAATAAAGAAGGGCATGCCTTTTCCGTTACGAATGAGACAACGTCACATTAACTAATTTTTGGAAAAACGGGTCATCACCTTCGGACAAATATGCATAACCCTTTCTGGGAAGGGTTGTTTAGCGTTGCGCTACGCACCACTTATATTTAACCCAGCCAGTGGTAGGAACTGGACACTGAAATCAATGGGCATAAAACCAGTAGCATGCACAACCCGAGCTTTTCAGCACGGGTCATCGGCAAAGGCTTTCACATAAAAACTGCAGCTCCTTAGAATGACGGAAGCCTGATGATCTGATTACGATATTTTGCACAAACTTGCATCAAATCTTTATTGTCGTGGGCTTAAAGAGTATAGACTAAAATGTCATTGTTGCCCCATTTCAGGAATATTGCAAACTCCTTTGTGACCCCTTTACTTTTCTTGCTGAAGATGCAAAATTTACGAGTTAAGATCAGAATAAATACGGCACAAATCTTGTCTAAACTGGAAGCCTTTTGTATAAAAATTCAACCTAATTTATCATTCGAAAATTGTATTTGGGGACATGTAAATTTTAGAAATAGGTCTATGATAAAAACGCGACTTTGTTTTCACGAGCACTGGGCTTGAAGATGATTGCAAATTATTGTATTATAATGGTTTCTGCAGCCTTGGATGTAAGAATGAAATTTACCGGATTGCTACTAGCCCCAATACTACGGTCATTTGGTCTGTGTTTGATTGCATCCAAGCGTTGCACAACAGCTTTTCAAAATGATTACGGTGACCCAGGACAGTGGACAAGACCGGTGATACACATCAAAATAAATAACACAAAATTTCTTATTTTTGTCAACTTATTAGTTTCCAGTGCTTTGGTTAAAAAACAAACGAAAAATTACAAAGAATAGGCGTGCGATTTAACATACTCCTCAGTGTGGGGAGGCGTGTACCAGCATGTACGAGTGTGATCGAACGCTTTTCCCGGGAAGGCCTGACATTGCTTTTTAGGAATCAGTTACCCTTGGGTTTTCCAAGCGATAGATACAGCCCACGTGGCACTGCTTTGTGACCAGGTGTCACCAATTAGGGCGTTATCAGACAGTGTCAATAACGAGCTTGATAACTGTTAATTACAAAAATGCTTCTGAATAGCTTTAAAGAAAATGTATTGTGTAAGTTGTTCACGGGTGAAAAGAAAATATAGTTCCAAGTACACTCGTTTCGATATCTTCTGTTGTTGAGGATGTTGTAAAGCTATCCTTACACAATAGGGGTATGCTAAGGATAGATGAATGAGAATGACCCCATCGGATAAAAAGTTTTGCGACCAAGTGTCAAATCGTTCCCACAAACCTGAAAATTAGTTTGATCTGGTTACTATAAAGCAATTTGTGAAAATGTAATTGCTCTGAATTTTAACTGCAAGTGCTATCTGGAAAAGTATATGGAAACTGGAGCATTTGAGAAGTTTGCAGTTTGGAAAAGGGTAGATTTTTAATCCAATGCATGTTTGATTCTACTTACCTGCTTATTTTCAATCGATTGGAGGGTAGTAGAGTTGGATCTGAGTTTCTGAAAAAGTAAAAATTAAGATCCATAAAAGGATACCATAAAAGCTGCAGTTTTCAGGAATTTAAACATTTTGTTCAGGACATGGCATTGCATGGCTATCATTTATAACACTTCTTCACTAACCCTTTACTTTTTCTGTCTTAAACATAAACAAAAAGAAAGATTTGAATTGCACTACTGAAAAGTTATTTGCAGAAATATAAAAAGATGAGCTTGAATTATTTTGTAAGTAAATGTGAGAAAGGGTAAAACAATAAAGGAATACCCATTCAAAACTTGATTAAACTTACAGCAGAGGCAGAGGCATAGAGGCCTGGCCAAATAAAATCCATGGAAATATATATACTTGACTTAGAAAATGTGAAGACGGATTTTCTGATCCAAGAAAACAGGATGAAATCTTATCAATGAAAGTAACAAACCATCATTCTTTTCTGTTCCTTGAGATCAGTCTTGCTAGCACTTTTGATTATTGGAACATGCTTTAAAAACAATCAAAATTGAATATTTTAAATGCAATTTCAAAGTTTGAAGACTCCTTTCACGCAACACCAGGGTTAACATGTTGTAACATGTTGCTTTGATGAGACGTTCTTAAAGCAGATAAAATTCATGGATACAAATTTCAATGAATTTAGATCTAGTTAAATATTCTTTGGTACTTCCTACTTAATTTTCTCAATTACAAATGTACCACAAAATATATCAATTGTGTGAACAGTGTGCTGATGGAACATTGTGCTTCAATGTAAATATATCAAAATTTTTAATGTTTAAGTCTAGGACTAGATGTTTACAAGTGAACATATTTGCGGAATGAAAGAAAAATGGTTTCTTGATGTCTTGAAGGCAAAATTCAAAGCTCTATTTACCCCTGAAGGGCATTATCTAATTCTGGAGGTAAAAGAGGGGCCTTAAAAAGGGATAGATAGGTAGGGACTTATTAGAAAGGCAGGGGCTTGTTTAGAAAGTTGAAGAAAAACATTCACCTTTGGAGTATATCTCCACAATCTTAAGACCTTGCTTAAAACATGGATTGTAATGTCCCAGCCAAACTTTCAATTTTTTAACTGAATTCCTTAGAAAATATGCAAGAAAGCTCAAAAAGTTGGTTTGTCTTTTAAAGATGGTGATTAAAGATGTGGCTTATTAAACGTTTTTTTGAACAGGGAGGGAGGCTTTAAAGAGTGGAGGCTAAATAGATAAAGTGTAATATGCTTTTTCGCCTCTTTGTTAAAAACTTGAAAACAAAATAAAACATACATAAAATTGACTGTTTTCTGGAAAAGCATTTTCATTTGTATTAGTCTTGTCAACCAAAACTGGCTCAAAACAGGTAGTTCTTCGTCTTTTTCCAGGTGTCATCACAATAGAGCTACAAAGAAAATGTGCAGTTTAACTAAAACAATATTATAAGTACAAAAAATATTAAAAAGTTAAAATACATCTAGGTCAAGAAAACAGTTCTTGATGAATTCAGAAAGCAAGAGGCAAATGTTTTATTATAAAGAACGTAAGCTCTAAAGTTAAAGGCAGTATGTCCCCTCTTTGATTGGCTAAATCTAACTTTAAAGCCTCACCTTTAGAGTTTGATAATGTTGGATCCTTTTAGCATCCAACATTAGTTATTGAAGGTGAATCCTAAAAAAGGCCCATCTTTAGATCTTTCAAACTGACTTGGATGTTTGATACCAAAATAAAATTCACTGCAATTCTAGCAGGGAGAGTACAATATGGTGGTTCTTCATTCTGATAGGTTATTTGTGCATTAAGCAGATGATACATTATACCCGGTGTGAGCTTTACAGCCTGGTTCACACCAGTGAGAATACGATATTCTCACTGAGTGAGATAAAATTTTCCAGTGAAACTATTTTTAAACCCGAAATCGTTCTAGTTAGAACACAGAATTCACATTGAGTTAGCTCACTCAGTGAGAAAAATGACTCAGATTTTATGAAATTGATAGTAGTTCTGACGACGATTTCGAAGTTGCTGCCTTTGCTCTTGTTTTAGTTCAAAGATCTCGTGGATCTCGTTTACGTAAACAGAATGGAAGATTTGGGTCCAGGATATTTTAGTGTTTGAAAGCAGCATGACCAGTTCCATAAGGTACTGCAAGAAATCCGCTTAGAGGACAAATGTCGCATTTACTTGTTTTCTCATAGCTGTTATCTCACTGATGCAGGATTGAAACCTCTTGGAAATTTATAGGGAAGGGTAGTGACGTAACATTGTTTGAAAACGAGGAGAAAAATTCAATTGTCCAGAATGATGCAGTGGGAACGATGATGATTCAGAGGTCATAAAATGTGTTTGCGCCATGGAGATTAGGGTTCTTCTTTGTCTGTGAGAAGGTCAGTGAGATAAATATCAAAACTTTTTGATATTATTCTCACTGACTATCTCACTGAAAATGCTCCAGTGAGAGAAAATTCATGCGCTCACACCAGTGAGATAACAGTTAATTTCACTAAAAAGTCAGTGAGAATATTGTTATCTCACTGGTGTGAACCAGGCTTACATGGATTCCACCCTGGTTGTCAGTTTCATCATGGTTAATTTGTAATTATTTCATAAAATGTAGTTTGCTATGCTTGAGAGGATCAAGGACTGTGTTTTGAATTATTGTTTAAATAGATTTTCTCGTTTTTGTTTTTTTGGGTAGATTAATTCAAAGAGCTTTTATACTGAATGTAGACATGTAGGTTTTTAGATTTAATTAATATTTGGAAATTTGTTTGTAAGTTTAGATGGATGAGATTGAAATGAAATTATTAACTTTTCTTAATTATTAAAAATTATTAAACAATTGTGATTACTTTTCTCCATGACTTTCAAAGATTGGGGGTTAAGCTTTTTGTTGAAGACCAAACTCTAGCATAGAATAAACACAGATTCAACCTATTGGTCTATTGTAGATTTTTTTAATAGTACCTTGCCCTTAATCCAGAAACTAATCCTGAAAGAACATCAAGGTGTAATTGGTTATTCAAGACATTTTTTAAACATAGCATTTCTTGAGATACTGCTGTAAAGAATAGTTCTGCCGATTAATAAACTCTGAGGACAGCGTCAGGCTAAAAGCTTTGGAAAATTTCAAAATGTCTGCTTTCTCAATTTCAAAGCCATTTTAATTAACACAGGCTAACCAATCTTTGTGTTGTTTAACCTTTGACTAATTTCACTTTTGATCTAAAAATTCTTAACAACCACCCACCAGATACAATTAAATGTACACATTAAAATGATTTGTTTAACTTTTAATTTGTCAAAAATCAAACGTTAACAATTGTATAATAAGTTAACTTTATAGATAATCCAATAGAAAAGCCTGGTTTAGACATTGGAATCAACGGGGTCTTCAAGAGGCGGTGCTATCCCTGCTTTATCTTCAAGTTTATGAAGACGACACGCGCCACGGTCACAGTGCAGCTGTGACATAACGGGTAATCTAATTAGGAACTTTTGAATCATTGCAGGTAAACACAGCGACTTGCTAAGAAAAACTAACATAAAAGACAAAAGTTTGACAGCCTTACCTACATGAAACGACGGGTGATAGAGTTCGACATGAATCGCGTTCGTCAAAATGACTAGTAGTCTTTCCACCTGGGAGGCCATCAAATCCGCTTTGCACGTTGATTGTCTGTCGTAGTCTTCGCTTTGCACGTTTAAATCCAAAAATTGGAGGCATCTTTGTAATATAATAAACCTTGAAGTTATTCCCAACGTGATAACAACTGACCAATATTTTGATTTCCTTCGAAACAACAGGCTGGTGTAACAATGTGATCTAAATCCATCAATACAAAAAAATACTTCTCAAAGTCCGATTTTTAATTTCTAACCTCTCTATGTTTCATAAATACTCCAGAATTTTTATGTAAGAGCCGTTTGATGCAAGAAAACCATTTACCAAAGGAGGCGCCATTTACAAGCGGAGAAGCGAAAGAATGCAAATTCAAATCTGCCTCATTCTCGTGGTTAGCGGTTCCATTGGCCAATCAACCAGCTAGATTTTTCCTGCGCAGAGGCCATAAATTCTCCCATCCTCGCAGTTCTATCACCCCAGTTCCATGATAAAGTGCAAGAGAAAATGTGCTCAGATTTGGACATTACAGAATTGGCATTAGAGCATTCTACGGATGTCGTAATGAAAAATGTAGCACTGACAGATTTACTTATGCACCTCAACATCAATAAAAATGTAAACTAAAATTTTTTGCAAGCATTGGCTAGGGTGCTACGTGAAAAGCGGCAGTCGTGTGACACTTCAAAGACAAATCAGTATACAGTAGAAACTCGCATAAAAGAACCTAAATTCTTTTCTGGCAGCCTGAATAAGTTCTTGATTAACAGGCTGCTATTCTAAATTCCAGTCTAAATACAACTTCCATGCGGAGTTGTATTGCTTTTGCCATACAAAACTTGTACCTTAACCTCATGTGCATTGTAATATCAGGAAAAACAAACAGAGAAGGGAAAAGTCAGCGTTATTGCAAAAGGGTGAGCAAAGACGCAGAAATTGTTATTTATAATACGAACCAAGAGAAGAAGATAAACAGCCAAGATCAAAAACTAAATATTTTTTTGATCAAGGACTGACTGACTATTTACTATAATTCTTCTTTAACGTTAAGCTCTTGCTTTGATCTGCTGTTTGAATTTGACATTCTCAGAAAATTTTTCAAGATGGTTAATTTTTACAGCACCCCAAACACACACAAATAACAACACCAAAAATTAGATTCACAATACCACAGACGGCAACAAACCCCACCCCCTAATCCGGAAGGTCATCTATACCACTGGTAAAATTTCAAAAGGCCAATCGATAACCAGAAATTTTTTAAGAAACGACATGATATCCTAGATTTATCGCTTCTTGATTGATGAAATGATTTGCTCTTTATTGTCACATTGATTGCTTGCATTTTCATTGAAGTCTTAAACTAGAAAATTTCTTTATGTTATTTAGCTTTGATATACTGGAATAAAGTTTTGAATGCCTTTTCTGATAATGGAATAGAATTCCTCTTTGGCTCCCACTTCCGCCATCCAATCGTTTCATATACGAAGGATTCCCAAGAAAAACTTCCCTAGCAGAATCAGGCTGCCTGGCAAATTCAGGAAAATTCTTAGGGGAGGGCTCGGTATGAATTTTGCCCGAATGATATTTCTTTATTGAGATAGAACCGCCCGAATGGCGTCTGAAATGTGACAAATATTGCCTGATTAGGGGAATGCAGTCCCACTCCTGTGCCTATAGCTGGAAGCAGGGTGTGGTGCTTTAAAAAGAAAAAGAAGACGATCTAAAATATATTAAATATATATCAAAGAGTATTTTTGTCACTTTTTTTTAAAAAATCCATAGCAAGAAGATAGTAGCAAAAACGAGGAGAAGCCCCCTAGCTATGCAAGTAGCATACAACGATAGAATGGCAAGAATATATCAAAACTTAGCTTATTCAACATTGATAGATTAACACTGCACAATTAACCATGATAGTAATAAATTCAAACAAGAAGATGACATTTAAAACAAGAAGATAAAACGCCTGTACTATCGTCTATGAAAACAAATCAGTATAAATTTATGTTCTACGATTTCATATAAATTTAGTCCTCAATAGCCAATGACAACTTCCTAGTTGATAGTAAGTGATGTTGGTGGCTTGTTTTTAACTTGGTATACAATACTACCCGGTTTTCTTCTATTTGCCGTCGAACCAGAGTAGAGCTGTCGGCGTTCTGTTTGGAGTTTTGCATTATAGAACGGCACTGAGTCAGGGTTTTCCATAAGCAACTCCATCTGAAGCCTGTCAAATTTCTCCTGCTCGTCCTCCACAATTCTGACCGACTTGAGTCCCTTCTTCGAGTCTTCAGACTTTGAATCATCAAGTTTATCTGAATTTTCGTCGACCGGCACAAAGCATTCCGTATACCAAGCCTCGAATTCTGACAGCAGCCTCTGGCGACACTGCTTTACCAGATTCTCGCAATACACTAGATCCGATCGAATGTTTTGCAATGTTTCGAATTTCATTTTGCATTCAAGTTTCAGATCAGAAATTTTCTTTAGAAGTAAAAATTCATCTTCTTCGATAATCAGCTCATCTTCATTTTCCACCTGATCTTCTATTTCACGTTCTCTTCTTTTGGCTTCAATATTCGCTTTGCATTTTTCCAATTCAGCCTTCATTGTATTCAATTCTGCAATTAACTCTTTAGCTTCCATCTTTTTGCTTTTAACAATTTCTACAAAAGAAATTGAAAGCATTACCTTGGGCTTGACCATCGAAGCCAAAATTAGGTTAATAGCTTCACATATCAGATATTCCTAAATAACCATTCCTTTCAAGACCACTACGAAACCACAACAAAAACCTAACATTAAAACAAACATTATGAGACGTATCTGTTATTTACAATCATACTGAGATAACAAAAAATCCTGTCCACAATCACATTTGGGAGGCCGCCGCGACTTTTGGAAGCATAGGCGTAGACTTGCATTTTTTCAGGGGGGGGGGGGGCTCGAAAAATTAATGACAATTCCTAATGGCAGCTGCTGGAGTCACAGGATAGAAAATGGATTAGCTAAGGGCTTAAAGGTGATTTTTTCGTGCATTTTTCATTATTGAGGAAGAAGAAACACACATGAGATGATGGAAAGTGTATTTTTAAATCATAATCAGTTTCTTTAGGTTGAGATCATCAGTTCTATTTAGGCACCCAAAATGTTTATGCGTGGAACCAATAATTTAACAAACTAATCTAAAAATTGGTGAAGCACTTCCTTATTTTCCAGGGAGGGCTCAGCCCCCCCTCGGTTTTCCTCAGGAGGGGCTGAAGCCCCAGAGCCCCCCTGAGTTTACGCCTATGTTTGGAAGGACAAATCATGGTAACCTGTCACCAAGACAATTAGGCAAAAGGGACATTTCGAGAATAAAAATTCGACCTAAATGCGGCACTTCCTCATTCTGAAAAGGAACCTACAAAAACTTTGCACTTACTTTTATTTGCGCTTAGATAAAATGAACATTGTCAAGAGCGACTTTTTTTAATTGTGAAAATGAACTTATAAGGCGTACGATTAAAAAATTAAAATTGCTTTTAAAGTCCTTAACAGACTTAAGAATGAACATCTTTATTCACCTTTGTTCTCCAAAAAAACGATGTTGAGCTCTTTCCCCCTTTCATTTCTAAACTGTTCGAAAGACTCTGATTTCGGAGGAGGAGTTCTGGGTCTTGTTGGTGATGTCATCTGACGTGTACCTGCGACATGTCCTGTGGAAGAGGGTTTGTCTTGGCTATCTGTGGTCTGCTTTATATTTTCTGATGGCGATGGACTCCTCTTAGTGTCAGCACCACTACTGTCTGGCTTGCCTTTGCGACTCTTTGCCTGAAAATCCAAAATATTCGCTATTACATATATACATACATCAAGGACATGTCTGAAAAACACCAAACCGATTTTCAAAAGCTCACTAAGTACTAAAACAAACGTTCTTTACAATCAGATGCCGGATATTTTCAAGTAATTTTGAGGAAGAGAACAAGACTAAAGACATCTTTGAAAATCAACTCTGGCCTAAAATAGTATGGATCACTACAATATTCAAGTTCAAAACTTACTACCACCAGGTTCTAACTTGCTCTCCAAGAAATCAATGCTGAATATTAATTCTACTTCTACACCACTCCCTTGCAAAGTGTTGATTGGATCTTAAAAAATCGTTATAAGTTAAATACCATGCAACATCAAAACTTAGCAATATATTGACGGGGCAAGAAGGCAAACTGTGAAGAATTTGTGAAGAAATGTATTTTGGAATTCTTGGCTTTGATGATATAGTGTCTTTCTTTCGTGTGAGTCCCCATAAGTCAGGCATCATATTATACAATGAAAAAGAGAGAATGACAAATTCTTAGTTACTGAATTTTATAAGTAACAGTCATTTGTAAATTATCTGCCACATCTATCTGTCATTCGAAAACTTCTTTTCTACAAAGGAAAGTTCGCTTGCAACAATGCATCATAACAATAAACCAATCGGTTATAATTAAACATTTTTTCATTTCTCTCACCTTCTTGACATTGCTGCCTGCAGGTGTATTTGCTGCCTTTGCACTGCTTGGAGCAACGCCTACTCCAAAGTTTTGACCATCCGTTTCACCAACAAACTCGACATCTATGTTCTGCATAATCGATGCTGGATCAGGGTTACCCTGAACAACTGAAAGAGAAAAGCAGTCATTTAGGTGTTGGATACGAGATATTGTTGTCAGCGAATACGTGAAGATAGAAAACATAAAAAGGAAAACAAAGAAAAGCTGTTCTGATGTTTAGCCATTCAGCCTATTTAACCTATACAACACTTGAAAATAGATAAAATTATCTATAACTAAGTTAGCTTGGTGTAAACCAACTTATCATAAATCGATAGTTAGCATCACACACAGCATGCATTACATGAACATCATACAGTTAAGGCCTGGCCAAACGAATAAAACATCCGTAAAACATTAGCAAACATTTTTTCACCAACATTGTTGGACGATGTTTTATGACCTTGCCAAACGAATCAAATAAATGTTTAACATCTGTTATTATCAAGAGCTGCCGCACAGTTTCATACAGTTAGTGCGTTGCATTTGCGCTTGCGTGAGTAAAACAAAATATTTTAGGGGTGGCCAAACGAACGCATTAGATCAAACGTGACAACAAAAGAGATGTTTTATGAAATATTGGATGGAAATCAAATTTTGCAAAACATTATAAAACATCGTAAAACATGGTGGTCAAATTAATAAAACATGTTTTATGCAACAATGTTTGATGATGTTTTATTCGTTGTGACCAGGGCTTTAGACCTAGGTTCCAAAGTACTTTATATGGTTTAGGGCTGTCATACGATTCAACAAAGCTGTCACAGGGTGATTTTCTTTGATACTCCTAAGTTTGCGTTTATGAAAGCTTATCTTTTCTTCACTTTTGAAAAAAGCAAGAATGACCCCCTGTATTATACAATTTCGACAAACATCAACTAAGAGGAAAGAGGCAAAGTATTAACTGCACATGTACCACGGCTTAACTTGGAAGTTTTGCTTACGATTCCTTAAAATGTCATTTCTAGATGATTGTTCAAACATGATACAATGGAATTGATTAAAATGTTGGACCAAAGCTAAGCAAATAAGTTATTTCTACCTTCAGCGTTTTATGGTCATTCAAGTTTTTCCATGAGGACTAATTTATTTCCGTATATAGACGGGATTACAATCGACTTACTTTTTGAAGACTCGTGTTGCATGTTATTCTTCATTTTCCCCAACGCTGCTTTCCCTTCTTCGGCTTGTCGCACTAGAGTCTTGAATTGCTCAAACACCTGTTTGACTTGACGCACGTTAATGATCTCGATTTCGTCAATTTCACCGTCAACAAATTTTCTGACTTGTCCTTTGATCTCTTGCATTTGAGTTTCAGACAGGGGTTCGTAGGTAATTTGTCGTCTGTTAGTGAGAGTGTCATACATGGAGAGCTCTTTCCGTAAATCGCTGATTTCCCTTTCGAGTGATTGACATACCTTTATTGGATCGTATATCAAATTTATGGCAGGCACGTTCGGTATGCGCATCACTCTATTTCCAAAACGCAATGTTGACAGCTGAAAGAAACGAACAAAAACTTTTAATTTGTCAGAAAAAATATACTAACCGATTTTCAGATGGTGTTTTATCAAAAGCTTTGCTATATATCTCAAAAGACACAAGGAATATAGTTCGAAGTAAAATAATTATTAGGAAAAAAACTAAACTCCATCTCGCCGAATAGCATTTTCCTTATCGATAAACTTTTTAAACATGGTTCAAACAGCCCTTAAAACGAGCCCAATGATTGCGCGCTTAGCAAGATTACGAGTGTTGTTGCGGGTCTCAACAACGAGAAATTGCCTTCTGCGTTGTCGTTTTTTTTCAAAATTTTATAACTTTAGTTTATTGAACATTTTTTAACTTTAAAACTAAATTCTGTAAAACAATAAAAAAATAAGCTTACATGCTGCTATAATTTAAAAACCAATAAAAGTACAAATTTTTCATTACTTTTGAGAATTTTAATTTATATATATATATAGAAAGTTAAGAGGTGCATGCTATCAAAGTTCTGCTTGCAAATCATGCTACTTTTGTCAAGCCAAAAAAGTCATTTACAGCGTAGCAAAACCTTGAAATGTGTCAGTCACCTCGGATTGTGGCTGTCCCCTTGCCCTGACAAAATGAAGCTATTTTCTTATCGATTTGCCCTTTCTATTAGCGCTTCCCCCTTGCTTTATTGCTTCTCTGAAATGCAGTCAGTTGAAACAATGAAAAGCAGGCCTGTGTAGATGAATGTTCTAACTTTGCTTATCAAATTATAAGATATATTTGTCGTCTGTTGATATGATAATGTTCTGTTATATTCGTAAAAACGTTCAATTTCTTTGCATTTATTTTAAGCTAATTTGGTTATGCCTATTTTTTATCAAAACTACAGAAGTATCCTTGTACCAATGACAAAAACGATTAGAATAGAAATTGGAGAGAAATTTGAGAAGATAAGGGAAGAGTTTTCCATCAGCTTCAGACTACAATTTTTAATTATCAAAAGTCAATAGATTACCACAAAATTGAATTGAAATTGATAATACATACTGTTTCTTCAAGCTGTCCTTGCTCTCCCCAGATATTTCCAATCATGACAGTCTGGCATTTACCCCCTAATGAGTCTTTCAAAACATGAGTAAGCTTGCTTTGTCTGAAAGGTATATGATCCCTTCCTTCATCAGCTAAAGCAATGACTGCTTGCTCTAAAAATGTCAATGATTTGTTGATATAGAGTGCTTCTTCCTGGGCCTTTCCTTCACATTGTGTTTTGCCAATTCTCTCAGAGCCAGCAAGGTCAACTAGGTTCAAACGTGAAAGCACATAGCTTGCACCAGAGATTGATCTGGAGTGTGACTCAATGAAAACTGAGAAGATACAATGTGACCTTGATGAATATCTGTTGAGCTTGTGATGGCTGATGAATCTATTGCTTTCTCCCTGTGATAAAACAATTTCATTTTCAGTTCCTAACCTGCTTTGTTCTCTTTATTCAATTCTTCAGTAAATTAGAGTTGGCAATATTAGCGCTCATGTTTTCTAAAAAATCTCTAATACCTGCAAAAGAGCAGAGATCAATACTGCTCACTCTTCCCCTTACCCACACAAACATGATTATGATAAAAAATATATAGAAAAGTTTTCAAAAATGTTTGAAAAGATATATATTGCTAATTTCAAGATATTTGTATACGAAAATGAAATTTAGATGAATAAATACCTCAAATAACAAGCTTAGTGCTTCTTCTTCACTTTTTGCAGAGCGAATTGTCAGCCCTTTTACGTATGTAGATCCATTATTATCTTCTGTGACTGACAACTGCTCAAGATACCTACTATTTGGTTCCAACAGGTCATAGATCTTATCTCTGTATATTTGCATATAAGAAACCTTTATGCTAATGTCATGGTCTTGCCTATTATCAATCTCTCTATAAAGCTGTGTAAGTGCTCTTGGGATGATTCCTCTGTACTTGAAATCACCTGTTCCAGTCATAGTGAATGTTTTACCAGCACCAGTTTCTCCATAAGCAAATAATGTACTGTTGTAACCATCTAAGGCCCTTGTAACCAGTTCTGATGCACAAGTTTTGTATGTGGTTTCTTGGCATGTATTGTGAAGAATGCCATCAAAACTGTTAAGAAAAATTAACAATAAAAGATTCAGCATTATCAGAAACTATCTGGCATTATCAGTGCATCCTTAGAGCATTCCTTTTTCTCAAGGATTATTACTTTCTAGACTGTTCTTAGATAAAGTTAAAAACACCAATTTTTGAATTTTTAGGTCAAGTCTTCCTAATGACCAGGGTGGAAATAATTTAACTTAGGCCTGAGACACCTGGTGTGCACTTTGATGGGTGTGTGGGATTGTCCCATATATTGATTTGTGCTAGCATTAAGATTTGAGGTTTACATTTAATCCACCCTGGCCAAGTGATCAGAGCGGATCTAGATGTTTGCACCGTTTGCACATGTGACAGTGAACTTTTAAAATAATATTAGGAATCTTTCTCAAAAACATCAACTTTCTCTAAGTTTAGCGCTTATTGGCAAATTTCCCATTTGTGTTTTGCATTTGCTCGGAGATTATTCTTCAGTTAGCAGCAGCTATGAACAGTAGAATGTTAATGACATTTTAGGGCTAAACATATACAGACAGTCAATCATAATTTTTCGTATCAGTAAAATAGTTGGGCAGAAGCTACCAGCGACAGTCTTTAAGGACGACTTTTTTTCTTCCTTTGTTGTTTCCAGAAAGTTATACTATTACTTTGCTGTTTCCAGAAATTTGCCAATTATAATTTTCATATCTATTGCTTATGACCATCTATCTGACCGTAGCCTGTGTGTGATGAGTGTGATCGTGTTATTGTCTTGTTTTGTTGTTTGAAAGAAAGACGAGAAAATTTTTTTTTGCTGAGTTTAATGATCTACACTACTCAGGCGCATCGGAACCGGGGGGCTGGGGCCTCCCCAATCATTGTCAAACTGTAAGTATGTTTTCTTTATAACAGTGTTACTGAATGAGAAGGAAAACAATGGGCAGCCCCCCGCCCCTCATTATGAATTTCGCTCCGATGGCACTGCTACTGATTTCTTTATTTCAAGCCTCTAGCCTGTAGATTACCTTACATTTTTTGGCCAGGGTAACAATATGAAATTTGAGAAAGAACAAAAGAACTCACGAGAATTTCCAGTCAAGAACTTGGTTGTTGATGTATCCCCGTCGCTCATCTTTCTTACAGTGGATTGCTATCGATTTTTTATCCGGGTGTAGTTCTATATTCTGATAAGCGAAATCCGCAGTTGGTTTTATCCTAACGTACACTTTCACGCGACTGTCCGACTCCATTTCTAGCTCCTTTTCCCACGACTTGAAGTGGTATCCAAGTTAGAGATCAACAGTTGCCACTAGCAACATTCATGACTGTTCACTTGGCAGCCACCTCGCTTTCACAATTACCCCGCAGTTTCAATGCGCCATTAAGTGACCATAAAATGGCTGTATAGTTTGCGTTTGCAAAATTGTTTCTGCAGAAAGACGACTATTCTGAAATGTCTAATTTTTTTTACTTCGTTATAGTTGGATCTCAAGATAATCCTATATTTGAAGACGAGTTTGGTTACAACAAAGGAGGCTCTGACTCTCAGTACAGGGTAATTATAAATACTAGCTTCCTCCCATCGCTGGTAGCCAGTCTACAAAGTATGGCATGTGCACACCGGAGATATTTTTGTGCAAAACCTGTTGCACACCAGGTATTTTTGGGTGTGGCAACTAAGATGGGTGTGGCTTGGTGTGGTCCCATAGAAAATGTCAGCTGAATCAGCCTGATAAAAACAAGCACAGTTGTGTATGAACAATTTGAGATATCATGAATCTTACTTGACAAATATACAAATAAAAACTTGCGCTATCTTCAACAGTATACTTCACACGCATTTTTAAGGTGAAATGCAAATTCACAAATTTTAACCACAACAGGGAAAAATAGTCGGTGCACACCAGCAAACCAGAAATTTTTGGTGGTGCACACCGGCACACCAGGCTTTTTGCTCGTGCACACCGGAGATCTCGTCGAAAAGTGCCATACTCTGCAGACCGGGCTGGTAGGATAGATGTAGTTTATCGCTGGTGTAGGATAGATGTTCGTTGGATGCAGAATTTCCAAAAAATAGGCTCCATATTCGTGGTTTAGTGTTGCATTTTAGAAATCAGATCTGATAAAGGCATTGCCTGAACAATGTTTTGTAAAAATAAGAAAACAGAATAGAGCTGTTTTCTAAATTTAACATTCCCTAAACTTCTCAGAAATGTCACAACAATGCCTGCCTACGAAAATCATAATAAAAGCCTAGGAAATATTTTTTTATATTTTCCATTCCTTTCTCAATAACATTTGCCTCCACTTTCAACCAAAAAGATAAACCAACATTGTACCAAGAAGGAGAGTGAGGTGGGTTAACTGGCCCTCAAAAACTGATGTTAATTATCAAAGACTTAACATATACACTAGGGTATCAAAAGTATTGCACCACCTCGAAGGAGGAGAAATGGCACATGAATGATCGAAAGCTATTGTTATGCAAATGAATTCTGTTTTTAGAGGGCCAATGGCAATTGGTCGAAAGCAAAACAACCACCAATCAAAACTTCAATCTATTTAGAGCATTTATTTAAAAAATAACAGTAGCAAACATCTTTTAACAGTTTCAAATATCAATATTTTGACTGGCTGCCGCAAACTTTTGAAACCGCAAAAAGCCTCCTTGAAATGGATCCATGAATTTGGGCAACGTATTCTTGTAGAATTTAGTATTAGGCCTAGAAAAGTCTTAGAATAAATGATTCTCTGGCTTTCGGACGACCATTTGGATCACGGTTTGTAACATTTTTCATTTGAAGTCAAACTTTTTTAGCGATGTTAAAGATTGGACTTGATTCTGGCTATGCCAAAACTTTTATTTCTTTTGTATGGAAATAAATATTTGTAAAAATGGTTTCCATTTACTCAGGTAACCTATTCTTTTGTATTTGTGCAAAACACTCATTATATTTTCTGTGGACGGATTTTGAGCTGCAAAACCTTGCGCAGTGTTGAGTTCTATGCCTTTTACTGCCCCTTGGTGCTGTACGCAGTGAAACAAAACAGACAAATTCTTTCCCCTCTAACATCAAATTTATTTTGGTCGCCAATTTCTCGGTTTTTTTACAACTGTAACACTCTCCAGAAATCTTTTTTGATTTACCGCAGCTGTTGTGTAGCTGCATCTAACTTGGTCAACATTTTTTTAAAAATTAAATACCACTTCCTTGCAAATGTTTTATAGCGACTCGCCTCTCATTTGACAAATTTGTTTCCTTAGGCATGGGCTACATTTTTACAGATAAAAATGTTTTTGCGTAATTTATACATTTCTAACTAAGTTTTCTATGGCGTCAGCAAGATTTGCAAACTTTTCCCGCCAAAGTTTGCTCTAGAATGCGCTTACTTCACCCAATTAATGCATTCAAATGTTTTGCATTGTCAAAAAGTCAACAAAAAGTGCCGCCATTTTGAGCAGGGTGGTGCAATACTTTTGATACCCTAGTGTATTGTAGGGCTCTGAGAACTTCATGCACTGATTCAAATCTTAATTTTCTGTAAAATGTTTTTGTATTCTTTTATTTTCTATTCAAAACTTTTAAAAGAGAAAATTTAACACAAAGCCAGGTTTCAGAAAATGAAAGTTTCTGAAAAAGACTGTTCACATGCTTTTGTATCAATTTTTTTTAAGCTGTTAGCTAATGTTTTCAAACAATCCCTTTGAAAAGTGCTTTTCTTATTTTACTGTACTTTTTCAAAGGGTAGAGATGATCATGGACATTTAAATCAGTTTATTGTTCATGCTGCTTTGGACATGGTTGATGAAGTTATGTGGACCATGAACTCAATGTAAGACGGTTTGGATAATGAATATAGTGTATTTTTCTTACATTTGGGTTTTATTGTATGGTTTCATGAATTTTTTAAATATTATTTCAGGCCATACTAGGTGTTCAATGGTGTGGAACTTGCAGGTGTGCAATGAGTCCCATTCCATGACATATCAAGGGGTGCAATTGGGTGCCATTTGTATTTTAGTATGACAAAGCACTTATAAACATTTATTCAAAGATAAAAAATTTGAAATTTTTACCCATTTTTGAACTACTTATTGCTTTTAAATTACTGCAAATGGAATATAAACATTTTTCTACAGAATAAAAAGAATGACAGAAAAATAGAGGTTTTTGAAGGCACATGTGATCAATGTGGACAAAAAACGAAGCAGTGTATACTGTCAAAACCACAAAAGCAGACATTGCGGAGAAAAACTTATAGCCTTGATAAGGGTTGCGATAAACTTAACTACTTGGGTGAAACGAGGCGGGTGCGAAAGTGTGCACATGTGATCTCATGCCTTTCCGAAGATGGCCTGCTTGTTTAAAATATGATAGTAATCTGAAAAACTGGCACTCTGACTAAAAGGTGACAATGCACACTTGGTGAAATAAAATGATTTGCATAAAAGCTGGTCTAGCATCTGGGAAAATGATGAAATGCCCAACCCAATATTTGATTGCTAGAAGATAGAAATATTGCCACAAGTACTCTTCTTGTATTTTAACATGCTCTGTGTTGTCACTTTATTTTTTGTGTACTTTTTTCAATTTACCTTATATATCCTTACGGTTATAATTAATTTCTTGTTGCTGCCAGGTATTTGAAGTGTGTTGATAAATTCAATGAGTCACTAGTCTCTGCATTTGTTACGGCTGGAGGTACGCTACTTTTTCCATCTATCTCTAATTCCTTAAAGTTTTTCGCACCTTACTACCACACCAAATATGAGCCATTTCCAATTTTATATTTGCAATATTGGCTTAGGAGCTAGGAGGATTCTTGTGGAATTGAAATAAGAGGTTAACAAATTGAAATAGAAGAAAAACTTGACTGTGGCATTCTCTTCAAATGAAAAAAAATTACTTTAGCAATTACAAGATTTTGTATCTAAAGAGCCTGTTTGAATTGTTTTGTTTGTATGTTTTGAATAGGAAAATGAATAATTTACATTGTGTCTTATCTAAAATTTCTTGGCTGACCCTTGGAAATTATTAGCTGGAATCTCTGTTGTAGAAAGTAGCAATGGTCAGAAATTGTTTTGAGACCCTATGAGAATGCCAAAAGATTCTATATGAAAGGGTTTGTTGTGTTAAGAGAAAGTTGGGTTTGTACAATTTGGCTCAGCAAAGGATGACAGGATGACTTTCGTGTTTTAGAGATCAGCTGTTTATCTTGTATGCAACTAACTAACTATCAGTTGTTGGAGAGAGCCTTCCCATGAAATTGTTTCTTGTCCAAAATGAACTTCCTGAAAACTCCCTTAATATCAAGTACCCATTTCTATTAAAAAATTCAAATAAAAGTATCTTTCTCAACCTTCTTTGTTTTTCAAGGTGCACGCTTCATGATGCTGCATAATGTTAAAAATGAAGATGGAATAAAAAACTTTTTTCAGGATGTCTATGAAGCTTATATAAAGGTTTGTAGGTTTGTTTATTTTTCACTGATCAAGTAAATTGAAGAAAGGTTGCCCAATCCAAATAAATTATTGACAGCTAAATTTCTTCCAAAGAGAAACAAGGTAGACTGCAAGGTCTGTTTATTATCTCTGTCAGTCAATCATGCAATTCCTACCAAATTGACTTTGAACAATCTTGTGTTGTGTTTGAACAATCTTGTGTTGTGTTTTTCTATTTCTAATCTCTTTTCCCAAAAGCTTGTCTTTCCAACCCCTTCTTTTTCCAACCCCTTCTTTAGCAGTGTTGATAGTCTAGCTAGAGAGATATCAAGTCACAGAGAGAAACATACTTTCTAATATTTGTCTCTGCTTTCAAGCAAGCAAGCATTGTTGCAGGGAATTTTCTAGCAAACCAACAAAGGGGAGAGGGAATAACTGAATTTGCTTTGAAAAGTGACCTAAGTGTTCCAAGACTTTTGGCTGAGACTGTAGATTAGTCAATGAGCAAAGTGAGTTATGTATTTTCATGCATCTTTTGCAGATTGAAAAATTTTTGATGAAATATTTTCCATAATCTTCGTATAACATTATACCATTTAACTGTATTTAATACCCACTTATTTTATCCATCTTTTCAGCTCCTGATGAATCCATTCTATTATCACAATACGGAAATAAAATCTCCAGTGTTTCAGAAAAAGGTCCAAAATGCAGCTCGAAAGTACTTATCAGTTTAAACCAAACCATCTTTTGAAGAAGAAATTGAACATTTCAACAAACTAAACAAAATAAAAATTTTGTATATAATATTCTATTAGAATTTCATAAAATTGAATTTGAAATGGTAGTTTCTTAAAGTTCCTTTTTGTTCTTACTGAAGAGAACTGTTGAATATTTAAGATTTATTGCTATTTAGATAACAGCAGATAGGTCTTAAATAAGTAGTCATTTTCATAAGCCGTCTACGCCTGGCGCAGGCTTTTCTTAAAAGTTCTATTGTTTTCCGAAACAGTTTCAGTCTAAGCCACCATTTAGGGATCCAAACTTTTGTTGTAATATTTGATTTTGATATGTTGTAAATGTTTTGATAGAAAAGGTGACAATAATGCACTGTTGAAGGAGCCATGAGCCATGGCTCTAAAAATATGTAGAACTTCACTTCATGCACCGTGGATCCATTTTTCGTAAGTCAAATTTGTCATCTGCCCTTTTTATTGAGACGTATCAGGCCTTGCTCTAAGCAAAAGGGAGGTGCTCCATAAAAAGAGCCCCTTAGAAACTCTTGGCGCTCTATTTCGCACCTCTAAAAAATGTCCTTGAGAGCATCCTTCAAGAGCTTTGGAAGATCGAGAGCTTCATATCGAGAGCTTCGGAAGAGTGTCAAATAGGATATTCAACGGCGATACACAAAAGCACCATAATATGAAATAACAAAACATGCAGCAAACACCAAGTTAATATAAATATAGAAATATAATAAAACAAAGTCTCGAAATTGATCAGATTTTTCTAGATATGTAAGTTGCCATCATTCGTAAGCTTCTATTACTGTCAGTATCACTATTGTTATGTTCAGCTTCACGTATTGTTTCATCAAAATATATGGCTTTAAATCGAACTTTAAATTTTGTTTCCCTTTTTATGCTATCCATTCTATAACTGAAACGCAATGCGATGATTTGGACGGAAATGTGATCTCTGATTTGCAAAGGTGATTTTAAATTATTAAGAAAAAACAGAAAATAATACTTCAACAGAAGATTAACGCTTGCTCGAAAATCAAATAAATCTGTTGGAGAATACGCTTGATGGCCTGTATTCTTGGTGGTCATTAGAGGGTTATTAGATTACAAATGGTATCAAAAACCCAATTTCACGGGTTGAATTTGAAGAATTTTTTTTCAAGGGGTAATCTTACGCAAATCATGATATTGCGGTCTAGTGGGAAGATTGTTTATGCTTGATCAAGTTTATTAAACAAAGGCAAAAAAATTATTTTGCTCCGTGGTAATATTGTTTGTACCTTTTGCATGGCTCTATAAATCGCTCTCCAAGGCTTTTTTGGGTGCGCTCTAGGCGCGCGTGCTCGACCGAGCGCCTTTTCGGGCAAGGCCTGACGTATGCAACAATCATAACAGTATATCCGAACCTTACTTTTTCACGGATGAATAAACGAACATCTCACAACATTTTGAAAGAGTTTAGAAGCAGTTAACTGTATAACCTCGTTGTTGGCATCCCTGACAAAAAAAATGCAAATAATCAATTGATACGCCGAAAATTGGTGTAATTTATCAATATTTGTTAAAATGTTGGCTAATGTCAGATATTGTTTTCAATAATGTGATGGTTCAACAACAATATACAGCTGTTTTATGATAATTGCTTTTTACAACAGAAAAAAAGGACGTAAGGAAAACCTTGAAACCAACTATTTATGGAACTCAAATATCAAGATTTTGGTGGAGTCTCGAAATTTTAATGAAGAAACATCGTTTCAAGGCTCCTCTTATTATCGAACCAGGGTTTATTCTACCTTCCAGACTATGGCGACGGAGGGTAACCAAGAATAAAATTTTTCCAACGAAGACGTAGTTAAGAAAACTTTAGCCTCCAGTGAGGCCTTTTCACAGGTCAAATAAGAATTTTTGGACCAGCTGAAGATTTACCGACCAACCAATAAAAATTTTAGGGGTCACCCCCTACACCCCACGCTCACTATGTCGATATGAATGTAGTTAACTTTAATTTTCTAACTCGTGAATAAAATACAAACAAAATGAAGGGCAAAAAGCTCCCTCAGAAATCATGCCCTAGACATCAGAAAATCAGTCATGAGGCTACGTTCCCACATCATCGAGAGCGAGTTGGGCCGTTGCAGTGTGACCAGATCTAGCATAATATAATGCTTTCAGCATAATATTGACCAAAAATCGTCATTTAGCATAAAATCTAGCATAATTTGGAATCTAGCATAACTCTGGCATAATTTTGATAGTTTTTAAAAAATCGCTTTCCGGTTGGCAGCCAAATATTTTATGGTTGGCAGCCAAATTCAGCCAGCTAAATTCAGTACACAAAAAAGCTAAAATTTTGACAATTGCGGGGAGTGATAGTGTAATCAAAATTTGCTTTGCAGGTTACAAAGCTTTCATTTACTTTTATCTTACATTGTCTGTTATCTTTTACGTTATTTCATGTTTCTTTATTTGCAATTTTGAAATCATTCTAAAACAAATTTGAATATCATCTATGTGAAAAAATTATTTTCCTTTGCATTTTTTCTGATTTTTTGCAACATGCTGCTAGAATTCTGCCAACTTTTGCTTCTTCGGCCAAATCAATTTATGACGGCCAAGGGGTTGAGAAATTTGGATGTCAAAACCATTGATCTAAATTGCTTTTTGTGTAGAAAAGATGGCAATTTTGAGTACACTGTGTTTTAGATTGGGGGTCAAAAAGGCCAAATGGAAACTTTGGTCACTTTTGATATTCTGAGCATCCTCTAGCCTCTTTTTCAAGCAGGGGTGCCTTGATTTGAAATTTAGCATAATTTTTGCAAATCTAGCATTATATTTTGACAAATTTGGCATAATTCCAAAATTGAGATCTGGTCACACTGGGCCGTTGGTGCATCGGCGCAAATCGCTAAACATACCACTGATAATAACCTCCAAATTTAATTGATAAAGGGGAGGGATGGACAAGAAAAGACTCTTTTTCCCACTAACAGCCGATGCACCAGTCCTACCTAACAGCATCCAAATAAATGCTAACAGCATAAAGGAATGCCTAAAGATACGAGAAATTTTATTGAAGACATCAAGAGAAAAAAAGAGGGAGGGCCGGGGAAAAAAAGCACACTCTATTCGTCGCCTTTCACCAAGAAAAGTGAAACCAACACTATGCCAAAAACCTTAAATACCCCCAAGAATAACCTGGGGAATGAAAATTGCCATGAGCCATAAATCTTGCCCTAGCATTACTAAACAAATCCCCCAGTGGCCAAGACTATTTCGCAATACCAATAAACGAGTAACGCAAACGAGAAAGCGTGGCACATGAGACCAAAAATATGAATAACAGTCAATAATCAACTCAGGAGTAACAGCCAATGCAAAAGCCCCTCGTCAAATTAACTGAAATTTAATTAAATTCAATCATCATAATAACTGGTGCAAACTAATTTAGGTAAAAGGCTGGAAAAATTAATTGGAGAATTGAAAGTACAGACTATAAATGCAGGTACAACGCGATCTTACATCGATGAGGTAGAGCATTAAAGGATATATATATATATATATATATATATATAACATCAACCCCACTATGATTATCATCGTTATCGTTGTTGTCAAGATCGTCTTTCATTACTCTATCTGTTCCTTATGCAATTACATTTATTGTTTCAGAGGAGATCAAATCATGTATAGAAGTATGTAACAGTTGTATAATAAAGTCGTTTGTAAGTGTAAAATCGATACTTATTCACTCTAGGTAATTCTCGTGTTTATGTCTACACTTGTTTATGCTTCTCTTTAGTTAGGAAATATTAGCTTGTCGCCCTTTAGTTTTCCATGTTTTCCGGTAACGTTATATTTTACATGCTCTTTTACCCTTCACAGTTCCCCCGCGTATACTAATCACTGATATATCTAACACCTCCTACTAGTTCATTTACGTATTGCACGATAGATACCGACAATAACACCAGCAATTATTGATATTAGTTTGCTATATTATAATGTTGTTATATAAAGTAGAGAAATGAGAAACAGAGTTAGAGAGAGAGAAGTGTGGTGCTTGCGAAAGGCCACTGTTATCAAACTTGTAAAAGTTGACGTTTTTATTATTTGTATTCGTGAGAAGCAAATCTTGTGTTTTATTTAGCATTTTTTACCGCTCGGAAAATCATTCTAGACAAAAATACGAAGCCCCTCACATAAGCTATGTTCGGTTTTCAGATCCATTGAAAAACTATCATAGTATTGAAACAAATATTTATATTGTTGTGTGAGGTAGCTCGCCATTTTGTTGCAACACAAGCGCACAGGATTGCCGCAACGACTAAAGAGCGCGTGGATTGGCACTGCTATTCTGCCAATAGCAATCAATAAAAAGTTTAAATATTTGGACCTTGCATTTTCCCTCTGCTGACGATACCAATCTCCATAAAATACAAAAACCTTAACGACCATGAATTCAGTTCAATCACAAAAGGCCAGCTAAATCAAAGGTATGCGATATGACCAAAACAAAGGAGTGCCACAATAGACACGACAAAACTAGAGCAGAGGACTTCGCTGACGTGCAGGGATACAGGATTGCCGCAACGTGCAGGGATAAGACATCCATCCACCCAGTCCCGTTTTCTTGCATCAATTTACAAAATGGCTACAGAGGACGCGTTCAAAGACGAGGAGGAATATTCAAAAATATTCGAAGTGTTTTCACGTGGACGCCTTGAACATGAACGAATTTGGGTTGCTAACAAACTGGTGCCTAAACTTGTGCAGAAATTAAGCCTGAAGTCGAACAGCTCTGACTTCTCTGTCCTGGCTGTTGGTTCAGGCATCGGCGCTTTTGATATTATGCTTCTGGAAGAACTAATGCAAGGAGCTAAAGATTTTTTGGGTCAAAGGAAAATCAGATGGGTTGTGGTTGACCCTAATGTTTCTTCAGTGAAGAGATTCAAAGACGATATCGAAAACAGGACGGAAAAATTCGATAAAGTAGAATTTGAGTGGATTGATAAAAGCTTTGAAGAGTATTCCAGCGAGAACCTGGCAAGCGACGTAAAGTTTGACTTTATTCACTTTGTTCATATCTTGTATTATGTGGACGAAGACAAAGTACTACAAAGTGCCTATGAGCAGTTTTTGAATAAACCAGGGTTGATGCTTTGTGTTGTCGGAAGCAAAGGCGACATATGGGTGAATCTAATTGATTCATTTAGCGCCAAAATTGAATCATTGGGGAAAGAGCTGCACTATCCAACAAACGTTGAATTGTGTCAAATAGCCAAAGGTCATACATGGGACTGTGATGTATTTGACGGGAAGCTAGATTTGGAGGTGTCCCAAATATTTATCCCAGGCCACCCGGGAGGAAAGGCCCTGCTGCAGTTTTTCTTGCATACCAGGAATGACCCAAAAGAAATGGTCGGCGAAAAACTGTACGCTGAATTGACGGAATTTTTCAAATCTCAGAGCTGGGAAGTAGTTTCCGATGGATCAAGAAAGTTTTTCGTAAATGATAACGAAGGGATCTTACTAATTTACAAGTAATCAGATTTTTGAATGAAATTCAGTAAAGCATATTGTTTACTCATTTGTCTTCTATTTTTTATTTTCTCAAGTAAGATTGTGTATAAGGGGGTCTAACATTTGTCCCCTTATACAGAAGACATGTACTGTCCCATTTCAATATTTAATCATGCCAGAAAGGTTGTCTGTCAAAATTAATGTTTGTGAGATAGATAAATTTCATATCTAAGACGTATTCCTGCACCAGGTAGGCTGCGCGCGTTTTGAAGATACATCAACTTATCCATAGAAAATTTTTTGGGATCGAAATTATTGAGATTCAGGATCAATTAGGAATGATAACCTGGATCGTATTTCATCGACAGAATTCTGATCTATTTGAGCTTTTTCGGCGAACAAACTCTTCTGGGACTGGGAAGCAATATCAATGATAATTCGATTAAAGGAATGATTCAAAAATCACTCTTATAAAGAATTTCACGAGTACCGATTTTTTGGCTTCCAAAAACCTGGATACAGGCATCCCCCTCCCCATCCAAATCACAAAACATCTTAATCAGGGGTGTCCAACTTATTTTTTGGGTGGGGCATAGACAAAATCTTACTGTAGATTGTTTGTTTTGTAAAATTTTTATGAGAATATAAAGAAGCTTACTGCACATGCGGGCCAGATAAATAATCATGTATTGGCAAATTTTGTATTGAACAATAAATGGATTGATAATTACAGTTACAAAGTGGTGCCGTAGAAGAGGGCTCAGCCTCCTTGTTAAAATTCAGAGGGATTTTGTGGGGCTCAGCCCCCTTTAACAAGTGAGTTTATATTTGGTTAGGCGAATTCTTTGTTGGCAATCCTTAATTATACTATAGATTCCTCATGAATGAGCAATTTCTTACCAGTCTTTTTGTGCCATCGGGTGTGGTTGTGGGAGTTGTTTGCCTGCAGTACAACCCCCTTTCAATTTTTTTAGGACGGCACCCTTGCAGTTACATGATTAATAACATGCAAGCTACACGAACAGTTACATAAAAAAGGTATCAATGTGAAATGTTTCATTTCTTTTTAGCAGAAAGTTTATTTGCATCACACATTAAACTTGTAGTTGACGTGCGAAAGGTCATGTAAATTTTCTCTGCATGCTTGCTTGGATTGTAGCTTTGACTTGTTCTGTTCAGCTTCGTAATAAAGAAACGGCTGCTTATAATTATACGAAAGTACGCCTAATAATGAGAAGGTATGTATAATAATAAATCATAAAAATTTTGGCGGGGATGGAACTCCATAGGCATAGCTCAAGGACCAAATTATTAAACAATTGATCGACTTTGCAAATAAGCCCGTGCGGCCGTATGTTGGACACCCCTGACCTTAATCATTCATGTTTGAAGCATAAGCTAGGACTAATCATGGAAACATCTTTACGATGGTCATTCGCTTATCGTTGCTTTGCTTTATCCTCCCAAGATTGCAAAAGAAAAGAGGCCAAGAAATTTTTGTTAATAGCGTCGCGTCGTAATGCCTTCATAGCGTCGTCAAATTGTTGATAACACAAAGAAAGATTTATCATGTCGAACGATCATCTTTTCTTCTTAAAACCCTTTCCTTTTCAATATTTTGAATATTTCGAGTATTTCGAATAATATATTAGTTTCCAGACAACATGTCACTTAGGACCGGTGGCAAAAGTAGCTCTTTTACAGTCTCATCTAATAATAATATATAATAATAATCTACCATATTTATACAGGATAGCCTTTCCAGTAAGGATAATACTGCTATCACTAAGGGTCCTATTAAAATAAAAGTTTGTAAAGTAAAAGGTTCAAAATTATAAGATTAGAAGGTTAGAAAAGTTACACTACAGAAGTTAAAAAAGTTACACTAAAAATCTAGGTTTGTGTCCCTGCTGGTTGCTTTAAATCTCAAAAGTGATTTTTTAGTTTGCAAGCTATTTGGTAAGTTATTAAAAATCTTTGCATCCTGGAATAAGAACGTTTTCCGCCCGTTTCTGTCCTAACTTTTGGAATAACTACACTTTTGTTGTTTTTGCGGGTATTCACTTTGTGATTGTGCCCTATGAAGTAATTTCCAAACGCTTTTGGCACTATGCCGTTTAAGCATTTAAAAACTTCTAAGGCACATAGTCTGTTTCGAAGATGGTTTACTCGGGGAAACTTGACATCACTTTTCCTTTTTCCATTGATAATACGCATTGCCCTGTCTTGAAAGGCCTCAAATCTTTGTTTTTTCGACTGGGGCATGCCAACAAAAACATTTGAACAGTAAAGCATGACAGGGAGGATCATCATTTTATAAATAGTTTCAGCAGTGTGTGGACTGATGTTCTGTCGCACTCGTGATAGTAGCATTATTCTTGATGATATCTTTTTGAATGTCTTCTCTAAATGGTCGTTGAAATTAAGGTTTTTATCCAATGTCACCCCTAAATATTCATAGCTTTTTGACTCAGTGATGCTTTTTCCATTCTTCTGGATCTCTAGTGGTCTTGATTTTGATGTTCTCTGACGTGTTCCGAATAGGACACATTCCGTCTTTGTTCTTTTCAAATTGACGACCAACGTATTTTTGACAAGCCATTGAGCAACTTGGTCAATGTCGGTATTTAATTGACTCTCGATGTTGACACAGTTCTTGTGTGCACAGTAAATGACTGCATCATCAGCGTACAAGATAATTTAATAATGGTTTAGTTGAAGATCAATATCATTAATCAGCAATGTGAACAGTAACAGCCCTAATATGGATCCTTGGGGAACTCCGCAGGACACAGATTGAGTTACAGACTTGACTCCATCAAAATGAACATATTGTTTTCTGTCAAACAAGTAGCTTTCAAACCATTTTAATTCTTCACCATTGATTCCATATAGGGGTATCTTTGATAATACCCTCGAGTGATCCACTGTATCATATGCCTTCCTGAGGTCTACAAAAACTGCACCCATTAACAATCCTCTATCCATGCCTTGTCTTATAAAATCAGAGAAGAGGGTCACTGCATGTTGGGTTGATGACTTATTTCGAAAACCAAATTGCCTTTGCGAGAGAAGTTCATGTTTCTCTATCTGTGTTTCAGCACTATAGTATTTGCAGTTAGGAATTTATATGAATTCTAAATTAAATGTATAGCATTTATTGCTCAATAGTAGATTTTATGGGAAATTTACTGTTGAAAATGAAGGTATGAGTTTTAGGTTGGGTTAGACGTCTTTCTATGTATGAGAATCTGGTTTATTAGCAACTAGTACTAGGATGCCCAAAAATTAAGTATCTGTAAAATTTCTATTTTAAAAAAAAATTAAAAAGTTTTAGTATTGTTGATTTTTCTTTGGAAAGATAGCATGATTCGGATTCAGTTTCAGTTTAAATTCCAGATATTTTAAATTCACTATATAATATTGAATATATAATTATATATAATTTACTATACTGACAAGTAACTAAACTACAATGAAAATATTACAGAAAATTAATACATTGGTACGGAAAATTAATACAACATACAATACACAGGGCCGGGATATACTGTATCGAGCGAAGAGGAGCTTTCTCAATAGTATGTAAACTAATCAAAGAGAGACCCCTATCCTTGAATAAATTCGATCAAATGATTTAATGCTTTTAAGAGAAATTGAATTTGCCACAAGTCCAACACCCCGACCCCGGAGAGAGTAAAAACAAATTTGAATTTTTTTTATATGAATTGGTGTTTCTCATGACGATCTGCGTTTATATTCTTCCAAAAAGGCTCACCTTCAAAACAATCAGGTAATTGAAGGAATCAACTAAGAAACTTTTAGTACTAAAACGCCAGAATTTGAATGCGAAATTAAGAAACTTTATTACTTAATGCTGATCCATATTTTTTTATAAAAGGAAAAACTTGTATCTCGTTGTTAAATTATAGAATCTAGTAAAATAAACCTATGTTTTCACAGGCATCTAAATTACTTAAGGATGCAAACTTGTTACAACTGCAAATAATCGAGCAGAATTACGCATCATCAGTAGTGATAATTTTACAGTACCATCTTTAACTATGAAAACCTGATTCCCTCCATGCACGAAACAATCTCCCCATCCCCAACCTCGACTTCAGTTGCAAGAAAAAAATGGCGGCAGAGGTCCAATGGCAATAAGACGAAAAAGGGTTTCCAAATCTACGTTAATTCCTCGCAGTGCATCTAGGTAACATTTATTTGGATGTTAAAGAGAAATGTAACATTTCATGATTTACAAATCTGGTCGTTTAAAGCATTTTTGCTCCTGGAGTGTGCTTTTGCTATAAATAAAAAGAAAGGAGTCTCCTAAAAGTTTAAATGCAGATGTTTAGCAGTAAAGATTAAATTGAAGTTTTTTAGAAAGTTGATTGAAAATTCGCATTGAAATTGATCTGCATCCTAATCCTTTTTGCCACATAATCCTTCTGTCGGGAATGGCCTTAGACTCTAAACTAGAGGGAAAGACCACAAAACAGAAAGACCGCAGATGGGCAGATCGCGCTTTCCCTTTCAACTTCAATTCATCACAGAGTGGTTGATATATAAAACCAGCTGAAACATTTTTGTCAGCAGTCTTTGAGTCAGAGTGCATTTGGTGTCAACTGTACGCCAAAAGTTCACCAGGGCATTTGTTTAGGTACGCTGCGCTGAAAATATGAGCTATTAGTAAACTATATATAGTGTACCTAAGAAATAAAATTGATTAATAGAGAAAACTATGGTGTATCAGTACTTATTTTATTCCTTTTCATGTTCATGCAGTGGAATTTAAAATAAATGAATGAATGAACTGAATGAATGAACTAACTATGTATGTGGCTTCATGTTTAGCACGCCAAGTAAAATAAGTTTTAGGTACGCCAAAATATTTTTATTGGTTTGCACCTCAAACGCCAAAAAAATCCTGAGTGTATGCTGAAGATCTTTGGGCGTAAGTACATGGAATGTATCCTTGTCTTTGAGCCCAGTAACTTTTGCTGGTTTAAATTTTCCAAGTTATTTTTCATTGTTTCATTAATTTATGCATCGTTTTCTTAACTTGAAAATGATTGCAAATGAGATATTGTTTTGCAGTTTAAGCAACCTGTCAATCATGGTTGTGACAGCTTGTTTCCCCAAATGTTGAAAGTTTCCAGGCCTGTGCAATTACTGCAGTTACAGTAATATTCTGTGTGCATCAGGATATTCACAGTTAAAACCCTAACCTGAATGCTTGTTCCTTTTAGGTATACTACCTGTGATTGCAATTTAATGCCTTAGTGACCCTTTGGACCAGTGGCAGACACCCGAGGGGTGAGTATCAACTTTCTAAACTTTCAACACTCTTTGAGTCACCAAATTTTGTATTTTGTATATTAACCAAAAATGTCCTGCAATATTTTGGAGGATAATCGTTTTTTGTTCTAAAATAATTGGGAGATGTGACATTATCTTATCAAAACAAAAGGCTTGCCCCCCCCCAATATTTGATCAAGTGTCTGTCCCTGCTGTTGACCTTTATGTTTTTAACTCATAAGCAAAGGTAATGCATCTTGGTTTTTTGAAAAGCCTGCAAAAATGAACTGTCACTTAGAATTGGTTATCCGATATTTAAAAAACATTTTCTGTAGTAGCTACTAGAAGTCCTTCAGACTTCAATTGATTTGGTAAACATTGATTTTTGTTCACCCCCTCTCTCTTTACAGACTATATCAAATGCTACTATTTAAAGATTAATTTGATTTGTTTTTACTGTTCTCATGTAAAAGTATTAACTTTACAGTTACAATATTATTGTCAGAGATGTTGGCAGATGATTTCTTAATAAAAGATGAAGATCAAAACTATTCAGCTTTAAATGCCATGCTGGATTCGATCAAAGAGGAGTCTCATAAAAGGTATGTTGTTTTCAGATGTATTCGCTAACAGGGCCCATTTTAAAACACTGCTTGAATTTTGATCATAATTTCCTTTGCCAAATTCAAAATTTTACAGCAATTATATGCTGGCTGTATTGCAAAGAGGGTGGCAATAGTTGGTTGCAGTTTATCACAATAAGGCTTTGAATGCTTTAATTTATCTACAACTGTTTTTGGTTAGTATATATATATATAGCTCCTAACTCCAAAATTTTTTAAAAATATAAATAGATACTCTATAAAAAAACTACTTAGTTGATGTTTTGGTGTAAGCATCTTCAGAATCTTCTGTAAGCTTCTTCAGAACTGAATTCTAGATTTACTTTCTCAAGCTAGCTCTGGAAACAACGATTTTGTAGCTGCCAAAACGTGTTATTGAAGGCAGTTGCAAAAGTTTCTGCCATTCATTTTAGTGCTCCTTCCACAAAAAAATCCAATCATTTTGAGAAAAGCCACCTCATTATAAAATTTTTGTAGTTGCATGTTTTGCGGACAGCAGATGTTTTGTAGGTTGTAAAATGTTCCATTATTTTTTACTGAAGGTCTTCCAAAGGTGGAATTTCAAAGTGAGAAATAGTTCAGTTCATTTACTAAATGACCAATTTTTTCACTGAAATTTTCATGTCCTGTCTTCATATTAAAAATATTGCAAATATACAAAATTTGGAGTATCCAAAAATATTATATATTCATGTTTGCCAACTATCCCTGTAAACATTGCTGTACCCATTCATTTTATTTAAATTAGGATTATCTAGATTAGGTATAATTGATTCTGTCTTTTCTGCAACTATTTTTGAGACAAAAATGTAAAGAATGTGACTTCATCTACTCTTCAGTACAGTCTCAGTTACCTTTTAGTTCTTATAATGCAGATTTTCTCACAAGCTTTCTATTGTCATGGAGATTTCACACACATTTGGAAATTACCATTTGTTTCCCTTGGTTGCAAATAACTATAAGCTGCATTCTATTTCCCCAAAACAGTTGCATTTATTTCACCTAGAAAGCTTTTCACATTCAGAAATTTACACAAAAACTTTCATAAAGCAACTAAAAACAATGTGGTTGAAATTTGTTCATCACGATCATTCTGAACATTTTTCCTTTGTTATCTTCTGCCTTACTCATGTTTGCTTTACCTTGAATAGGGCAGATAATGTTAGCTTGGTGCCTTTTAAAAAACAGTTTACTTTAGATGAAAATCACATACATTGCTTCCTAAATAGACAAAATAGAAATTACAAACTAATTACAAGCTGCAGCGTATGATGAAAGAAATAACAGCAAGCATTCTAAATGTTGTGTTCAGATAAAGTATCTTTTTTAGGAAGAACATCCATACAAGATTATTGGAATGCTACTTGGAAGAGGAAAGGGATTCTGAAGAGAATGGAGTATGTATTAGCTAGGGATTATTTCTAGTTGAAACTCTTAAATGCATAAGGTACTAAACTTGATGGTCTGGTGTATAGCTGGTCTTGCTATAAACTTATATCTTTCAAGATAGTATGGTTTTGAAGTTAATTGTAATGTAAAAGTTTCAATGTATGTCCCAGAAGTAAGAGCTTGACTTGACAGGTTTCAGTTTAAGTTGTTGAATTTCAGGCATATCTAAATAAGGATTGATTATTCAAGGTACTAAATGAAAGAGAGCTGTTGTTTCAACACTCAGGGTTTAGTTTTGGATTGAAGTACCCCCTATATGAATGTTCAATGTCTTTAACAGCAAGAAAACTTTAACATATCCAATATTTTAAACAAAAGATTTAGAACAAGCAACAAAAGAGTCATATGTGTGGATTCAAAGTAATTCCTTCTAATGTGCCAGTTAGTTTATGATTGAAAGTTTGAGGAGATAGGAAAAGAAAACCAGGATAGACTTGATTATCATCATTTTCATAGGACCTGTTTGAAGCCACAAGCACAGGATTGTTGGTCTTCAAATAAGGACACTGTGTTATTTCAAAGGTTTATTTTCATGAATTTCAACGTTTTGCTTATAGAGAGCCCTCTCAGCTCCTCAGGTTTCCATTCTTTCCAATTTTACATTTACTTTCTCCATCTATACCGAAACGAAACCACCTGCATGCATAAAGTAACCTCGGTTTTTCTTTTGTTCAACCAAAGACCACCATTAAAGAATCATATCTGTTGGAGAAAATCATAAAAGAGGATGGCCTGAACACTCTTATTGTGAACCTCTACCCTGGTCATGAGGGATATTCCTTGATGCTCAAGGACAATATTGGCAAAGAAGTAGAGACAGTGAAATTGCCCTATGAGGTAATCAACTGATGTTTTTAATTTTTCTACTACTTAGTCACTTTGTGAGAAATGGACATAACTTATCTGTAGGCATCTTATTTATGGTTTGGTTCAACATTGAACAAATCACTAAAAGTTATACCTGCAAATTTTCCCTTAATTATTTCAAAGATGAATATTTTTACGTCGATCCATAATCTATTCTAATCACTGTAATTTGACCTTGGTTCTAAAATCTATGTACCAGGCACAAACTGTAGTAACCCAAGGAACAGTAGAAAAATTGTGGCTTTTTTATATACTTTGATTTTTCTTTTTCTTTGCTCTTATACTTCTAAATTATTGATCTGAATTGATGTGATTATACTTTTAATTTGTTTTATTTTTTGTGATGACAGATTTTAAATACAGTTTTTCAAACATATGTTATTAAAACATGACAAAATATCTCAATGATTTTGAGTGTTAGCAAACTACCTGTTACCAATATTATACTAATTTTCTTTAAGGAAGCAGAGTTTTTGGATTATCTTGATGCTCAAGAGGTAATTTGTCAAGAATTTTTCAGATAATCTGAATTTTTAAAAAAATTGTATTTTATAAACACATCATTGTTCCCCTTGATGTATTTAGAAAAATGTTTTACAATTGACAAGCAAATTGACAAATGATTCAAATATATTTTTGAACTGTGTTTGTCACCATTTCACATTGTAGCTAGCTTTGACTGTTTCTATTACATTTAGAATATTTTTCTTTATAATGACGTGATAATTTTTGTATTCGAAATTGTGATTAATCTTTATTTATCCCATAGCTGCCTCCAATTCTCATTGAAATTTTGGAAAAATTACAGGTTTGCCACTTGTTAGGTTTTTTCTAGTTAAAATTACAGGTTTTGTTGTGCAGCTAAAGGAAGTTTGTGAGTAAGGGTTTGTGTCATTTTTTAAGAAACTTGATGAAGCTGCCTGAGATCTTTGAGTATGACATTCAGCATACTCCTCAACATTTTATCTAATTATATAGACAGTGGATTCGATGAATTTTTCAGTTTACCGGCGTGTCGTAAGTGCTTAATGCCATATAGGCAGAGCTGTGTCAAGTATTCAAAAGACTCACGTTAGACGGTTTTCTCAACTCTAAAGCATCTTGTCTGGATATTTAAAACTTTTCTTTATTTTACAACATAATATACATTTGCAGTTGCCTGTGAAAAGATGCCATGTTTTCTGCCTTTAAATACCTTTTGTAACTTTTTTATCAAAAGGTCGATTTGTTTTATGATGGATGTATAATCGTGGAGTTGAGAGATTACAGAAGAAGCCCGCAGAAGACTTTCCATGATCGATCGTTTTTTCTTCTGAAACCTACGGCTCAGGTAGTTGAAGCTCAATTTCGAAAGTAAATACGGATTTTTATTGAATCAATATTATGATTTCATTATAAAATTATAAGGATGACTTAAAGCACTACCGATTTCTTTTGCGTTATTTGCTTATGTCCTATGCTAGAATGCTGTCATTCACATGGGAACTGTGACAATGTTTTGTGTTGATTTTTACTTTGATTTACTTTCTGATACGTTTGTTTACTTCTTCTAACAGAGTCGAGCTTCTAACAGAGTCGAGTTTGATATGAATAGAAACATCGCTCTATGGTTCAAGTTACAAATTTGAACGAATTTTACGCTTGATTCGAATTTAATAGTCAATCTTTCAATCAAAATTGTCTAAGGCTGCCTAGTTATCTTACTAAAAGATTCATTCAAGATAGCAGAAAAGTCTCTTCTACCGTTGTAGACAATTGTACGTGACGTCAACACGTTAATGAGCGATGCAAAGTGGACGACTGAAGATAAGTTGCAGTTAGAATCGGAGATGGTGCTTGCCCTAGAGCCTCGTCTGTGTTTGGATCCATCACCAGAAGTAGTCCAAATCGCAAATCGAAACCAATACAATGCAAAGAAGCTGAACAACCGTGCTCTGAAAAGGTACGCAATGATTATTACGCTTAAAAATGGATATACTTTTTTCCATGGGTGCAGTGGCAAGGGAGCAAGTGCCCATTCTGTTATCGGAAATTCGCAATGTTCAGTATAGTTTGGACCTAATTTTTGCTCTTATTATAGTAAGGAAGTTGTTTTTCGGAAAGTTCGATGTATTTGTCCACCCAAACCACTGTTACCACTGCACCTCTACATCTTAAATGTCTATTTAAGGTAAAGGTGAACTGTATGTCTCTTAGGAGATGACATTGATGCATTTTTTGATTGTGTTATCGTTTATGAAGCGATAGAAATTGAGATAAACTCAGGACTAAGCGCAAGCAGAACCTGAGGTATTACAAGCATTAAAGCATGGCCATTCGATATCGGGATTGACTTGCCTTTCAAGAATTCAGCAGTTGCTAAAATACCATTTGATTTTCAGGGCCATGAAAAGATTTGCACGTAGTAGTAATAATCGCTCCTTCAAAGTGCAGTCGACGGCTTCCCCGCAGCCGTTCCGACTTTTCGACTTCATCAGTAAACATAGAGACAAACGTGCTACGCAGCTGTATCACAACAAATTGAATCGTACAACACAGAGTATTGACATGTGGAAGCAAAGGTCTTTGCAGCTGACGGCGCCAAACAAAATCGAGGTGAGTTTTGAATTTCCTTCCCACAACGAAATCTTTCTTGAATAAAGACCTCCTGTCGCGAATAAAGGGTGCGCAATAGGGCATCCTATAGAATGCATGTACAGATGCATTTTGATGCATTTTGAAGGATCATGTATCTATCCTTTTTATGACGATTAGATAAGAACTCTTCTTTTTTTACCGATAATGGACGATCTTTGCCAGAATTAACTGTATGTTTTTCAGATACAATCGCACACTTTTCATGATGGTATTGCCTCTTAGCAAACGGGGTAGTAGAATAACAGTTATAGAATTTACTATCTCTAGATCTGTGTGTCGAAAGCCCTGCTTAATCGGGGAATGTTCATAATTTATCACATCATGATCTACTGATGAAGTACAGTAGGTTCTATTTTTCTATGCAACAGGTTTTGGAAATAAAACTAGAGTGTCAATGGTTGAAACTGTCTTTTCCTTTTTTGTTTATTTCCCTTCTCTTCTGATCTAGGTAAATTCACATTCAAAAATGCATGACCAGCCGAAGTACGTAACGGACAGTACCCCGGAAAAGATACAAGAGATTGTTTTAGAAGGAGAGAAAACCAATAATCGTGCCTATTATTGCAAAGTTACTATTCTGCGAAGACCATCAACGGGAGAATATCTAGGTGAGCTGTACTTGGAAGAGGAATTCGGCAGTAAGGAGGAAGGAAAGAAAGATGGAAGGGCCTGCAGGTATTTATATGACCTTTATTTATATAATTGCCAGGCTTAAGAATCAAACAAAACTGTATTAGTATATTGACTCGTGTATGTTGTATTTGAAATGATTTGTCTTAATGGTGTCAAAGCAATAAACTGTAGCCTTTGCGTTCAAGGGGTCTTGAAAGGTAGTTAGAAATACCTTCGTAACGTGAATAGGGTGAAATTTTTATAGACAAATAGACACAAATCAAATGCACATATTCTTTATTCCGTATTGCAGGTTCTCTCTAGGTAACCGCATTGCTGCCCAACGTTACTTGCAGCAGTTCCAAGAATTGTACACAGAAGAGGGTCGAAAGTCCGTGAAAATTTCAACTTACGTCGCAAATCAACAACAACAACAGCAACAGCAGCCGCAACAACAACAACAACAACAGCAGCAGCAACAACAAAGTCAGCAACAACAACCAAACTCGTCTACGAATTCAACGATAACTTTGACCCAAAGTCAATCAGGTTTCACCAATTCCTTTTTATTTGTCATTAAAATGATATTGCCGGACCGTGAATTGTAATCAAGTCTTTGTTTTTATATACTCGATATTACTGCAGTGCAACACCTAGCGAAATCACTACTTTGTAGATCGTTTGCACTATCTATGCACTGCTGTTGTGTTGTATACGTGTAAGCAGTTTTGTCCTTGTCATTAATTTCTTGTAATTCTTCATTAGATGCGGTTTCGTAATCGGACTTTTGTCCATAGCGACACGAAGATATTCGTACTGATTTACTAATAACTTAACTTAGTACTGATTTACTAAGTTTAATGTATCAAGGAAATTGTTAGCTTTTATGACATGAAGCGTCTTCGGTGTTTCCCGATTAGCAGAAATTAAGTTTTTGTTTATTCAGATTGACATGATTAAATTCAGTGTTCATGTTCAGTGTGTAATACTGTGATAAGGATTACTCCTCGATTTATCGAAATATTACATCTTGTTATTTTTTTCAGGGGCTTCTACCCAGGCAACATCGGAACCATCAAACGCAACAAAAGTCGCAGGTCAAACTCTTCCAAGCGCAATTTTCACTCAGGGTAACACTTACATCTTAACCAGTGCTATTGGGATGACACCTCAGTCCGTTGCCGTTGTGTCTTCAGGAATTTCAACGACTGCGACGTCATCTGGACAGGTGCAAAGTAGTGGGTCTCTGTCTACAGGCTTCACCCTTACTGGTATGTTTGATTTTGAAATGCATAGTAATGGGCATTTTACTTTATCTAAAGTATTGTTATAAGATAATTTGTTTTAGTTCATGCCGTTTTGATCCACCTTATGGTACATTAAACGTCTTGGAGGAAGAAGAAATGATTGACGCACCGAATCAAATCTTCATATATGTGCAACCATTGGAAAGTTTTTTGGAAAAAATTCTAAAGCCCCGGAGAACCATGATATATGACTTCCCTGTGCCCAATTTTTCTCATAACCCCTTTCAATTTGCACGCTAAGATAACCTGCCGACATGTCTCATCAGAAAAGATATAAGTTTTAAGCGACTTTTTAAAGAAGTATCTAAATAGAATAATTTGGTGTTCTGTTTATTCTGAATCTCTCAGCCTCTGGCAACTCTTACTACGTGCCTGCATCAGGAGCAAAGACAATATCCGCCAAATTCGGCAACTTAAGAGCAAGGGCAGTGGACAACACGAGTCAATCAAGCAATGTTCAGTTCACCACTGCATACATACAGGTGCGTAGCCATCATTGATAGTTATTTATTGGCTTCGATACTTTTGCGTCCTTGGTGTTTGGCCCGCGATATTAACGAGTGCCTACACGAGCCTCATACCGTGTCTTTTAGTGGTATACCTATCGATATCTGCCAATTGCACAGCCCGTTTTTAATCAGTTAGCCAGTCTTTCTTTGACGATAATAGTCAAGGACTGATGCAACCCTTCCCTTTAATGATTTTATTAAACCTTACTTTCTTGCCGACTTCATTATTCTACATCAGAAACATGGAGACACATTTGAATTATCATGGCGCAGCTGGCTAAAGAAATTGGAATTTTGGATTACCGTTTACCTCATAATTTCGATCTTCACAACAACAAAAATCCCCATTTTGAAAATACCCAGTAAACTGTGCTTTTGTTATTCTATGTGATTTCAAGTTTACAAAACCAGAGCTTATTTTTTAATTTGAAACGTACTTCATATTGAGAATTGAGCGTAGTATCGTAAAGGAAAAACTAGTAACTTCAATTTACAGGCTGTATACTTTTCAGCAGAATAAATTATCACTCCTCAATTTCAGCTTTGAAATGCGCTCAGACTTGGATGTTATTGGGAAAAGGGGGAAAAGCATTTTATTATAGGTAGCATCGTAATTTTAACATTCCCAAAGGATTTAATGGCGAATAAGATAATTTAGCATCTCGACGTTGCACAAACTTTTAAACCCGCCTTTTTCACGAAATCATTTCTCTCCGCACGGGGTTATTTCTCATTTTCTATCCTTAGCCCGTCGTATCTGGAGGATCTGTCTCTGTGACAAGCCAAGGCATAACTGCTGTACCCATTGTTGGCACAAATGTAAACATTGTCCCTGGCACAATTGGTACACAGTTTATAGCAACAGGAGGATTAAAATCTGCAACACAAAATATCAGGCCGGCAGGTCCAGCATCAATTACGATGCTTCAGGTAACAACTTTTGAAGAGTCTGTTGGTATTTTAGAGTTGAAGTAAAAGAGGTTAATTGTTCAATCAATTTGTAAGTTTGGGTGAATGGTGGGCTTTACCGAATTAATTTCTCAAAAGATCGCATACTTCACAATTTATACGAAAGAAACTCACAACGTAAAGTCATCTTAACTTGATTGAGCCTGAGTTGATATCAAATGTGCGACAAAGAAAACAAGAACGTTTTTATTCATCTTTGCAATTTTTGTCCCTCTTTCATTCCTAAAATGCCAAACTTCAACACGGCCTCCTGTTTCAGCAGACGGCTGGGTCGCAACAGCAGTCAGTCCAGGTGGGGCAACAACGATTGCAAGCTCAGTTTGCGGTAAGTTGGATTTGATGCTTATGAAACATCATGTTTCTCATCCCTGGTAAGAAGATCCATTCCTTTTTTACATTGGCTTCAATAAGGTAAACGACTTACAAAGACGAGAGAAAGATTTCACATCCCGAACTATGATTTTTTTATTATTGCTGGTGGAAGGGTTGAGCAGTTTGGGCTCATTGGTAATAGTCGGAGGATGAATAACCTTTTCTTAAATCTAGTCGTCCTCTATCATAGTAAAACTTGGATCACAAGTTATGAATACTAATTTTAGTTTCCATCGCTACTTCCTAAGTTAGAGATTTCAACGGTAATTATTTGTAATTCACACGGTAAAGAATGTTCTAATTCTAAGAATTTCCGTGTTTAACCATGTATATATCTTTGCCATTTTGAGGATCTTTTCATCTTCTAGGCCAGGTTTCTCTCCACCTGTGCTAATAGACAAATGTGTTTATTCATAGGTTCCTGGTAACTTACTACCTCTTTCCCAAATGACTCGAGTTAGTGCCAATGCAGCTCAACAAAAGGGACAGCAGTTGCAGCCGGGTATGGCTTCGGTTATGGTCAATGGGAAACAAGTTATGGTTCCTGGGCAGACAGCAATGATACAGGGTCAACCAACCTTTATACCAAGCCAGACCTCAATTTTACAAGGGCAAACCGTCTTACCAAATGGACAGACAGCAATTATTCAAGGAGGCTCTTTTTTCTTGCAAGGTCAACCAGGACAATCTTTGGTCGCAGGACAAGGCCAGGGTCAAACTGTAATGATCCAACAAGGTCAGGGGGCACATCAAGGCACCATACTGTCAGGTATGATCTCAACTGTTAAACTCCGGTGGTGGTGGACACTTAGTAAATTATTGTAAGGCAAAGCTTTGATTTAACGATAAAGCTCCCATTATAATAGTTGTGATAACTACACTTTTTGAATGGAGTTACATAGAAAGTTTAAGAATAGATTGATTCATCTACCTAAAAGAAATTATGAGTTATATTGTGTACTATTTTTATACACAGTGTGATATTTACCAAAAACCTTGCCGAATAATGGCATTTTCAAAAGAATAGAATTGGTTTTATTTTGTTTAAAAACAACAATATTATCTTTGTATACAACTTTTGGAGCGACTTAGGGTAGTTCTCCCTCATTGCTCGCCCTTAGTCTTTTATGTCCTTGCTCTAGTTCTTTTCATTTTCCTGAAGAAGTTCTTCTTTGTTTCTATGAGACAACAATTAATTTTTTTAATTAACTAGGCCAACACCAGAATCAGGCTCAAGGCACCATGGTTCAAGGGTCTTCCCTTCAAGGACAAACGGTGTTGATTCAAGGTGGAGGGCCAGGAGGGCAGGGGCAGACGTTTATGCTACAAAACACAGGGCAACAAGGCCAAGTGTCCATCATCACTACCAGTCTTTCACAAAGTGCAACAACACAATCGATTCAAATCGTACAGCAGCAGCAACCACAGAACAAATTGAATACTGGCATTGCAGGTAAACATTCACCTATGTTATCGTATCCTTCTATATCTTTAAAACCCAGCATATTGTTTATAATTTTGTGCCTAAGAAAATGCGCCCTAAAAATTTGTAAAAAGCCTGAGACTTCAAAGCCTGAACGAACGAAGAGCTTTCAACGTTATACAAATGAAACTAGTTATACAGGCTATCACTTGGGATGAGAAAGATTGAGGCTAATAAAGGATATTTGTGTTATAAGTTTGAATTAGAGTTGATATAAGATGATATAGTGTTGATTTATGGAGTTAATGTAACCGGCTTCTATTCAAATGTCAATGTAACATTTACTAAAAAGATGAAAACAAATTATCTCGAAACTCTCTGCAAACACAGGAAATTCGAGTTCTGTGTCGTCATCCTCTACTGCGCTCTCAGCTTTGACGTCCCAAGTCAACCTTATTCCGGTGCAGCAAAACACACAACAGCAACAGCAATATGGACAGCAAATGCTTCAGTTCTCACCGCAGGCTCCACAGCCAGCAAAGCCAGCAACGCGCCGGAGAAGCAGTGGCCAGCCTCCAGGTGCAGGCGGCAAAAGAAGGCCTAATTCTGCAACTAAGTAACTTGTATCTAGTCGAAATTACGTTGCCAGTTTATAGTGCAGATCTTACTTCCTCCTTAAAGGTCATTGTGAATACACGTTTCTAGGAACATACCATAGACATAGGAAATTAACTTCCAAGTTCTTGTTGGAGGGTCATTTAGGAATGCAAAGAAGACTGGCATTCCCTTCAAAAGCTATTCAATCTCTTGTCATCACCATTATTAGCTAATGCTACAACAGTTTTTTTCTCCATCTATTTGCTCCAAGCACATAGGAGAGTTTTTGGGCCCGAACAATATGTGGCAAATAAACAAATCTTAGTAGCTCCGCTCCTTTTAAACAATGAAAACTAAACTTTTGTTTGTTTGGAAGCAAAAAGGGCCGTTTTGGGCTTTCTCTCACCTGGATGGGCTGTACTTTGCCTCTGAATAAACTCAGGATCTTTAAAACCTCTCAAAAATCGCAAATATTGTTTGTTCAAAAGTCTTTAACATGTTTTTTGTCTGAAAATTCTCATTTTAAAATTCTTTTTATAGATTTATAACTCAAAATGTTATTGCAACATTCAATACATTAGTGCATTATGACGAAAAATTATGTGAATATTTATGGTATCATGGATCAAGATTAGGAAAATCTTTAGAGGGTGTGTAACCAAATGTTTATCGCATGGAGCTTTTCGCAACGTTTTTACAGAGTAAGAATTTCTTGTAATTATATGAAAATGTATGATAATTGAAGTAGCAAAAAGTCTTAATAAAAATTTCACTGCAAAAATTAATTTCACTTTATGTTGTTGCCAACTAAATTGACTGTATGGAAAGGAGCTTCCCCCCTTGCGGCATGACAGTATGAGAATGAGCTTTGTTTCTTAATGTATATAAAACAAGAAACGTTTTCTAAAATGGAAAATAAAAAACAAAAAGGGAAGCAAAAGGAAGGAGTAAAAGCTCTCATCAAGTCGTTTGTATTTATTGGATGTGATTGGAATACCAAGCTTAATCGGTGGATGGGAATGGCATATCAAGATATTTATTTCCACGGATTGAAAAACTTATGGAGATGGACGACTATTCAAATTAATTGTTTACGGGAATCTATTCAAACTTAGTTATCGATTAAAACACTAAATCGCTGCTTTAGATATGATATTAACGAAATCAGCACCAACAGAGCCACTGTTAAAAAAGCATTTGTTACACGCGAAAGCATTCTCAGAGAGACAAAATTGTTGCAAGTTTGATACCAAATGTATCCCCATTCTATGTTCAGTATTTTATGGTTATTGATCAAAAACCCATAGCCAAGACTATTTTCACAAAATATGAGCTTCATATAAAAGATCAGCCGCGTGATTTTTTTAAGGAAGACGATGAGTACAATTTACAGTGAGGAAGCACTACCCCCAAACAACATGCTTCTACGTTATATTCTTAGATATGTTTCCTATGAATTTCACGTATGAAAATCCTTTGACTCTAACACTTTCTATATATGCATTCATTTCCATTTCTGCTTCCTCTTTGGAAAAAGTTTCTTCCACCAAAATAAAATGACTAGCGATCAATGTTCGCTGTCAGTTTTTCTATGGTCTGCCTTAATTCTTGGCCACGAGACAAGGCTCTGTCAATGCACTGGCGAAAGATATCATCTTTGATTGCCAATCCTCCTGGAAAAATATAATAGTTGTAAACTTTGTTAATCTAATTGTAGAACATTATTAAGAACGTGAGAAATAATGATTCGGAATACAAAGAAGAACAATAATGAAATAATGGCCACATTATTGAATCCTAAATTTTTATTGGACTTTAAACGAAGAAAATGGATAAGTTTTAGTTTTTTTTGCAAATTGAAGGTTTTTATTAAAAAGGGGTGAACTTCACGGAAGATACTTGGTAAATGATGCGTGCCTTTGGTGTAAGATGCACTTTATGAGTTTTTAATGAAGATGCTGACAATCATGAGCACGGTTGCTTCAATAAAACAGTTTATCGAGGGATATTGATGATGCATTATTACAAACGGAAAGGTTAACAAATTTTAACATTGATTTATTCTTACTTAACAACATATTAAATGCTAAACATTTGATCAATTTAGCAAAACGTCATTAAAAAAGTTTGATTTTTTGCCCAGTGGTTAACAGTGCTGTCTAACGCCACCAGGGCAGCATGTAGTGGTTTGAGGCATCCAAGCATCTTGAGCATTCAAGCACCATGAAAAATGAATAAGAAATAGGTTTAAGGACCAAAAAAGCCTAGGTATACAAAGTCAGGGGTCGTGAGTTCGAGCCTCGCTCGGGTCGGTTATTTTCCTGCACTCTCTACTAATTATCTTTAAAAATCCTGTTGCCTGTAAAAGTGAAAGTGTTTGAATGCATGTTAATTTTATTCAAAATGAAGTGATATTTCAATATTTGATGGGCAAATAGCCTACATTGTTCAATAAATTTTAACTTGCCTGGTTTGTATACTGAGCATAAGCTATTGTCTTCTAAGGTTACTATGGTGATAACAGTATCAGCTATGCCTTCTTCCTCTTCAGTTGGATCAGCAACAACCTGTGAACTGAAAGTGTAAAAATAGACTTAGAATAAAAAAATAATTGATAAACAATATTTGAAGAAGACAAATTTTTGGTAGTGCAATTTCTTATCAACAAAATAAAATGCCTTTCAAGATCATTTTTCAAACTGCAGGCACACATCAGCTTTGGAATTTTTGGATGTACACTTACGTTCAAAAAGTATTGGGACACCCTTCGAAACTTCGAAGACATTTTATGCAACAAATTCGGAAAGACTTTTTTAAAATCTTTCTCATTAAAAAAGTACGGCAGTTATTTCCATGAAATTTTCACAAGACATTGTTGATATTTTGAAGCCTTTTATGTACGCCAAAAAATTAAAAATTCATCTACCATAAAATTTCTATAGGTCTCGAGACGAAAACATGGAAGCTCTGAAAACTCAAGAACTGAGTTAAGAGAAGCGCTTACAAAGTGCTTTCTACTATAATAAAGTAAATGGATTTTGCGATATTGCATCAATTCTCGGCTGCTCAATGAGTGCAGCTTTTCTGGTGTGTAAAAAGTTTTTCCGTACAAGAACAGAAAAAAATTTACCAAGGGTTTGCAGACCAAAGAAGTTTACGACGCCGAGGGACGACAGTTCTTTACTGAGGGAACTGCGAAGTAATAGGTTTGAATCCTTACCAGACATCGTGTTGTCATGTAAAAAGAAGCTAAATAATGGAACATAAGCAAAAACATGGCTATAAAGTTATGAAAAATACAAATTTTCCAGCGTTATAAGAAAAACAAATGCTCTCTCAAAGTTAAAATTAATCATCGACGATGAGTTCAATGGCTTCTCCTTGAATGTTACGCAATTTTAAAAGATGCTTGAATAAATGCAATAATTTAATAAATTTGTAGCATATTCGTCGATGAAGATAACTTTTTTTGAAGCTTAAAAGTTTGATTTTATAATTTCTTTTATAATTTTTTTTGTTATGCAAACGTGAAATTAAAAAGTTGTATTTGTTTGGACAGCTCTAAAATTTTTGGAAGGTCATGTGACTTTGCCATTGTTAGGCCATTCAGCCCTTCTGCATATTTTGCTGTTATAATCAGGAAAATCGAAAGAATCCTGTGTTTTCTTGGTTATTCTTCATAAGTTGAAGCATTTTGTTAACTTTTTATTCCATTTTGGGGAAACTTGGGCCTAGATTATTTGTAGAAAGACTGCCTAAATCTGAAAAAGTTTCCGTTGCAAAACCGAATCCAACGGAACGCCATAATTCGTTTATCGAATTCGTCCCAATACTTTTTGAACGTAAGTGTAGAAGCGTTACATGGCTAAAAACCTAAAAATATACCACAGTCAACGTATTAAATAGAAATCAGAAATGATTAGATGATATGTTTTAAGCCTACTCACTTTTGAAACACAGCAAATGTACTAGCGATGGGATTACTGGCAATGTCTAAGGAAGATTTTTTATCAGTTGATACAACAGTTTCCCCTGTTTCTTCACTGTATGAAGCGGAAGGTAAACTGCCTGAAAAAAATAAATAGACCTTATTAAAATACTGATTATTCATAAAGAAGGGTTTTATCTTCTATTGGTTTATTATGCATATAAATGGATACACTCAAAGACAGGAAGTCTGTATTTTTATTTTGTATTGTGTAATAGAGTTATCAATTACACTAGTGACAAATATTAAGTATGAGTAATCAGACCAAGAGGGGTTATTAACCAATTCAAAGCATTTGCTTTATGATAGAAATGATAAAGCTATAGTACTCACAATTATGCATTGCAGCAAGCAAAGCAAAGAGTGCAGCATCTTGAATATTACCATCATAATTCAAGCAGATGACATCTGCATACAAACACCATACAGCCTATAAAATTGTGAAAATTCATGATATATCATTCCATGTTTCAACTGTATTGCATTTTTATCATGTGTCCTTCTCGCCATGGAAATAAGGCTTGTGTGATTATATTATTCTAAGAGTCACATGGCCTTTGTATTTCAGTTCAGTTCAGTCTGAATCATTAAATTCAACTGCAAACAAAAACATTACTTAATATACCTAATACTTACATAAAAACAATTTTGATTAACTTCAATTTATTTTTCTACAGCAAAGATACTAATTAGCTGAATAATGCAAAACAGGCATTGTTTGTAAGGGGAATGTATACATACTTGTCAGCACATGATATCCTAAATACTGGATAATTATTTTTACTAATGGTTTTTTTCAGTTCCCATTCCAATAGCTACTTAGCTGTCACCCCTTTTGGCTTTTTTCAAGCAACCAAATTATTTCATATTTTAATGAATTGCAGAAAAAACTTTCAAATATGTAGCTTGTGAGAACAGGAGCTTACCTTCCCTTGAGCAATGCATAGACTTTCTGGTTTTAAAAAAGAAGAGCTGCAAAAAGAGAAATCCAACAAATCATTCAGTTGAAATACATTAGAACTTTCTTTGAGAATTACAAGAGTTATAAGAATATCATGGCTCTTCGATTTTTCAATATTTACTTACCTATTAGCGGTATCAATGAGGAACTGGGTCAAAACTTGGGCTTGTTCACTGGGTGGACCTGGTCGAAATTTTGCTGAGCACAATGGAGGGAGTTCTACACTGGACACTGGAAAGATGAATTTCGAGAACAAACAGCATTACATAAAGTTAACACAAGAATAGTTGAACAGATTTTGAAAGAAAACAAGGGAATTAAAAGAAAAAAGTATTAGCAGCAAACATTTCATGACCTTCTTAATAGGAAACCTTTGGTCTTTGCGCTGTGATAGAATACTGAACTCTGCCTATTGGTGGAAAATTTTATACGGCAAAATTGCCTCCTAGAATATAACTGAACAAAGATTATTAAATTCTATATCATTTCAGTAACATTTCTAGTATATAGTTGAATGGCTTACCAATGAAACCACCATTAGGGGCATCAAGAGATGGCTGTGCAATTTCCTAGTCATAAAAAATAATCAATAGTCATGTATAAATTAAATAACATGAGTTAACTTGCAGAGGAAAACAACACTTGCTTAATATAAATTGTACAGTTACCATTAGATGTATTAGAGCTTAGCCAAAAATACAAATCAATTGCTTTTGAAAGGCCAAATGAGAATTTTTCTCAAATGAGATTTTTATAATTTGCCATGCCCCAATCATGTTTCAAGTTTCCATTGAGGTTTATCACAGATTTAAAATCTCTCAATGATCAGTTATTGTAGAATATTTTTACTGATTTAAAAACCAAACTCTGCTGCATGTTTGAACGTGCCTGCTATATTGTTTAGTAAAATGCCAGTTCAAGACTGTTGAGGGAGCATTATATGAAGATATATTCAAAACTTATTCGTAATTGCAATTATGAATATCAAGAAAATTTATTGGCCTTCTTGTAGATATAACTACTTTTCCATGCATTAAGATTATTCCAGAATTCAGAAATAGCGAAATGGTAAACTCACTGCTTTAATTCCACAAAGAACTGTAGTGTTTCCAAGTTTGACCAAAGCAGAGCCTTCTGCAGTTGAAATAGAATCTAAAATATCAAAAGACAGATTTGAGGACAGACAGTCAAATCAGATACATATTAATACAGCACATATTTCAACAGCACATATTTCCTTTTGAATTTTTCTTTAACATGTGATTGATTTCAAAATTCAATTATGCATTAGTCACAAGGCTGTAAGAGTCACCATTCAAAGACATATCATTAATTTAGAATAAAAAAAGCTTCCAAGTTTTATTTGATATGTTCAACACTGTCAAACTGATTATAAGCTTTCGTCTTTTCCAATGGAATTTACAGTGTAATAAAACACCAAGGGATTCCATTGGACAGCAGTAGATTGTGAGGGTTTTTGTTTAGACATATTGTACTTACCAATATTAAGAAGTGTCTTCTTGAATTCTTCCAATCCTCTCCCATCTGGCCTTACATATTCACCCTAGTAATGGCAATGAAGATATATTTTAAATCAATTTTATAAACATAGCAAAATTTGAAGAATTTAAGCAGTATCTTCATTATCAAAGACTCTGTGTGGTATTTTTTTTTGAATTAAACATAGTTTGAAAAAAGTTTTCAGGTTTTTTCTACATTGCATCTGCTTAATAACTTGGGTACGTTATTTCAAAATTCTCAACAAAAACAAGAAATGAAATTGTTTTCTCACGCATACCACAGAATAGTCTGTCATGCAATGAGATTTTTAGAAATTTGGTTACCTTACAAGTTGATAAATTTAAACTACCATTAATCTTTGCATGTTAGGAAAGTGATAAAATAGGAAAACAGAATTTGCTTACCAGAAACTGCTGATAAAACTCAACTGGCTTGGCAATCCTAAACAACATAACAAGTTGTGTTTTTTAGAGACCAGTTGAATTAAGGTAGATTGGTCAACTTTAAGCACCTGCCGGTCTATTGTTTGTATTAGCAAAATGCTTAAAACATCCTAGCAAATAGTGCCAACATAAAACTGTCCAGTTCTATACATAAAATCGTCTATCAACCATAAAAATATATAAACAGCTAAGATCAGTCACTTAGGTATGCCATAAGGTAATGTTCTATTCACAATTGCTGTGAATGCAAATTAGATTCCAGTCAGGGTCAGTGAAATTATGCATTAAAACAAGCAGATGGTTCACTTTGTATATGCAATATTTGCTTGGTTAGGCTTCTCTATAAAGGCAAGGACAAAGACATCTTTTGAACACTGAAAACATACTGAAATTAACCTGTTTGCCTGACAAAGTACTACGTTACTTATTTCAAATTTTTACTTCTTTTCATTGACTTGCATACAAATTTGCAAAGGATGGCAGTTTCCAACAAGGGCCCCTGTGTATAAAGTGTCCAGATGTGTAAGAGTACTGATATAGCTGACGATGCTTACGATGAACAAAGATGCAGCCTAAGATAATAATCTGATGTCTTTTCCTTGCGAGTGAATAGCTCAAATACCCCTACTGGAAAATTTTTCAGTTTTCCTTGCAAGGTTCTGCAAATGTTTTCAGCAGTGTATGTATCATCGTGCAAGAGCCTATGCCAATCCTTCCATGTGATAAGCCAAATAATTGGACCTTATTTAAAAAGGTCCAAAAAGACAACATTCTTACATACAACGGCCATAGCCAAAATTATGAAAGAAAAGAGACAATGGAAGCATTGAAAGATATCAACCTCACTAATAAGGAATCAACTGGATTAGTCGAAACCTGAAGTGAAATATGTTAAATTTTCTTTTGCATACTTAAAATCAGCCGCCATCACCATTGCAGTTCCACGTGAAATCTGAAATGAGACTAATAATTGAAACGAGATTTGTATCATTGTCCTCGTTTTAAAGTCAAAGTTAATTCATCGTTCCTTGGAAGTGAGACGAGAGGAAGCAAAAAATGGAGTTAACCTTGCTGCTTCTCCTGCAGTTATTGTCAATCTTTGCTGCTGCTGTACTAATACTGGTGAGATGCTTAATGTTATTCGATTTCATGTTTAAGCATCTTGGTGATTTGGATTGAGTTTTGGCTCAAAATTTATGGACATTGATTAACTTCTTTGGAAAACAATGACACGTCTCACTGTTATTATTATTACTACAGCAACACTCATTTAAGTTGAAATCAGTTTGAGAGCTCTTAATTCTCTCTCATATTGAAAACCCATTATCAACCCCCCTTTAAATCATCTTTTCTTTTAGTTTTTATACTAATTCTCTGCAGAGCATGAATTTGATTGCCTAAACTACTCAACTCCCTAACTGGCTCAATTTGTAGCCATTTTCTTGAAAATTAGATCATGTTAGACATCAGAAACTTTTTCCTTAAGATAATTCAAATGAGTCACTTTCATTAATGTATGGGAAATAGGATGATCACAGTAGGGGGTCAGTCTAGAGTGCCAATTTCAAGTTGCCTTTTGTACAGCTAGTGTGCCAAAATTCAGTAAACAATTTACAACATCCTAAGTGATCTTGAAAGTAGAATTTTCAAAGTAGCAAAAAGGTAATTGATAACAATGTAATCAATTGCACAGTCTGCATGTAGTGTCAGATATGTGCATGATATCTGTTTAACAGTGCATGCTTAAAGTCAAATTGCATTATAGTAGATCAAGTCTGTGATAGGCTTGGGTTAGCAGTGGCGGGAAAGGAGGCAAGAGAATAGGCTCAAAGGCTGTTATTACAGATAGAGCATAAAATTGCATTGTTTTAGATTTCTGAGCATATTTTTGCAATATATGAAAAATATATACCATACAATGACTTATTTTTATGATGTTTATGGCAAAGACCAAGATGCAACTTTTTGTTAGGGAGGGCCAGCCCTGATAAATAAGTTTAATAACAGTCATATTTTACAAATAAAAGTATTTTACTTATGCAGCTTAAATCTTTTTTGGGAGGGGACAAGGTCCCTCAACCCCATGGCATCTCAATCCTTAGTTAATGATATATAGCTAAGTAATTTATAAGTACATAATTATTGTATTGGTTTATGGTATGCAGCTCATATATGTTTATTTAGTAAATAAAGGTACTGTATAGTATTAAATAGTATTAAAATGTTTTCAAAGGCATAAAATAGAAAGAAAAGTATATGTACAGTAAAATTTTAGGACAAAAACGATCCCTTGCAGATAATAGTTTAGTAAAGAGGCAAGAAAAAATCATTTTTTGAAGTTGTGCCCTGTCATTTTTCATTTTAGGTCAATAGTTTTGTATTAAAATATGCACCTGCATAAACAAACAAATAAAATTCCACACTGTTAGCTTCTTTTCCTGGCAACTAAAGGTTATACATTGCTTCAATCCTTTTAGGTTTTCATCATCTTTAAATTAGGAAGTAGTTTTTTCTGTTGTTGATAAACTTTTTTCTTGGATGGGAGTTGCAATCAATAATCTTAAGGTAACAGGTAACATTCAAGAAATACATGAAAACCATCAGGTAGTCTAAAAAGGTTTTTTGTAAAAACATAAACATTTTGAAACAATTGTTAAAACAAATGAATATTTTTAAAAATTGACAGAATGGTTTCACAGAGTGATAAAGCACCAATAATCTTTTAACTTTTATTGCAGGGTTTGATATTTATCAAGATCACAACAAATGATGTCACCCCTGTTATTGGGCGATATGATTGTGAGAAGATTTTCAAAGATCCAGCAACTGGGGAGAAACAGAAATTTCCATTTTTAGATGATAAATCATCTATATTATTATCAGTTGTTGTTCCTTCTTATAATGAAGAATCCAGATGTAAGTGTTATTTGGTATTCAAATTTGTCAATCTTGTATTGTATGTTTGCTATATTGGTCATTTTCTCAGGTCTATGAACCGAGCTAAAAGTCAGAGAGCAGGAAGTCAAAATCGTTGTTCCTCAAAATTTTTGAAATATTATAGAGTAAGCACATCAATAGGAAATTAAATTAAAATAAGGGAAATAGAATCTTTGGAAAATGAACAATAGAATGACAAGAGTATTTTCAAACCCTTTCCATTTACAGATCAATTTGCTATTCATTGATAGGGCAAATTTGTAAGGCAAAATATTTTGTTATAGGCAACAGCCTGCTTGAATTGTGGTAGGAATATACAACTCTAAATGATTGTAAGTTTTCTTTTATCTGCTCTGAGAGTTTTCTTTTAGCTGCTCTGAGAGCTGTGATAGATGCTAACCTATGTTTTTATTCAGTTTCTTGATTTCCATTAGCAGTCTCTTTCTGCAGGCCTTTATTTTGAATGTTTGTTTTTGTTTAGTACCAGTGATGTTAACTGAAACATGTGACTATTTGGAAAAGAGGGAGGTATGAAGCATTGCCTTAATTCTTCTTTGTTTTCTCATTATAAGAACCACTTTGTTTGCTGTAGGGAAAATTCATTGAGCCTGCATGATCATTTTAATGTATGAAGAATTAATACATTATTAGTTTCTCTCATTAGACTCTCTGGCAGTTTTTTGCTCCATCTGGTAATTGAATCATTGCATGTAGAAGATCTTAATTTAAGTGGTACAAATCAAATGGCTTACAACCTTCATGTCATGCTTTAATTTAATTTTAGATAGAAGTGATTTTGATTTAATTTGATTTTGTATTTTAACAGAAAAATGATCCTGCATTTACATATGAGATTATTGTTGTGGATGATGGGAGTAAGGACAAAACTACAGAGGTATTGTTTGAAATCAGTATAATATTGTCAATATTTTGCTAAAAAGAGCAACTGCTACATGACAAAAGGTCTTGATGCAAAGCTAACCTTCTAAACCTAGCAAAAAAATTGTTTCTTTGTAGACAAAACGCACAGATTACTCTGGAAATTGTAAATGCCCCTCCCTAGATATGTTTTTTCAAAACATTTTTATTGATATGCAGGTCTTGGCTTCTTTCTTTTACTACTTATTCTTCTGTACAAGTTTCAGCCACCTGTGAGGTATTGCTCCCATTTGCTGTGAAATTCTCCTTAAGTAACCCCTATTCACCTGCCACTTCTTGATTGGTTTCTGCTTCTAGGAAATCATGAAAGTATTGCAATGGCTTGACCTGATTTACACTTATAATGAACTTGCTTTACTCATATAAACACATGTAAATGTTTACACATGCTCAGTTTTGCCTGTCAAAAACATTTGCTTATGAGCATATTGTCAAGTTTTGTTTTAATCTTTAATTGATACTTATTGTTTTCCCAATCATGCTGGCAGTAAAAACGCATTCAGTCATTACCCTCTTTATCAACTGTAACAAAAAAATAATTATGAGAGCTCACAGAAGGTGCTAGTTTTCAGACCTTTCAAATGTCTTATTTAAAACTAGTGCAGGAAATTATTTGAAACTAATAAACTAATAGACATTTTTCCAAAACCATACGCTGTTCGCTCGTCAAGGAGCTCTGAATTTCATGTGTATATTAGATCCATTGCTACTTGGTTTTTTGTTATGGATCTCACCAAATATGCCCTATGGCTTCTGGTTCCTCTTGTAAACTTCAAAAGCAGAAAGGGTCAGAACATCCAGCTGTCGAAGATGCCCTTGAAGCAGGCAAGTTCGCCACAAAAATATCACAGGCAGATTTTATAACAGACAAGCATACATTCTCTATCTATTCATGCAGAAGTAAACTCTGTTGACCATAGAAATTGCTATTAAATCTGTTTATTCTTCAAGTTCACATTCAGTTTTTGTCAAATTGCGCGCCCATAGAGCAACAAAACAAACTGCGGATGAAGCATTATTTATAGTTCATGTGACAACACTAGCTCACTAGCTTCAAGTGATTCATAACTTATTTCGCCATTCCTCTTGTTTTCATACATCTCATCTATGTTGCCCTGCTTCAATGTTGCTTTGAAAGGCAAATTTTAAGGCCTAGTTAGGCCCTCCATTGCAGGTTTAAAACTAAGAAATAGAAATGGATTGTTACATTTAGTATTATCTTACTCAAATGAATGCTAACTTTACTACGAAACTTGAAAACAGCAATGCACGAAACTTTAAAGTAGTATAAAATGACCAAGGGTTCAGAACAGGGAACAACTACGCCAGTTAGAAGTAGAACATATTTGGCCTCTTACTTTGGATTTTATATAGGCAGTATATTAATTATAAGGCTATGAAGATATGTTCATAAATTGCGAGCTTTCTGGTCGTTTAGTGAATAACCAATTCTGGAGGTCTGGGAACGAGTAACCTTTTTTATTGAGAATGTTGCTATTAGTTACCGTCAGTATCTCATTCTTTTGCTGTAATTAGTATCTCATTCTCATTCAGTAGCTATAATTGATAAGGACTTAATGTGACAATTTAAACTTCAGTTGTATATTATTCAATCATTTGATTCAATAATTCAATCAATATTGAATGTGTTTTAAATGCCAGTATGAAAATACCCTTAAATACCCAGAAACATCCTGCATTTTAAAGAATAATTGCCTTAATGATCATAAAACTCATTATACCTGTGTTGCTGTAATGTTTTTTATAACAAAATTCTCGATCTTCCCTCTTAACCTGCCAATCTTTCTCCTTCCCAAACCTTCATAAGTCCTGTGCAAACATTTCCACATCTTCTCTTTTTGGTGTAAACATTTAGCCTATGAAACTGTCATGCATTTGCCTAAGAATGATTTCGCTTTTGGTTGGATTTCGCTTCAAATATGTATTGTTTGTTTTGAGGCCCCCTTTTGCTATCGAAATATTTTTCTCACCAGAACCTTTAAAAATGTTGAAGCTATAGAATTTTAGTCTAATGATACACCTTATCTCTTTACCAAGTTTAATTAAATATCTCAGATATGTTATTGCGTTTTTCGCTTGATACTTATCTTTCTTTAGGTTGCATTAAATTTCGCACGAGAGAGAAAGTCTTCTAACATTAGAGTCTTAACTTTTAAAAAAAACAGAGGAAAGGGAGGTGCTGTGAGAATGGTGAGACATTATACCTAAATTGTGAATACTTAAATTGGAAGTGTACCCTGCATTCACGTTTCTTCTGAAAAATCTGTATCACTTGCTGAATTGAAAGATAATTTTCTGTCCATTATAAGGACAATTAGATATTTCATGCTTGAAAACATTGATTCGAAAGCTTATCATAGAATGCTTCAATTTTTGGTGAAATCTTTCGTTGAAACAACTGAAAGCGCTAAAAACTATGTTGAAGAGTAATATTACCTCGTCTCTTTTTGTCTTGTCTTGTAGTAGCTTATTGTCTTTAAACATTCCTTACATGTACTTGAGAGATTTTCCCTTCTCAATGACCCAATCAATTTTGCAGATTTTAAGTTCTTTATTCTGTGTTTGAAAGTTGCAACTAAATCCAATTTTACTGCCTTCTACTTAAAGGGCGTGCTAAGCTCACGAGGTGAAAAGATATTGATGGTTGATGCTGATGGGGCTACAAAGTTTGAAGATTTGGACAGCGTTGAAAAGGCATTAGACGACTTAAAAGGGGGAAGGAATGGCATGGCAGTGTCTGTAGGGTCCAGGGCTCATTTGCAGGATGATGCTGTTGCCCAGGTATAATTTTCAAGATTTTGAATGTGTGGGCAACCAGTATTCATAAATAATCGCAATATGCTATGTATGTGTGAATGAAGAAAAGGCCACTGTAGCAGGCTGCTTGACGGGCTCCAAGGAGTTCTTGCGGCGAAAAGTCGATAAAAATGTAGCAAATATGAAACACCGCAATACGCCGAGAATAAACAACAATAAAAACACGTAAATCAGTAAAGACTAATATTTCGCCCCGGCATACGGGGCTTCATCAGAGCAAAAGGTAACGGCTAACGGCTATTGCTATGTAACTGGATTTGTTAAACCCTCTGTAATGTTCAACCATAAATATGTTCAAAAAACTGAAACTTTTTACAAAAGCAGCAATGCCTTCTTATCGCTTATCCTTAGCATCCATGTGTTAGATATGGTTTTAGGATAGCTAGGTATTTAGTTTAGATTAGTATTTAGACAATATCTAGATAGCTAGATATTGTCATCAATTTGTTTTGATTAAATTGTCAGTTGCAAACCTCCGGTCACATATTTAGTGTTTCGATATTCTACTTTGTTCACTTAGCGGCTTGAATTCTAAAAGACTGTCTTACAACTCTGCGAAAATTTGATAATGATTTGTTCTTTTATTAGTTGCAAATTCATAGAGATAAAAAACTTAAAGCAAAATATGTTGTTAATTGTTTTGCGCTTTTATTCTATCTTAGCGAAACTGGTTACGAAATATTCTTATGTACGGCTTTCATTTCCTTGTGTTCTTTTTGTGCGTCAAAGGGATCAAGGATACACAGGTTTGTGAAGCTTGCGTATTTCGTTTCTTTGTATCGAGTGGGATCCAGTGTCATTAACGAAGAAGATACCTTCGTCTCTGGATAACCAAGTTGTTGAAATTAAAGAAAGAAAGGTACCGAGAGAAGGAAGTGACTGCAAATGTTGTTGATAAAATTATTTTACAATTATTTGCTTCTAAAGCTGGCAAGTTGAGAAAGCAGTTTCTTGTTTCATTCTATAAGATGAAATGGGTTTCAACAGTGATAATTTTGAAAGTATGATGTATAGCAAAGACACACGATAAAACCTTAGAGGGATTGCTGCATGCAGGAAGTAACAGTGTACTTTTTCTTCAAAGAAGTTCCTTAAAGAAAGTTATTAGAGTAAGAAGTTTGAAGCCTCCAGAGAGAAGAAATTTAAAATTACCATATTGAAAATTGCCATATTTAAAATTACTTGAAAACTCGTGTCTCATAAATACAACGTTCTATTTTGTAGTGTGGTTTTAAGTTGTTCACAAGAAAAGCAGCATTGCGGCTATTTTCGTGTCTGCATGTAGAGAGGTGGTAAGTTGTCTTTTAATTTTTACCTCAAATACTTTTGTATTTGTGCTATATCTTTTTAGCCCCAATACGGGAGGACTTGACTTCACTAACAAGGGCTGTCTCTCAATTAACATGAACAAATATTGCTTAGACAGGGAAAAAAATTCAAAATATATTCAGTTTCAGAACATCATCAGATATCTCAGACACATTATGAATTTTGTTGGCACCGAAAAGTTCAACTTCAAATATAACTGTATGTCTATTGTGCTTTTTCAAATAAAAACTATCGGCCTTCAGATGTGTTTGTTTTGTTGTTATTGTGTTTTGGCTTCTTAAAATTTTATCCAGCATTCTTGGAACTTTTGGCTACCCTTCCGAAGTAACCAGTTATCGATTGTCTCTGCATTAAAAAATTGCGGTGTGCATATAAAAATCGATAGATTCAAACAGAATGATCTTGTTGCTGCATATCAATCGTATTTCTAAGTATATTTCCAGCCGTCCAACTCATTCACTCGTTCTCCACAGCTTGCCGATCTATTTTTAGATCTTAACCTCGTTTAGACAATTTCCGATTTTCTTATTGCAACAGGCTATTCGTATATCTAAAGTGAAATTTGTGTATTTATACATCCTTCCTTTTCCCGGTAGAATCAGGACTTGATAGTTGTTACATGCTACAAACCTTGCCAGAAATTTTGCAACAGCAAACAAAATTTTCTCAGTTAAAAAAGTTGTTTTCTCTACCCGCCTTAAAAGAGTTGCTGAATTTCTTCATTATTTGGTTCCGGTGATACTCTAGCTAGCGTTGAACGCAGAAATTTTTAATCAAAGAATCAGCATGTAAGGAGAAAGGGGAAAATTCGGCAGCCTATTGACTTGGGAGGTAGTCAAGTCCTGTTGTTGACAACTTCTGGACGTGTTTTTTGTGGGTATCTTTTATATGGATAGTAGTTAGAATGCCTCTGCCCACTTCTTTGTTTCCTTGGCAGCAAAGTATATGTCGCCTGTATAATCCTAGTATGCTGAAAAACTGAAATTTGTTTTAACAGCTGCAAAGTCTTGTGGCTGCCTAAGGAAGTTTCCTTTTGAGCACTTGATAATTTTGGTCTTGTCGTTTTCTTGGTTTGTTTTAGGCTTTGAAATGTTTGCAAGTACATGTATTTCTCTGCTTAATTAAGTTGAACGCCAATCAAGAATGGTCAGGGTGTTTATGTTCTACAAAATGAATGGGTTTGTCACCAATTTTTGGCCCCTTCTAGAGACTTAATGCTGAATGCAGATTATTGTTTCATTTGATCGAATGAATTAAAGACTGTATCCAATTTTTGGTGAAGTGGTAATTTAACCTCTAGAGTGGGTACATGCCTGGCTCATTTTCTTTTTGTCTTCCCAAAGACGGAATCATAGAACCCCATTAGGTCTCTTTGGTTTGCATGTTGCTAGTGTTGCCACTCGAGAGCACCCCCGTATAATTCTCCTAGAGTTCTGTTAAGAGAAAGGGTAGTTGAAACAGATCTTATTCTGATCATGCATAACTTGGTCCTTCACCTCAGGATAGCATCCCGAAAATTCCCCATCTAGAAACGCTCCTTTCCAGAAGGAATTTTCGTCAATAATTCAATAGCTCTACATTGAATGGATAGCCTCCCTGCCCTCTCAGCTACTGGAAGTCTGAAGAAGATAAAAAATTCAGCAGAGCCAGGAAATTGACCTTAGGCAGTTCCCTTACCCAGGGCAATTGGGTTTGTAACCTCAATGTCTTGGTGTACCAATGCCACATCATTGGACCTGAAAGCTGCGAACATTGTTGCAGATTTGATTTATCCTCTCTGAGTTTGCTCGCTGTATCGAGCATTCACGTACATCAGTAAGATATCGCAGCTTTTTCATTCCATGTTCTTTGCTGTGTCATTGTACTTTTGCCTTCTCCTTTACTCAGTACGTTCACCAATCTTTGTGATTTTGTAGGGCATTTGATGTCGAATTGTTATATATTGCTCAGTGCCTTGGTATTCCAATAGCTGAAGTTGCAGTAAATTGGCAAGAGATCGATGGTATGTTACTTTTGTTTCACATTGCGTTCTTCAAGGTCAGCTTGACATATGAAGTGCTTTGAAGCACTATGCACGTAATTTTGCGAAAGAAATTAATGTATTTATCGCTTGAAACGGACATTGTTTAATAAAGTGAACATAAGACGACAAATATATAGACTCGATCTCTCTTTTTCGAACAAGGGTGTGATGCAGTTATTTTAGTTTCATTACATTCGAAAAGCTACTTTTTATTAACTTGTAAATGGCATAAGAAGCTCTGCGGAGTGTCAGACGAAAAAGCTTTTAGCCAATATGTTACAAAATGTTTGCTTTTTCAAGCCATTTTCAAATTCTGTACCGCCAAAAAACTGTTAACTTGTAAATCTTAGTTACTTCATCATTTTTACAACGTTTTTGTAGGATCTAAGATGATACCGATATTTAGCTGGTTACAAATGGGTAAAGATTTGCTGTTGATTCGACTTCGTTACGTCATCAGTGCATGGAAGATTGCGGAAGGCCCAGCAACGGTCATTGACTTGAAATAGAGGAATTGGCGCATTGATTAGCTAGGATATTTCTTGATTTCTAATTGTATTTTAAATGAACAGTCAATTAAATTGTGTTTATGAAGCTTCAGGAATACGCTGCGTCTTAAACCTTTTAGATATTTTTAGGACAGGTGAAAGGTTCTGGAAATCGCTTGATGATCAACTGTGTTTGTGAAACATTTTCAAAATAACGACAGAAGTTTGACAACCATGACACTGCATCAGCTTTATGTAACCTTTTAGAGTCCTAAAGGACCACTTTTACGACTAATGTTTTTTCTATTAGTATTCTGTATGATTTTAAGCATGAAATTAGGCTGCTTAAAATTGCGTCAAACTTAAAGGCCCTTTCGCAACCGGCAAGCTTAGCGGCTGCTGTCTGGAGAAATTGATCGTGTTTTGTATTTTAATGCAGTACGACTGGATTTGAAAATACAGCCCTAAAACATACCCGTTGCGCTGAGTATTGAAGTTTATTCTTGAAGGCTTTCCCTCTTTTTGATGACTTTCATGTTGCTATTACAATGCTAATAAAGTATTCGCCAATTGTAATTTTTATGAAAACAGAGAAAATGCATCGTCTGCAGTAAAATTTATCATGACTATTGTGTCTTTCTCGGACCTTCCTTTGTTGGTATGGTATGGTATGGTATGGTATGGTATGCTATGCTATGCTATGCTATGCTATGCTATGCTATGCTATGCTATGCTATGCTATGCTATGCTATGCTATGCTATACTATACTATACTATACTTTGCTATGCTATGCTATGCTATGCTATGCTATGCTATGCTATGCTATGCTGTACTATGCTATGCTATGCTATGCTATGCTATGCTATGCTATGCTATGCTATGCTATGCTATGCTATGCTATGCTATGCTATGCTATGCTATGCTATGCTATGCTATGCTATGCTGTACTATGCTATGCTGTACTATGCTATGCTATGCTATGCTATGCTATGCTATGCTATGCTATGCTATGCTATGCTATGCTATGCTATGCTATGCTATGCTATGCTATGCTATGATATGCTATGCTATGCTATGCTATGCTATGCCATGCCATGCCATGCCATGCCATGCCATGCCATGCTATGCCATGCTATGCTGTACTATGCTGTACTATGCTGTACTGTGCTCTACTATGCTGTACTATGCTCTACTATGCTGTCCTATGCTATGCTATGCTATGCTTTGCTATGCTATGCTATGCTATGCTATGCTATGCTATGCTATGCTATGCTATGCTATGCTATGCTATGCTATGCTATGCTATGCTATGCTATGCTATGCTATGCTATGCTATGCTATGCTATGCTATGCTATGCTATGCTATGCTATGCTTTGCTATGCTATGCTTTGCTATGCTATGCTATGCTATGCTATGCTATGCTATGCTATGCTTTGCTATGCTATGCTATGCTATGCTATGCTATGCTTTGCTCTGCTTTGCTATGCTATGCTATGCTATGCTATGCTATGCTATGCTATGCTATGCTATGCTATGCTATGCCATGCTATGCCATGCCATGCCATGCTATGCTATGCTATGCTATGCTATGCTATGCTATGCCATGCCATGCCATGCCATGCCATGCCATGCCATGCCATGCCATGCTATGCTATGCTATGCTATGCTATGCTATGCTATGCTGTACTATGCTGTACTATGCTCTACTATGCTCTACTATGCTCTACTATACTATAACAATTTCAAGTTAAAGACAGCATGGTTTTATAGACGCTGTCGCTTTTTGAACAACAAAGAGGCTGCATAGAGAAGCTTGGATATGGCTGATATAGCAAGTCGTCGAATCTCTTGATTCATGAACATTATCATCATAGAAATATCTTCATGACTTTTTTGTTTGTTGTGTCCACCAGCAAGATTGCATTTTGTATGACGAGAAGACCACATTATTAATTATGCATTGCGCTCGTTGGACAGGGATATGAGATTTCTAAGTTATTTTCAAGCTGCATTCAGTCATGCCGTGTGGTTTATACACAATAATAACTTGGCCATTCTTGTTCATTGCAAGACAAAGAGGAATTTTTATAGGTTTTAATGGTTGAATCCGGTCTAGGGCAAGCAAGTTGGTGGCCTTTGTCGAGAAGACACCATGTGGAAAGATATGTAATTAAATGTAACCACTCGCCAGTATATATTTAGCCAGGCAGTACTAAACGGATGCGCTGCTTTCAAATTAAGGTGCATTGTTTTGGTGTTCCGTAGTTTATTTGCATACAATCGAGCAGGTCTATCATCTAGATCATAAAGCATTGTGCAAATTAGGACATTGCAACGCACAGGAATAAGGTCTTCATCTGGATACGGCCGATTAGACGTCTATGTGATAGTTACATAATCATGGTCTCATTAAACATATAGGTTTAATAACACAATGATGGAAATTTCATTTATGGAAAGGAGGTGATGATGATGTCGATGTCAACAAGACAAATCAGCTGATTCAACGGCCAAGGTAAGCAGCAATTATGTTATCCACCTGAATACTAACGGTAATAGACTTTAAAGCATAAACAAAGGACTTGCATAAGCAAGTGTGAGCTTGGTTTTGCAGCTCCTCCTCCCTTCATTACTTATGAAAGAATATTGAATATTTTATCAATTAAAGAAGGCCTTGGCCACAGATTTATCGTAAGTAGTTGATATCAAACCTCTTCTGTACTTTGTTGCTAGAGGCGCGACTATAGCAGATCTTTAAAACCATTGTCACTGCTTTATTGGGCTCTTTAGTTTCTATATTCTTTAACAGCCTAATCACATGAGAATTTCAATGTTTTATGACATGGGAACTAGAGCAGTGTTCAGAATAATTTGATATGGAATCAGTGATTTCCACTTTCATACAGGGTTTGCAAATTTAAACCAAAAGTTTACAACAAGGACGGATTATAGAAGCAAGTATGGGGGGGGAGGTTGGATAATCATTGGATTTTCTTGCCATACCCTTCAAGTGTCTAGAAACTGGTGGAAGCGCCCATTCTTACAATTCCATTTTTAACTATGAGATAATGAAGATAGGAAGATAGATAAAGTAAAGTTTTAGTGTCATTCGTTTACTACTAACCATCAAAAAAATCTCTTTACCGAATACTAGCAAAATTCACCGAGCGACAAAAAACTGAGGGTGTCGCACCACCAACCCAACCTCCACCCCATCCCCCAGCCTTTAAGTCTGTTTCCGGTCTGCAACCTTGCTCCCTACTACTCCAAAGCATGTCGTTTGTGTACTGTTGTGTCTGTTCACCAACCCAATGCTGCCTTGAAAATATGCTCAATTTTGTTCATGTGTTATTGTCACCATAGCCCTTACAAAATTAATGGTCATTTTTCAAGCAAATGACCGTGCCCTGACTCATGTTTGGGTTTATTGTTTCTCATATATAGTTACAAACATGATAATAACGATCCTTCACAGCATAATCAGCATTTGATGCCACATTCATGCTCGTCATTTTTTATCGAGTCTTACCTTTGAAAGCGGTTCTTTGAAATAGGTTAAGAAGTAGCGGAGGTCAAAGACGATTTCTTAGGATTAAGAAAAACAAACACAAAGCGAAAAAATAACAGATTATATTGTAGGTTTTATTGTAATCCAGTAGTCAAGCTCTCACGGAAACAATCTCTGAATAAATCAGCGGAGAAAACTGTCTCTGTGAGATTTCTTGTCTTTGGCTCAGAGCTATGCAAGGTTATTTTTCTTTTACATTCACATTAGCTAGGGTGCTTTTCCCTGCGATGTTTTTTAACGCCGTTTCCTAGACGTAGATATGTTAACTTAACCGATATAAACACACATGCAGCGCTAGAAATAGCGTACTGTATCTTACTTTTTTTTACTATTTACACTCTTTTCACAAGAGCCAGTAAATTGAAGTTTAAGCTTATTTTTTTCGAAAATCTGAGGCTGGATTGTTCTTAATTTGTTACTAAATTTGGGGCTAGTGTTCTTATAAAATTGTTTTTACAACAAAAAGAGTGAAGTGTTCTACAATTTCGCAAGATGAAATGAAAAATTCTCATACTTAATTGCTAAGAGATCTTGTCACTATTTTATGCGCATCGATTGAAGCAAGGCGTGCTGTTATCAATACATGTATATGAGATGCCCCCATATTCATTGACGTGTAAATTTAAGCAAATACACTTGTGGCTGGCCAGTAAGCTGCAGATGGCTTTAAGATATCGCGTTGCCACTTGTTTTCAACCTAAAGGTGTGATTGGGTTGATTTGAGGTTACAGCCAGCAGCCATACATAAATCAGTTCTTCAACAACAAGATCACCTCTCTACCTCCAAAGTTCACTTGGTGATTCGTCGGTAAACCATGGTAAAAACCACCATAGAACGACAGATCAGCTTGCAACTGCCTGGGGAGGAAGAAATCTGAGTTCAGTTTCTGATTAGTAGAAACGTTCAATATACAGACAAGAAATGCGTCCCGATATACCTGAAAGAATTGAAGAAGAGATTGACGACTTGGTGAGTCCATACAGACATGTCATAGAGAAAGCCTTTGAATATATTTAATATGTATTTGAAATCAAAGCTGGTTTTTTAGTCTAACTGCGAGCAAACATAGAAGTTTGAAAAGATTGGGAATCTTATAAGTGTATGATAATATATACGTGAATGAATCACACTATATCACACTCCATCAACTAATCCTCAAAACGATTCCCTTTAATACTGTTTTGTGTAGTTTTCTAGCTCGATTGAATGACACGGCAGAGAATTGCCAAGTAAATACTTATCAGTGTTCATTCATCTAATTATGAAGTGTCCTTATGCATTGTACAACAATTGCCCATTTCTTATAAGAGTAAGACTTCATGAATATCTCCAAATGCTGGAGCGACCCAATTCTGTTACATCCGATTGCAATAACGAAAACTACTCTTCTGTGAATAAACGTTTCCATTTTTCGTAAAGAGAAATGTCTAGCTGCTCTATCTAAAACGGAATCTTTTTCAATACTTCATTCATATTCTGAATCTAAGATCTTTCGCCACATTCTTGCTAACGATGAGATGAGAATGTAATTTATTGTTTCTGCTTTTAATAATGGGATCTACGTCATATGCATTCAAGCTGTGAAAATACAGCTTAAGTTTAAGTTGATGTAAAGATACCCCTTGATCATAGCCTCTGATCATAGTCATTCAAAATATGCTCTGATAAACGGCCAGCTTGTCTGGAAGAGCAACTTATTTGTCGATCCAGAGCAGGTAGTATCCCCACCTAAATATGTCCCCTTCCCTAAAGAAGTTCTATCCCCTATCAACATCTTTGTTTCCGTCGTGATTCTGTCTATACTCTTTGGGTAAATAATACATTCATAGATGTTTATTGCAAAGCAATGAATATGGGCTTCAAAATTCAGTATTCTTTAGCCCGATTTATATATTAGCCCTGTAAGCAAAGGCCTGTTTCTTAACACAAACTTAGTTTCGAAAGTATTAATTTTACCACTTATTACTGTTACTTGGAGACATTACTAGTATCTTATCTTCTGTCAGCTTCAATGTCCAACAAAATATTTGTGAGTTTTAAAACCTCAAACCCGCATACTAATCATTCTTGATTTCTTTGTTCTGCTTTGAGCCAAATGAAATATAGAATTAAAAGTCTATTCAGTTCAATAAAATGCAGAACAGAGATATATAGGCTCAATGATAAACAGAATGGGATAACAAAGCCTATTTATTAGCCGCTATGTTGGGGAGTTGATTAGAACTGACAACTGATTTCGAAATTGGTTGCAAAAAAGGTGATTTGATATCTTATTTTGTGAATCTTACATCAATACGTCTTATCCTCGATACAAGAAAAGTTTCTTGTAAGGCTTAACCTTATACCATATATTGAGTTATGGTTTAAAAGTTTATTCTATAGGGCAATATTCAGGATTTTTCGAAGAGGTCTGCTGTTTCGTCAAACGTCTTTCAACCCAAGTTAGGAATAAAGTAATCTTAAAGCACATCCTATGGCAGAAGTTCCTTGTATCAAGAATGGACACATATTGAGAAAAACGTCAAAATTCCTCTTGAATCAAGAATTGTATGAAAATCAGTCATTATTACAAAGCTCCAGACTCCAGACTAGTTACCAAGGGGTTTGAAGCTCCCGGGTTAATTAGCATCTCCGCTCCCAAGGGGCTCGGATAAACGTTTCGAATTTATCTGGATATTTCGAATATAAACTATTGGCACACGTTTTAGCATGGCTTCAGAGCTGGTGAAAATTTGGCCATAAAAATGCTGGATTGCACTAAAGGGTTTTTTGTCTGAAGACAGGTGTAGAAAGCCAAACTGTATCTTTTTCCTCGTCATTTCCAATTGGATATTCAACAAGGCTGTCAATGTGTCTAGTGGGTGCACCCACTCCACCCTCTCTTAGAAGCAAAGAACATTGCAACTGTTGGTAATACGTTATAGGAAGAAAATGACCGTACTTAGATAGAATATATTTCACGAGGCATGTAAGTTTTTGATGGATGCCAGGACATGTAACAAAAAAAGGAATGTTTACATCCTGATTCTCTTTCGTTGAGGATTTACCTTTTAGTCTCCATGGAGATAGCTCATCTCAATGTTGTCCATCAAAAAGAGACCGAGAAACTGATTGGTTCATTGGTTCAATCAAAGTTCAGAGGGATTACTGCGGTAGACGGTCCTAGGTGGCAAATGTAAAAACACGGACCAAGCTCTATGACAGATGATTTTCATTTTGATGTTCCCGGAAGCCTTAATCATTATTTTTATATTTTGGAGTTCCGCAGAAATATCGTTTTCTGTGATGCAGATTGTTATTTGGAAAATTCTTTAAGATTCACGGGCCCCTGAAAATTAAATTTATAAAGTTCGTGTGAAATGTCCATGGACTTCAGTGCATAGCTTCAGTTGCCTTAAAAAGTTTTATAAACGGCATCTATTGCCCCATTAAAGATACTGCTCAGTCTGAAGAAAGCCAAAATATATTGGAAAAAACAAGATTGATACTACGACTTGATAAATTTTGAAAACTAACCAACGCTTTAAGCTAGCCTAACAATCTTTGAAATCAAGGCAATATATCTGCAATAGTTTAATCGGACTTCATCGGACAAAAATCATTTAAAGGAATATTTAGAGTAATTTCAGTGATTAAAGGATTCCCCTTATTTGCAAGTGAAAAAATTTGAAACAAACAAAACTAAAGCTAGGCAGTTCGCTTTCACTGGCTAACAGCCCAAAAATCATGAGAATTACGTGAAATTTCTACAAGCAGCAGCTCCCAAATTTGCTTATACTCCAGACCCCTAGCCAGTTCTTAAGGTTGGGGGTCTGGAGCACAGGCTACTCCCAATCGATGAAATGAGTGGCGGCGCCAAGGGCGATATAAGGGGGGTAATCAACCCCCCCTCACTTTTGTCAAAATATGGCCTATATATTTCTTCTAAAAACGGATTAAAAAGCGCTAGACAGGGTTAGTTTATAGGTCCTAAGTAAAATTAACCTGGTACAAAGCACTGAAACGAGGCAAAAGAGGTGTGGTCTCACTGGCCACGCCCATTAGCCTCCAACTTTGCAGTATCTGGCTCCGCCACTGGATGAAGCTAGTAAACTGACTTAACTTATAGTTCAAATATCATAAATAATAAATTGAATTTTCTTTACATTTTGAATTAAATATGACATTATTGGTCCTTGAGTAGTATGATGGAGGTGTGAAAGACCCAGAAAACAAAATGACAAATATAAGCAGTGAAAGACCCATAAAACTTTCTAACATGATAAGGAAAGATTACAACAGAAAGATAACTCCAAGGATTCGTTTTCAACAGAAAAAGATACATGGAACAACGGTACAATCTAGAGTGAAACTATAAAAAATTTCCCTGAAACTTAAAGTAAAGGACGGTAAAGGATCGAACAGAGGTTAATTAGTGTTTTGTAAAGTGGCTTGGACCAAATTGTCTACATTTCGTAGTTGGTCTACATTTATAAAAAAGGGTTAATACTCAGTGAATGCAATAAAAAAGTCGCAAAATATGTTATCTCGATAATAGCTGTAATAATGCCACGAAGTTACTAAATTTTGCTGTGAGCTTGCTGTGTGTGCTGCATCCGATTGGCCCTGTTACAAAAAGGGGGCACTCCAATTCTTTACCTAAGGGGAATTGCAATTTTTAGCTTTAAAGTGGCTGCTATCACATTTAAAATTTAGTAGTAGACAGTAGGGGTTGCTTGGCGTAACTAACTGACCAACTTTTTGCTTCAAATATGATTCAATTTGGCCTATCTGGTGTATTGACTTCACTTTGGTGAAATTTTGAGGACATTTTCATCATAAATAGGATATATTGTCATAAGTCAAAGCTTCTACGAATTTATTCTTGGACCCCGCTGGTGGTGGAACTTAGCCAAACTCACCAAGCAGAAGCATCAACAAAGGGGGAGTAGGGGGCAAAAGGTCCGGGATCCGTAAACATGTATCATACTGTTATAAGATTTATTTACCACTCAATTTGTTAATGTGTCACCTTATTCCTCATTGATCGTTCACGCTCAGCGACTTATATCTATTAATTCCTGAAAGTTTCCTTACACAGAATATCTGCATCCTCGATTCATAAATACGATGTTTTGTGTAATCTTGACATGGAATATCTGATAATTTGTTTACAAAATTTCTTCAAAGAGATATTCTGGGGTGGCAAGGCTCAGGCACGTAAATAACAGGGGGCGTGGGGGGCGTAACGCCCTCCCAAAGTTTGGAAAATCCAGTTACAGTTGGAAAACGTAGCGGTTGACTTGGAATTTTTTTCTTAAGACCAAACTTGTGAATTTTATATTTTAAGAAGTTTTTTTATTTTAAATATAAAAATTCTAAACATTAAAATTCACAGGCTGAAGCTGACCCATCCAATCGTTTTCTATTGTGAATCCCGTCTCCACTTGATCCAAATTGCACACTTGCCCCATTTCTTTTTCTTTCTTTCTGACGGGAGTTGAATCGAATTACGAACAGGCAAGGTGAATTTCCGGATAAGAAACTTGAAACTTACAGTTTGGAATAATAATACCCGCATTGATCAGAAAATTTTAGAGTGGGAATTTTTTTAGAAACTACGAGTAGTTAATTCAATAAAAGATCTAAATATTCTCAACGCTTCTTATAAAAAACGAGTTTATGCTAAACTCCCCCTGTTATTTGTTAATGTCCTTGAGTCCTTATCATAAATTCCTATGACAAAACTGCTGTGAAGCAAGAACACATTGCAAAAACTGCAGTAGAAGTATTTGATCAAAGAAGAGTGTTTCATCTTTCGAATCAAGCATATGCAAAAGTTTGTTCTCAAATCATCATTTCAATTGCAAAGAATGAAAAGGCATTTGGCCCTCTGAAAATTGTTAGTAGTTTTTTTCGATCAAGAACGAAAATAAAAGGCTCAAATTCTTGGTGCTTCTATATCGTGAAAAAATGTATTTTAGAAAAAATTGATTAATTGATCTGAAAGAATACTACTAATCATTGAGTATATCTAATACTGTTTTGCTTAAATATTGCTTAAATGAAAATTTGGTAATTATAAAGAAAATAGAACTATGGTGTTCGGGCTATTTACAAATATCAATTTGGTAGGTACAGTAGATTTACTGGTCGAATGAAAAATTTCTCACTTAAAGTTGGAATTTTCATCCTTCCACGCCCCTCCAAAATTAGCAACTTGTTTTCGTCCCTGGCAAGGCTCCTTGTAATATGGGTTTTGATGTTCTCTCTAAGCTGCGCATGGACCCATCACTCGGCAGTCCGACGATCCCTGAACTTTATGCCACAAATGATGTCCTCTTCCGTCAATTTCCGACCTCGCTTCGTCAAATTCCTAGCTACGCCCAGAAAAATTTCAATTTTTCATATCCCACATTCTTGGTCCGTGTTTTACATAGACACATTTTTCTATTGTTATCTAATACAATGGCATAATTGGTGGTTTGTTCATAAGTGTAAAAGGTCATGTTTATTGTGATGGCGGAGAAAATCTCAATCAAAGCCACGTTTCTCACCATGACCAGTGTAAAAGTAATGACTTGCTGTGAGGGTAATTATCCAAACTGCTTGTAAAAAAACATATGATGGTAAGTCAACGTTAAAAGGCAAATTTAATTTAGATCACGGTAAGCTCAGGCGGCCTACTATGGGCCTAGCTGTTGTTGTTTGGTGGGCGGTATTGTTGAGCTGTGTGTTTTGTTCATTTACTTGACTGATGCCTCGCACATTACCTTTTCATTCTCAAAGGATATTCGAACATTAACAATATACGTGAATGTTATTGCAACTTTTGGCTTTCTGTCAATTTGAATAGTTTTCAAGTGTTTTCTGACAAGGGATGACTAACATGTTGCAGTGTGTTTTATTCAAAACATACAAAGGGGATTAACATTGTTGAAATATATTTTGGGTTTCCCTTCTGCATCGCATTCGTGAATTATTCCAACAATGTTTATTATCAAAAGCTTAAGACTCAATTTACCTTCGCTTTTCTAAATTTCCTAACTAAAATGGCGATTTTTCTTTTATTTGTTACGCTTTTATCCACTTCCAAACATTATTTGTACAGACGGAAGTTTCTCAAGAGAAATGTTTGCTTTTCTCTTTTGTTTGCTAAATGTACTGAAAATTTGATTACTAGTATGAGAAAACTTTGCTGTCCAAATGCATTCTAATTATTTGTTCCAACATAGCGCTATAAATTGCCTTAAATGTTAGGTTGTGCATTTGCAAGGCTCGTATTTTAATGCACCAGTGATGATAGGCAAATGCGGCATCGAAGGAACCACACAAATCAAAGCTTGCTAAGATCTAACAGGAATTGAAGTTTGGGAGATTTCCTCTGTCTCAGTTTTTGCTTACATGCCTGCCCTGATTAGTAAACTTCATCATTTCTACAAGCAAGAAATCTCAATTTATTTTATTTTCAACTTCTCTCCAAATTTCATTTCAATGTACACACTGTGACAAGTGCTACAGAAAAGAGGGGGTGGTGGGCAGGGGGTGGTGGAATCATTAAGGATGGTGGGCAGGGGATGGTGGGCAGGGGATGGTGGGCAGGGAATGGTGGGCAGGGGATGGTGGGCAGGGAATGGTGGGCAGGGGATGGTGGGCAGGGGTACAGTTGTCAGTGAGATACAATTATCAATAATCCATGACCAAACTTTTTCTACTCTTTTGCCCCTCTGCTCTGAAGTTCAGTCCCCATGATATTCATTCAAATATCTTTTCTGTTATTTTCTATGACTGACAGTGTGGGAAATTCAGCTTTTTGAGTGGTTGGGTAAGCTCAGCCAATTTTCCAGGCTCCTAGTTAGGACTGACTTTTTCTAGCAGGTACCCCAGTCCACAAATGTAGCAGCTACCTTTTACCTTCTATTTTCTATTAAAAAAGATCCAATTTTGGAGACAAACTGATGGAGTGATGTCTAGTTGGCAGGACAGGGCAGTTTATGGCACCAGCCACAAAGTTATGAGGGAGGGGACAAAATAAGATTATGTAGGCCATGCCTTTTTAACTGTCAAGCACCCATTTAATCACCCTTTCACAAACAGGAAACTGCAATTTTACCAACCAGGAATTCCCACGACCCGTTATTTTTGAAACAGGTAGTTGCAAAACCATTTAATAGCATAATTATTGTCCCTCCCTAAAATATTACCCCTCCCCCAATGTATTCACATCAGGATTAGGAGAAAATACAGAATCCATCCTAGAAATAATTTCCTTACAGTTCCATTTCTTTGCTTTAATTTTTAGCCAAGTCTCAAGATTGTTTCAAAAGTTGTTGGCTGGAAAAGCAAATCACCAACAGAGAGTAAAAAGTCATCTTCAAATGATAAAAAAGACAACCCAAATGCTACTGCCTATGGCTCCCTCGAGGCTGGAGCCAAAGTGACATTCCCATTAGGAAACAAAACCACTGTGGGAATTCTAAGATTTATTGGCCCTACAAAATTTAGCTCTGGAACCTGGTGTGGAGTTGAGTTGTCAAAACCAGAGGGGCGCAACAATGGTACAGTGAAAGGTGTCAAGTATTTCCATTGCAAATTCAACTATGGGATATTTGTTCATGCCGAGAAAGTATCACTAGTTGAAGAAGGAGATAAAGAACCTTTGAAAAAAGGTATGATTTTATTGCACTTTCATTTCAAAATTAGCTAAAAAGGATCATTGATGAACTGATTAGGAAATATTGTTTTCAAAATTTATTGTAAAGTCTAGAAAACTTGTGAATGGGAGGTCTCCTTTTTACATCTATCATTATTCAATTGGTGATTGATTACTGTAAAACACTAACTTCAACTCAACTAGAATTTACACATCTCAATAATATATGCTTACACTGAATGGTCTAAACAATATATAATTACAATTTTAAAATATAGTAACAAATATCCCTTAAAGCAACAGCAAAAAATTTTAAAAATTACCAAGAGCTTAATTTTGGTATTTCAATAGAGAGTCTGAAAGGAGCTCTGATCTATGATTTTATGGATGTCATCAATTGGACATCATTAATGACACAATTTTCAATAGAGGTTTCTGGAGTCATCAAAATTAATATTTTTTGCCAATTCTTAAGGGGGGTATCAATATCCATAATTTGTCCAAAAAAACTTGTTTGCAAACAATTTCACGCCATTAAATCTCCAAATAAAGTGACGTCATAAATTTGACCAAATTATTGCTAATTAATGTCATGTGAGAAGCCTCTTGTGATATTTTAAAGGGCATACCCAAAACGTTTTGGCAGGGTTGCAACTATAATTCCCTTCTTTCAACCATTTGCCACAAATTTCTAAACCTAGCTTCTGCATCATTTCTGTGTTATAAAGCAAGAAGCTTGTATATCAGTTTTAGAAAACATTTGACATCATAAAATATAATACAACAGTAGTAGCCTAGTGGGGGGGGGGAGGCAAGATGCAGCTGACATTCTCCCTTTTCTATGACAAAATGCCTCTTTGAAAAAGAACGTTTTCTGCTGTTCCAAAGGTTCTTCTCTCACTCAACTGGCTTTTTGCCCCCCCCCCTTAATTTTACCACCCTGGTTACGCTACTGTACAACACTTGATAGTGATGCAACTAGAAGGTTGGTCTTCGAATATGACAAATTTGTCAATAAAAATACTTTCTGGAGTTATGGTGAATTTTCCTGCTGTGATAGCTAGGTAAGAGTGAGTAATGCAAACGTCCCTTCTGCATTCAATTTCCTTTCAAAGCTTATATGCTTTGTTTTATGCTAGAGTTTAAAACTGTTGACATTTCGATGACACTAAAGAGAACTCCTTGTCCTGCGAGCCTATTTTTGAGTCTCTTGGATGCCCAAAATCCCTATCGTTAATTTTAAGAATTAATTTTTACAATAGGTGCAGGAAAAACAAATGCTAAACAGATCACTGATTCAAGAAAGAAAAGTCATTCTGAAAATTTGAAGCAAGAAGAATTGAACGTAAAACAGTTGAATACTAGCGTGGATGATGAATGGGTAGTTTTTGGTAATAACGAGGACGATTTGTTGTCTCCGGAAGCACAAAAAGGTTTGAAAGGAGAAGAGGGGTTATTCGCAAAGTCTGAAGAGGGAAATGATACGCAAGACAAAAGAGAAGACACTGGCTTGAAATCTTTCCCCAGAGAAGGACATGGTGGCCTAAGTTCAGCTGACGCTGACCCCCACGCCGACCCTAACAACATGAAGACTGTTCTAGCTGGGGAAGTCGATGTGGAAAATTCGCCACTCAGAATTAAGATTGTGAAAAGTGTCAGTGAAGATGATAACAACAACAACAACAACATCTCTAGCGAGAGCAAGTCACAGTTTGCCGATGGTCTTCTGTTTTACGTAACTGGTCATGCTAGTAGTAATCTTGGACCTAAAGAAAAACACAAAAGTTGCCCTGCGTTAAGCGCTAGTTCCGATGAAGATGCTTTCGAGACCGAGTCGCATTCCAATACTTGGCCAAAGTATCCGAAGGACGAGGTCCAGCTCAGCCGGGAGCATTTTCGGAGTGATTCACGTCAACGGAAGAGCCTTTCTGGAATCGAGAAACGCATACGATTGTCTCACTTTCGAGCCCCACCGCTTGGAAGTTTGAAGAGATCGCTCTCGATAGGTGCTGTGTACCCTAAAGAAAATTATGTAGCTTATGAAGAGCACGAATATAGACGACCGCAGAGCTCGCCTTTAAAGAGATCGGTTTCAGACGTCACCGCATATGCTACCTGTATGCAGCTTCCTTATGGGAAGCCACCTCCGGTTTCAAGGAAACCGTTGATCCGCAGGGAGAAAACTGCTCCCGGATCCTTGCAGAGCTCCGATTCAAGTGATGTTGAGAAATCTGAAGACAGTAGTGATGAGGAGGAGCTGAAGACTGTAGGAAAGAAAAATGTGGTTGATGTTGATGGAAGTGTGACATGCGATATAGAGGACATAGAGGAAGTATCGAATGTGTTAAACGATGGGACGGACATTGGGACAGAGAAAGGGCGGTCTGGATCATTAGGGCAAGAAAATTTTGAAGAGGGCAGCCTTAAGGCAGTTGAAGACAGTGTTACATGCACGGTAGAGCCACATTTGGAAGCAGCAGCTGATGTAAAAGAAGGGCCAATCATGTCAGCTGACAACGTCATTTCATCGCAAGAACCACTTTCAACCCCTCTGTCAGACGACAAATTAAATGTTTCAGATGAAAGTGAGACTGATAAAATTTCAACATCGAGGCAGGAAACCCGTAGAAAGGTTTCGAAAGAACAAGCATTAGGTAACAGTACACCATGTCAGCTGAATAGTGGATTGCCAGTGTTTTCAAAATCGAAAAACCAGGCCCTTGCAAAAACACAAGGTTCTGTCAAGGTGCCAAGAAAGTTTTCTGTTCCGTTGCCAGCCTCTAGGAAGGACAGTACTGTAAAATCTCGGTCAATGCTCAGCAGAGAGTGCCGGTCACAAATCGATTTATCTTCCAAAAAACAGGAAAAGATAGATGACAAAATTACGTTACCGAAAACGCTAAACAGAAGGGTCAGTGATTTGGTGGCAAATTTCGAGAAAACAACGGATGGACCCACACAGCAGAAAGAAGCTAAGACTGGGGTTGTCCTGCGCATATCTGTGGGAAAGACCAATACCGATGGCAAGAGATCTTCATTGAACAAGTCTTCCACTGGAAATAATGGTAAGTGAAATATTTGGCTTACATTTTAAGATCAGTAGACCGTCTTAGATACCATTGTAGACTGTATTGAGAATGTTGTTTAAATGGTGTGCCGATAGCCGTTTGGTATATTTTGGACCAAAACTTCCAAATGAACCGATAGCCGAGTACTGATAGTTCTCCTTTTGGATTTCCTTATTATACCTCTCCTTAAAAAACATGTATTTAAAAACATGATTTTCACATGTGTGGCTATGAAATTTTTAACGTTGCGTAATTAGAGATCTTCCAGCCTTCTTAGAGACGAAGGTGTATACTTAAACGCGGAAAGGCCTAAGTTACCTTATTTTGGTTATGTTTCCATGGTGACTGCACCTTTAAGCAATTATTTGCTAAATTTTACAATACAGAAGAAGCAAAACAGAAAAAAAGCAGAGTGATTGCGTTAAAAAGGTTAAGTAGCTATGACCGTATGGAACTCTCATGTCACTTTGTATATTTTTTGAAATTTGAGCCTAGACATAGTTCGGAATGCAAGAAAGGGAACAGTATCTTTTCATTGGAGGCGAGTAACTGGCTCTGTCTTGTTTCTAGCACCTCTCTCATCGTGTCTCGTATTTCTTTCTATTCAAACCACCGTAAATTAATAATTCTATGTCGCTTATGGGTCAACTTATGGACTTTCTGCCCAACTTTGTCATCTACTCTTGACTTTCCAATGTAAAAATGTTGGAAATTTGTTGAAGGGGAGAGGGTACTTTTTGTGATCCCTGGCCTTAGATGTCCACGGTCCCGATGCTCCGTGTGAAAGGGTGCCACGTTTCATGCTTGTTTTTTGAGCTGCCACCCTATAGGTTTGGCTTTGCAAGAACAATTGTTTTCTAAAACCTAGTAGGCACGTCCTATTACCTGATTTGCCAATGGCCTGGTATGGGATTGTTGTTGTATTGCTAAATGGACGATGTATTCCTTACTCTGCAAAAAGGAATTAAGAGCCGGACCAACAGGAAAAATATTTGTCATGGGAATAATTGAACCGTACATGGGCGAAACAACGAGCTAGGGAAAAATCTTACTATTAATCAATGGCTACTTGAAAACAATGGAGTAGGTTGGTGACACTTTTTCTATGTTTTATCGTAGCCTATCTACCTATGAATTCCTTTTTCTGAATACTGGCAAATTATATGTAAATACCTGGTTACGGTATGGGTAAGCTCATGTTACGTATCATCTCTCTTCTTTTCTAAAGTTCAACGTGAAATCTCTTTGGAGGTGAGGGGTAACACACTAATGACGGTGTGGGCTGGAAGTAAGATATTAGAATGTGAGCTTGAAAGTATATTTACATGGGTGTCCTTTGCAGCCTTCTCTTTAGACTGAACTGTTCCTTCCTCCTTTGACGGTTTTCCTGAAATCCATCAGTATTGCATAAAGTGTTGCTAAAGAAAGCTTAAAATGAAAGTTATTGGGGTGCAGCTTGCAAAAATGCAACAATTGTTTTGCAAAAGCCTGCTAAAACCTTCGCCTCGCGATAAATCTCAGTAGAGTCTTTCTGTTTTCTGTGTCGCTGCAAGAATTATTTTCTTTACTCTCCTTGCTTCTTTCCGCAGCAGGCTTGCATCCCCTTCCTTTTCCAAATATCTTCCTACGATTACTTCTTTTCGCTCTAATAAGCCGTGCTGTTTCAAATCGCTGATTTGATTTCCACAGAGTTTTGGTAAGAAAAATTGCATTTCATTTAGTTTGCGAAAGGTGTTCTTCTCAACGACTCAAATCTCCTGGTCAGGTTTGCATATATGACTGTCTCAACACTAGGATCCTGTTTACTGTTAATCTTTGAATTAAGTTCGATAAAGCCGCAGATTGCTACGAAAACCAAATGGCTTATACGGTATTCCTTTCAAAGTAGCTGCCAGTTTAACCAAAAGGAAAGGTTAAACTAACTTAATCATGCGCTGTAACAAGACTGTGGACATTAAGGAATGTGTTCCTTATAAACCTCCTGTGATGGCCAACGTCAAACATAAAAAATCTTAACTCGCTCTTTCAACTGTCACGGACTTAGCCTTGGTATGTTGCTGGAATTTTAAACCACGATAAAAAGGCTTTATTGGATTTGAAAACTACTCTATCTCTGGACTAGCCTGACTTAGTCCGGAAGCCGACACCTTTTCTGGAAATCTTTTCGAAGAAAATGATTTAGTCCTTTAAAAACAGGACAAAGTTTTGACGATTCTAACCCTCCAAAGTTTTGTTATCTGTGGATGTTAATCGTGTCTTTTTAAGATTTGAAGAGATGAATTAGTAAATACTTTCTTTAGAACTTTTTAAAAGAACCATAAATTATGAAGAGTACCTCAGGCTACCTCAAAATGTGCAATATTTCTCCTGAATATCACCGCAGCGATATTAAATTCTCGCTATTTCTCGAGGATGCAGTAGGCCAGAAGTCACGAATAAGAAGTACCCAGCATTTTCTGTGTATCAATTTCTCCAACTTATTTCTAATCTAAAACTACCGAACAGAAATATTCCCCCCCCCCCCTAAACCGTTACAAGACTATTACTAATTTTCGAATCAAAATGCAAGATCTTACAAAAATGGGTGCAGTGCGTTCACTACTTACAAATGTGACAATGGATGTGCGTCAAAAACATAAAAGGTGAAAATAGTAATTACTGTTGTGCGAATACATATCTTAGCAACTTAATGAACAATAAGCTAAAACATGACGTCAAAATAATGTGCGCCTGCGAAGTTCCCTGAAAATATTATGTGAAAAGGTTTCGAATCGAATTGGCTGTGATATGGCTAGTAAAGATCTGTAGTTTACGAACGGGTTTCTGTTTTTTTGCTTGGTTTGTGAAGTTAAGAACCAGTTTCGCGTTACAGTATCTACGCAGTGGACAGGTTATGCCTTTGGCAGGTTTTGGGTAGATTCAGCTCTTTTTCTAGTGGAGATCGTTTTCTGAAAATGATCTTTAAATATATCTTCATCGCCTTACCATTATAAGGAAATGTTATAAACCTTTTAGAAGAAAAATTTTTAGTTTGCTAACGTGTGGTTAAAAATAATGCTCATGTTATGGGAACCATGTTTTCTCCAGAGTTTAAATATCCCACGAAGTAATATAATAAAAGACAAGTATTTGCATTGGCATTTAGTAGTAGTTTTGAAATAGTTTTTGTTGAATAGAAAATTACATCACGTCGTTTACATTATGTTTACCATCGCTTACTGTGGAAATGGTGCATTTTTGCAGCTGTTTTTATACAGAGATTTATTGATATAATCTCTTTTAAATATGCTGGAATACGTACCGGTCTGCAGCTGTTTCATCTTATCAATTAATATTTAACAAGGCTTTGCATTTGTCAGTTTGTCGAAACATTTATCAAACCAACTTCAGGCATCATAGGATAATCCACAGGTATTTATGGCAAGCGATGCTGTTCACATCGACGCAAGGCCGAAAGGCAAGGACAGGTTTGTAGCCACTACGCGATTCAAAATGACGCTCTAGTAGAGTGTAGGCGCGTGGGGGATGGTTATTTAGTAAATTGATAAACGGTTTGTGCAGTGACCAGTTGTGAGTTTAATCATTGAGTAGCTTATTACCCAGAGAATATAAAGATAATATAAGTATTAAAACGGCTATTTCAACAACCAACAACAATATACCATCGTCTATTACTGCTTTTTAACATCAAATATATTTCAGGATATGCCCAGTATCGCCTCTGTTTACGATTATTACCCGGTATTATCGCCCAACTCACTTATTGCATTTGATTGCCAAGGGTTTTATTGCAATGAAATTTAGAGTCCTGGCTCCAAGTCTTCTGAAGTGTCTCTGAAGTATGTTTTTTCTGGTTTTATACATAACTAATTTCTTAACCATCATAAAGTAGAACTAAAAAGAAAATTAAATAGAGATATAAATGTACAATGGAATTGATATAGGAACAAACTACAATGCCTGCCAAAAGTACTTGGAACATCCAGCAATTTACGCTGCATTTGATATCTTTCATTCCTTTCATGAAAAAATTACTACTTCCATCCCCTTCCCCCTAAAATAATGTTGATAACTTAAAGAAATATCATAAAAGAAGCGCAAAAGAAAGTGTTTCCTAAAATCCTAACTTGTTTGATAGTAAACCAACATTGTTCTGTAGGGGACTGTAGGGGTTCTGATGATTGATTTTGACCTTGGAAATTGACGTCAGTGTTCCAAGACTTTTGGCAGGCATTGTACTGCTGCATCCAAATTTGAAATGTAAGCAAAGTTTCAAAAATTGAATATATATAGATACTTCTAATAAGACAGAAACATCAAAACTATAATTTTAGGAAATTATTTTAAACGCAATGGACGATATTTCACGTAAGAGCAAATTTTCGTTATTCCTTTTCATGAAATTAGTAGGTTTTTGCATCCAGCTACGACGTTTGTAAAAATGGCTCCTGTTGTTTTCATGTGCTCGTCTTTCTTTTCGTCTTCTAATAAATTCATTTAGCATATTATCAATATGTTTCCATGGATGACCTTTTCAATTAGAATATTAGGCCCCATCTGCTCTATGTAACAAGCAAATCTTTTTGTTCATTCAAACTCTTCTAGTTATTTTACAAATGTGTTATTTTGCACATTCATGCTGACAAGATAAAATAAGTTGCAAGATAAAATAAGTTGCTTATTTTATCTTGATGTCGACAAGCCAAGTTTTTCAAGTCCCGTGAATCTCTTTGTATTAAACGCGAGCATAACATAGTCCTAGTAAGTCTGTAAGTCAAAGGACTGTAAGTCATAGACCTTTCTCGGCGATTATAACATGCTTCGTTTGTTTGTTTGTTTTTAAAATTTCGCCTTCTTTCACCTGCTATTTCTTTGCCCGAACACTGGACCGACCTCTTAACCAATTAAAGCTTTTCAAAATATTGGACTAATGCGCGATCGTTCCTGCATTTTCTTAAGAACAATTATAGACGATTTTTCAAGAACAGACCAAGGTCGCATTGCTAAATAATTTTTTGAGATAATTTATCAAGATTCTCAGCTGTTCCCAAACATATTACAGTTCCGCTTAAGGTATTATCAGTGATGGCGGATACCAGAGACTTTTCGTTTCGGCCTAAATCCAACGGTAGCGCGATGCTGGTGCAAAGTGCAAACTACCTGTCACAAGGACAGTCAAATCACACAGAACACGCGTCAAAGGATCACGTACACCGTAGCGGTCTACCGGTGCGCATTCAAGATGGCAGACACAGGACGAACATGAATTTGAGGAAGTTTTTCGCCCGTGATGGCGACGTTGGTGGCTTGGTCAGACGTGCACGGAAAAGCAAGAAAGGTTTCAGAAATTTTCGATCGATTCAGATTGTTTTTAGGCTAGTCTATAATCAGAATTCTTTTTTTGCGAAGTTAATTTCTAAACTAGAATCTCCTCTTCGGTTTTACATGGAAGCGAAAACCGGTTTTGTTTTCTTTACAATGTTCTGCAGCTTTTCTGTTCAATAACAATATTCTTGTAGCTCTGACTTTCTTTCAGTTTTATCATTTGCTAAGAGATAAATCCAATGTTTATCAGGAGAAATCCGACGCTAGATCTTGTAGCAATGTTTACATGTATGGACGTGTTTGTTTGAAGTTTAGACGTTGGAATTCATGAAACATTTATTTACATGGAAAGGTGGCTGTTTTATGTTATGAAAGTATAGGTACGCTTTAATCAGTCTAATCTTCTTGTTGCTTTGTTTTTTCATGATAAAAATATTTCGTTAGCGACAGTGTCGCCAAGTTTTGTAAAGGAAGTAGCAAAGTTCATCCATTTTATTTCGTTGATTTCGACTTGGTTTCGAAATACAGATGCGAGTTTCTTGAAGCCTCTTTTGGTAGTAAATTGGGAGGAAGTTTGTTCCAAAAATCATTCCTTTATTAGATCTACGGAAATAGGCCACAAACCAGCCACAAGATGGATATGGTTTGGATTAAGGGGCTTAGGTGTGTGGACATGACGAGCCTGTAAGGTGACTGTGGTGAGCTTTAACAGCAGGAGAATTCTTGTTAGTGTTTATAAAATGTTTGATGTATTTAATTCATAGTCCATGAAAATATATTAATTTCGAGGCAATTGGCTTAGTTCCTGGTTCACCTTCAGCTATTTTTGTTTTTCTTGATGGTTTCGAATTCTCATGTGTGTATTTGTATTCTCCGTTTCTATGATCGATAGATGATTTCAGACAATCATCCTAATTGGATCACGCGTCTCTTTTCAATTGCTTTTGAATTAAAAAGGCATTAGACGTCACTATGGGTTGTAGCGAGATTTTATTCAAGCATTAAAACTGCCTACTCTTTGGGTAGTATTTCACTTGGAAGTGAGGGGTATGGCTACCCAATTAGAGTTTTTGTGAATTAGTTTTTGTAGCAGTTAAAAAGTCGTCGGAAATTTATTCATGAGAAAATTAAGGGGGCTAAAGCGCCCCAAGCCCACTACCCACCCAGAAAGAAGTATTGTCGAGGATTTGGGAACACTCTAAAACGACTGGGAGGCCATACAAGATGTTTTAGAACTTGTTACTCTGGTTTAGCTATGCAAGATTTTCTGTGGGTCATTCACAGGCGAAAGGCGCGACTCGGTTACATATTAGAAAGTTCTAATAACCTCTACCATATTTACACTGCGCACGTGCTATATGTTGGAGATTTACATATTTATAATGGTCCTCCTTAGCGTAGCGCTCCTTCTATTTCCCAGAGTGCATTGATATCTAGCGAGTCTATGAAACACTTAGGCCGAGCACTACCACGCTCTATCTTTACCTAACGGCCTGTTACATTTACACAGCTGTGCGATTCTCTAAATATTATGCATAGCTAGTTTATATTTTTTATCCCATTCCTCTTTAACTCTCCAGATTACTGAATATTTGAGTCAAAGTTGTATTTTAGTACAGAAACCATTGAGTATAGTCTTTAGTATGGAGATCAGTTAGCATCGTTGGTAATGAAAGTGAACGAAAACGCTGTTTTTTCAAACCTTGGCGATCTTTTATTACAATGGCTGTCGTGCTAACTGTTGATGAGCGTATCCATGGTGATGTACTTTTTCTCAAAGAACCTGTCCAAACAACGTTGCTAGAAATGTATTCAAGCTAGTGAATGGTTGCAGTTGCTATGATAGCTTTCCCTTTGTTGCAATAGTTTGTCGCTGCAGGCAGGGGCGGATCCAGAGCAAATTTGAAGGAGGGGCAGTTGGTAGTGGGGGCGCTGAAAAATTTTCAAACATTGGTTACGAGAGTATGCTGTATACAACAATTTCAGATACCTTTTCAGAATAAACAACATAACTTTGAGGTAATCCTTGAAGGAAATTAACCTATCGGTCCAAGAACCTTTTCCATCTGATTCTCATTCTTCAAAAGGGGCGCAGAATTTCCAAAAAAGGGGCGCCAGACTTGCTTCAACTCGTTGAGGGAGGGGCAACTGCCCCTAGTTAGCCCCCCCTTAAATCCGCCATTGGCTGCAGGTTGGTACTCCCAACCACTAGAGCGTCTGCAAATAAATCCCTAGGCTACAATCTATTGAGGTTTTGTTTGAACAGTGGTTTTCATTTTATGCCTTAAGGCCCTGCAACGATAAGGGTTCTTGTCATGTCGGTGACGAACCAGTTACTAACCAGCTCGTTGCTGGAGCGCTCCTTGCCGGACCTAAACGCAACCGTTACAGCCCCAAGATCTGTTAAAATTTACTAGTGATCATTAAACATACAGATCATTCACAATTTGATTTTTTCATTTGTTGTAGTTTAGGTATAGATTCGATTTAATTGTTTTCTGTTGCAAGGTGAAATAATTGTTATCTTATTCTATCTTGATTTTTAATTCTTTCTAGAATTATTTGCACGTAACATTCAATGTTAGTTTGCTGTATTTTTACACGATGAGAAAAGTCAGATATCGCTGAAAATTTTCGTGATAATAACGTTGTCAGTTTGGTTGTTACGTGTGTTTTATCTCTGCTAGAATGGAACATCTTTGCACGTTCTATACACTATAGTCACCTGTATTTTGTATCAATTGTCCTGAAGATAAAGTGTAAGAGTCAAAAGAATAGAACCTTACAGGTTGTTATTGTACGACAGAATGACAAACCTGATCAGAAAGAGTCCAATTGTTGATTAGAATTTGTAATTGTGTAAAGCTTATATATACTTATATATACATCGACTTATATATACACGCAACTTCAGATTAACTAGTGATAAGTGGTGATATCTTGGGAATACTAAACACGCAGTTGAGGATTTATTTCATCTTACCCCCTGGAGTTTGCTTTCATTTATTGTCCATTGGAGTTAGTTTGTTAGCATTGTCAAAACTCTTTATTTGAATGATTTCTCGACAGCATGTTTATGTTTTTGAAACATGGGCTTAGTCCTTTGATACATCAGCAGTTTATTTTATCAATCATAGAATCTTCTGCTGCTAAAGGAAGTAGACGAAGTAGTTCGTCTACCACGCCAAGAAAGTTATCTCAAATCAGCCAAGAGGAACTAGCTAGCAAAACAACTTTGTCGCAGCAATATTTGAAAGAAGATCAAAATAAAAAACCTAGAGAGCAAAGCAAACTCAATGGAGTTCTCAGCTCGTCGAAAAGTAATATTGCAACACCTTCAGGGCGTTCTGGTATTCCAGGTCAGTTTACGAAACGGATTTCTGTCGTTCACTTATAAATTATTGTGCCTAAAATTATTTATATTTTGTTACGAAATGTCTCCCTCTGGCAAGGAATCGTTGTTATCACAAATCATGAAGTGAAAGAGGCCTCTATCTTTTTTAAATTGAGATTTTCAAGATCTTTTTATATTCTACGTGGTTTTTAGGTTTGTTTCATTTTGCATGATGTTTACAAGCACTTTGATTTCGCATGTGAAGAGGCAATGCATATTTTATTTTAAACCGCCATTTGATGTTACATTTACCTATACTTAAGATATTATATATAATTTGAATACTGATAATTTTGTCAATGGCAAGTAGATGTTTTATACTGTATACCAGGGGTGTAATGCTAGGGGGCTCGGAGGGGGGGGGGGATTGTGCCCAACTGTTTATGCTGAAAAGTAGCCAATTTTTTCTTTTGCTTTCGTTTTTACAGCAAGAATAATTTACCAACGAAGTCTACTATCGGCTTTTTGCAAGTGTACCAGCAACTTCTCGTCGCAAAATGATCAGATATCGAGGAAGGGGAAATTTGGGGGAGAGAATCTGTTGTTGCTGTTATAGTTGTCGTTTCCCTGTAGAAACCTTCTCAGCCCTTTCAGTGTTGCGTAACAAATCAAAAATGTTACGGTTGCCAAAACAGACTGGGCTGGCTTTGTTTTCCTTTTCGCTCGGATTGTTTTTCAGCCTGTACGGTATTTTATCGGGCATTTTGTTGTTGCAACCGCTAAACCTTTGAAGACAATGACATTCTCGGGCCAGTCGAAGAGAAAGATAGTTTTTCTTTAACTTTTTTCTATAGCCTTTTGTACAAATAGTCATGGATTTTGGATCCAACACTAGCCCCCCACTCTCTACACAAGCAACTCTCTATTTTCGTCATTTCGTGACAGGATATAAATGAAATTATTGTGTCATAGTGTGGTTGTCAATTCTCTCCCCAACATTAACATGATATGATGATTATTATGTATGACTTGTATGTATTTCTTTCCTAGGGTATGGAAAGCGAACCTTGAAGCCAGTTTCTAACAAGGACGTGAAAGATGGTAACGAAAAACAAACAGAAACGCCAAAAAAGACGAATTTCAATTTCAGGTTTTCATCGTCAAAGTTAGAAAAACGATCGCCTTCGCAGCAGTCCGTACCTTCTAAAGATGAGGACAAGTCCTCTAGTTCAAGTGGCTCGCCGGCACAGGCCAAAAGCGACAAGGTGCAGATACAGGAGCTGAAATCGAAATGCCAAGATTGCGAGAAGCAAATTAGTTATCTCGAGGAAGGGATGCGGCAAAAAAATCTTGCTATGGAAGCGTTCATTGTTGTTATAAAGCAGCATATCAAAACAGTGAGTAGGGAATATTCTTATGTATTTGAAATGCGTCATAATATCACAAAATTCATTCCATTATAGAGAGAACCTGGAAAACGTAAATTACCTGTGTTGATTGAATTTTGTTGTCTTCCCGGCAGCCTTTGTGTTCAATACTTTGTATAATTCATTGCGAATATTTCTTAGGCATTGGCTGGTTTGTTTTGCAGATTATTTCTGCCCATGTATGGTTTTTTTGTTTTCTTTTTCAGATCGAAGAACAAAGTGAGAAGCAGGTGCATCTTCAGGATAGCACTAACAATCTAGCGAAGCAACTCGAAGTTCAGACTAAATTGGCAGGTAAGCCGGAGCGTTTCTCTTTCAAATTCTTATCAACGACTTTGATTTATTTCTAGAAGAGACCTAAGTTAAGTAATTTTGCATCTAAACTTTTTTTTTCTTTTGGACTGCAAGTTTAATGTTACTTTTTCAGTTGTAGAATTTTTCAATGTTTTTGTTTACTTCACTGAACATGTCACGATATCCATAAATCGAAATATTTTCTACATGGTAACATCCACTAGTTTGGGTTCTTGTATTAGTAAAGGTTTTCTTGTAATGTTATAAGCAGACTTTCAATTATTTATTATCATAATTCGATATCTTTCAGTTTCAATGCAAACACGGCCTTGTTATGTTTGCTTTTGCGTCTGTTTTTAGGTACACCTAAGGTTTTGCTTATTCAAAACAAGATCCTAGCTAATTTATAAAGCTTCTGACCTCCATATACCTCGAAGCGTTAGGAACTGGCTTGCAACAGAAACTGTACTGCAGAAGTTGTCAGTGGTCTGACGGAGAATTCCAAACGACGCAGCATTCTATATCAGTTTCAACGCTTCCTAGGTTCTTAGCAAGAAAACGTCATTTCCAAATGCAAAATCTTTTACCAAATTATCAATAAAATTAATCCCATGTTTAGAGCCTGGGAAAGAGCACTTTGATCTGTATTCTTCCGCTTCCTACTCCTTGACCAGCTAGGCGGAAGTGAGGAAAGGTTTGAAATTCATCCCGATTCGGATGCAGATAATCAGTTGCTGCAAGACTTGCCACAAAGGAGTGCATTAGTGTATCAGAGTTTTAAGAAACTCGAAGAAGGATGGAAGATGACTTTGATTCTGGCTTTGTTTTAAATATGGTACAAAATTATGCTGCAAAGATATGCCACAAGTTTCATTTGAACGGCCAAAGGTCAAAGATTTCCTTGGTGCGGATGTGAATCCACAATGTGCGAGAATGCCAATAAATCGTTTATATGAAGAATATGCATGGCTATATGCTACTATAGTTTGCCTGGCCCATCTCTAATACAACACAACATTTCGTACTTTCGAATAATAAACAATATTACATTGTTGGTACCTGTCTGTTCGTAGCTGTGAACACTTGCAGATAGCAATATTTTTTTTGTAAAATCCAATTCATTGTTTTTTGCAGTAACTAATGAGGATAAATTTAATGAAATTGAAGAAAGGCTTGCCCAGGCTTCAATCGATTTTGGGAAGCAAATTGAAAACTTGAAAATTGTTCATGGCTTGAAGTTGGAATCATTGAAAGAGGAATTGAGTGAGTCACACAAAAAAGAAATGGGTCAAGGTAAGTGCCACTTCGTGTGAATTTTCACGTAAAGGAGCCATTCTGTTTTTTTACCTTAGTCCAAAAGATCAAATTGATTCTCAAAGTTCTCAAAACAAACAAAATATTGATAATAGTAAGCAAAACTTGATATAAATGATGACTGATCATTAGTTCCCTTTCTCTTGGATAAAAGTCAGCTCCATGGCGAAATCTTCCTGCTTTTCTTCTCGTGGAAGGATTTTTGTCCTCAAATTGCCATCAAGCAAGGGGGCGTCCCAAGTTATAACAAGAGATGTTTTTTCGTCAGATGTTGTCCTACTCATCATTATGGAAGCAAGCCATAGTAGCCTCGATATCACTGTATTTTACCGTCATCTTTTGTGTTTAATTTCACCCCACTTCTAACGTTCCTGGAAGCAACCCGTAGATGATTCCGCTCAAATATAGATTCATTTCAGGGCTGCCATTCCATCCTTGTTTAAATTACATAGGCATAGCAATAATATCCGGACAAGATCCATGCTGACCTCTCACTACGCCCCCCTCCCCCCTGCCCTTTGATCGTATAGCATCCGATGCTCCCATGTTCCATTATTTGACATTGAAAAATGCCTGTTTAATTTCAAGACTTCAGCAAAATGTTTCGCCTTTAAGAACAGTGATAAAACATTTTTTACATTCTGAAATATCTACGACGTCCCATTTGTGTGAATTATTTTACAACAGGAACGACATTATTGCTCAACCCTTCTAGAAAATATCCCTTAGCCACCAAAATAATGGCGATTTTGTGCTAAAAATTTTTATTAAAAAGTCCATCGTTTTCCAGCTAACGCAAAATTCAGTAAGGAAATCGCGAAGTTAAAAGATTCACATGAAGGAGAGGTATGTTCATTTTGTTATTAATTGCACTTTCTTAAGGTCTTTCTTATCATTGACATTTACGCTGTCTTCGAAAAAGAAAAAAATGTCCAATAGAACTGGCTGGAGTACTCTTTTGAGCGGGCGCAACACATAATGTTACGCTGTAGTGTTTCGGAGTCAATTGCATGGTCAATGGTTTTAAAAAGAAATGTCGATAGAGCCAGATAAGGAAAGCTGTTGAGGCTAAGAACCAATAAACCAGGCAGGGACGCTTTCATATTTAACAAGCATACATGGCTATATGATGATTCGTTTGCCATTGAGAAATAATCTGGAGTTTACCCACTTGTGTTCCTTGTATGTCAATGCATTCGATAGTGTCAGAACAAACAGCTAATTTCATAGTCTATACGCAATAATATAATAGTCCGCTATTAATATTTTCAGCTGACTGAACTGCACGAGGAACATGTAGTGATATTGGCAAAAATGAAAGAAGAACAGGAAGTGGCACTTCAAGAACAAGAAGAGGATTTCTCGACTACAAAGAAAGGTATAGTGCAAAACAATGTATGCAGTAGTTGTTGGGGAGACATTTGTTGGAGGGTCGTTTGGCTTTCAAAATTTTGCATCATACGTCATTTAGTGTATTCTTTGGTAGGCACATTCTTGGCACTTACGGGAATAAGCCAGTTAAGTCTTGAATCAAAGTTTAGAGAAAAATATGTCTACATGGTTTATATGATGCAGTATGATGTTTAATTTTTTTATTAAATGCTGTGATACGCTATTAGAAGAAAATTTCTTCTGCAAGCCTTCTTCCTAATGCAGATGTGCCTATGACGCACTTTTTTATTGATTCGGACATATGGATGGACACTTCTTCAATTTGTATAGGTTCAAAATCTTTGATTGGATGAAATATTTGAATCCTACATACTTTATTGACCAACCACAGTTAAACAATTTGACAAAAAAATTGTCTCGCAGTTAGATTTAGATGTGTTTTACCAACACCTGGAAAAGGTACAAAAGAACTTAAAGATATCCTTTTCGAAAAAATTAATTGGTTAAGTATAGAGAAGTTATATCTCTTAGCCAATCAAAGATTTTGAGTCTATACTAACATAGTTCATTTTTGAAAGCTTACTACAAAACATCCTCCATTTTATGGTATCATTGATTTATGCTGTTTCTGCTCACCATAAGCGTTGCATGATTTAGTGTTAGCTGGGTGTTTTTCAATAAAGCAGACATCACCTCCCTGCAAATGATTTTCTTGATATCATATAGACAACAGATGTAACTAGACTTGACCCTAAGCTCCATCGGGTAAACTCGTATGTGTTGTGTCGATTGGAATTAAGCTAGCCTTTTTCACAGTATAATTTGATACCAGGGTTCAGTTGAACAATCTCAGTTTCATTTAGGCCAGCACCAAAGCAAAATATTCGTATGATGTCAGTAAGAATAAGAAACTTGATACGATGTTACCAACGTATTGGGTGAGACTATTATGAAAGTATCACATTTGTGTAAGACGTAAACATAATTTCTTTTTAGAAATGGAACTTCAGTTTCAAACAGAAAAGGAGGAAATATGCTTAGATTACGAAGAAAGACTTCAAGATTTAAAGGTAACAATATTTTTGTTATTTAAAGAAAATCAATAGTTGTTGAGAGGACTGTTAAAGCATTTTGGTTTATTTTGCTCTGATTTTGTTTTCAAACTAGGAGACCTTAATTGTTTCTTATGATACCAGTGAAGTATTACAAAACTGCAAAACAAAGGTAAATCATGGAAACAATCTGATGCAATTCAAAGGTTTAACAATAAATTCTTTGCATTCCACTTTTGCTTAATCGTTAGATCTATGGTTTACATCTCAACCACACTTCTTCTTGCATTGTTGGCATTGCCAATGTGAGCCAGAGATGCAGTAACTTCATATTTGGCTTTAGGAATTATTTTGGGAATGCAAAAATTGTTTATAATGTACAGCAAAACCTACTCAGACATAATAGCTTTAGGTATTCTGATGTAAGTTAAGATGAAGAGGGGGGCAAGGGCTGACAGAAAAATATTATAAACCTTATTTCTTTTGTTTTTTTATGATGAATTGCAAAGCGCAATGGCCCTGGCTTCCTGACTTCATGACACCCCCTCTTTACTGTATGACATCTAGTTAAAGTCTACATCTTGAATAAATAGCACTTTGAACTATTATATTTTCGTTTGCCTTAGGCTCAGCTGCACTCCACTCAGCAAAAATGCAACGAATTCGAATTCAAGACAAAAGATTTGCAAGAGGAGCTTGAAAAAGATCTGGAGACCAAACTGCAAGTAAGCTTTTAAATTGGCTTGAGTGTGTTATTGTGCGATGATATTAAGCATGATATTGCATTGACTACGATTTCATCACTGTTGATCCCTTCAACAGCGTACTGTTTTGGAGCTCTCTTTTCTGAATTTTATCAATTGAAGCAATTTTTGACCATGTAGAGATGGATTATGTTTCAAGAATACTCTAGTGAGTTTGCATCAAATGACAAACTCTGGTTCTTATTACGTCCAAATGAAGAGTCTTGTTTCCAAAACTAGGAAGAACTGTTCTTACTCTGTCTTTTGTTAAACTTTTCTTTGAATACGTACCCAGCATTTCGCTTTTGCTTTCTAGGGGGCTTTGTCAAAATACAAAGATTTGCCGGCTGAACTAGAGAGTTTGCAAGCTGTTGTTGAAATGAAAAATGAAGATATTAGAAAAGCAAGAACCCATAACATGGAGCTCCAGAAAAAGGTTAGTACGTCAAAAGAATGCAAAACGGTTTCTGCTGTGTAGCACATAATTTTTAGCCACCTCTTTGTACAAATCTTGATATAAATTGCAATGGGCCACGTCCATGTTGAAAGCACCTTTGAAATTTGAGTTACTGTCCATTGCTTGGAGGTTAATGGTCTGTGGAGTCTTTTTCTATAAGTCTTTCTTTTGAAAAAAAAATTTTTGAACAAAATTATTTCTCCGTTGTTCGGCAGTAAACAGATATTTTTCTGTCTAGCAAAGAAAACCTTAAACAAATGTCTTATGCGAATAATCTCTCAAAATCCCTATAGTTTGCAATCTTGAAAGATTGTAACGAGATAATTAAGTCACGCCTGATGCAGTAACTGTATTACCCTACTCGGAGCTCGGGTTTTTTTGCCAATGATTTGTAATTTCCAAATTACTTTCAGAATATGAATCCAAAATCAAAGGTAGCTGCAAATGCCATGTTTATCATTGTTAAAATATTTTGTCTTATGTGAAGATAGAACTGCTTGGCAAATGAAATTCTTTTGGATTTTTAGTTGGAGGATTTCTACGACTTAGAGAAAAAACACACAAAGTTACTTCAAGAGAAAGAGGCCCTAGATGCAACGTTGCAAAATAAAGTGAAATATGAAAGGTAAATATTATTTTTGGCACTTAAGTCATATAGGAATACTATGAAAAAGGCCTCTATTAATGTGACTCAATGCTTTCAGAGTAGCTGTTTATAGAAACGCTGTGGTAAAGTTACTTATTGAATTGGCTACGCTATAGCCATTTCTTTCGCCCTCTTCGTTTGCCCCCTCTCTTCACCTCCCCCCTTCGCACCCTCCCTTGCTTAAATTTTTCCTTTTCGCCTCCTTTTTTCCCTCTTTTTCTCTCTTCTTTCCTTCCTCAATTTCTTCCTCAATAGCTCCCTTTCCTAACTCTCTCTCTCCCTACCAGCCTCTTACCCATATCAAAAAATCAAAAATATGAAAGAAAAATAAAAAGCAGGAAAGGTTTGAATCATAAAAGATTTATAAATTGCTGACAGTAGTAAAACAGCACACTAAAGATGTTTTTCCAAAATAACAAGCAAATTATTACTGTGAGTTTAAAACTAGTATGAGCAACATAACCCTGGATGATTCGGCGTGTTGTGACAACAATGGCTTTTTTGCAATTCCATAGAATTTTGCGCTTTGAATATCCAGACGATACCACTGCCTATTGCTTTTGTTGCTAATTATTTTGCATTCTGGTTCATGAATCATGTGTACTTGGGTAGGCATTCATAAGAGACAAATTGCTAAAGCTTCAAGCTAGATAATAGGGGTAAAGAATCTCCCCTGTGAATCGATTGGCAGAGTGTTTCATTACCTCCTCGAAAAAACCATGAGCATGTTTTCCCTTGTGCATTGAAACCAACTTTGTTTGTCTATTTCTGCGCGATTTTGCTTAAGAATTGCTCCAAAAATTTCGTTCCACTTGGGTCGTGAAACCTAATGATTCCCTCCACCCTGTTTTTTAATTCTGACGAGATCAGCAAAGCAAGCACAATCAATGTGAGTATGTCTTATTCATTTATTAGTTTTAATAACTACAGTGTTACTTTTTGTCCATTCAGGCAGTTGTCAGTTGAAAGAGAGAATCTTCAGGCTAATCTCGAAAAGGAAGCACGCAAAGTCAAACGTTTGTCAATGGAGAAAGAAGAACTTATGTGGAAAGTGTCAAACTCGAGCAGCAATTTGAGCTTGTCGTCTCCTTCTTTAAATATTGATTCACCTTTACCTTCGAATGGACTGCAAAGTACTCCAAAGACTTCGCGTTCCTTTAATCGATCGCTCAAAACCCAAAGCCTGTATTTACCCACTTTGGACGACGAAGAATACACTGTATTATAGCATTAGTTATCGGATTTTCAGGCGTATTGACTTGCGTGGCGCTGGGCGTAGTTGGTCGAATTCGTTATAAATATAGGCAGCATTTTAAGCCGGTTATCTTATATGAAAGTTTTTTTCAATCTTATGTTTCAGTGCTGGTCATGTTATGGAGATTATTAAATTAAATCTGATTTAACCAATGTTATAGTCTCTATAAGTGAATCGTGAATCTTCCTTCTCTTAACATTGTGTATCTTGGACATCTCGTCATACCCAGAAGTCGCCGAGTTTGTTATCTCCACTTACAACGATGGCCATTTATTCAAACTTTGGTTGCCATATATAAGGCAGTCTTGATACGTCGTTTTCACTTAATGTTCGGCAACAGAAAATATCATATAATATCAGAGACATCACCATTAGGTTTCACTTGGTTAATCAAACATCATTTATTACAACCAGGTATGGGAAATTAATAAAGTTCTTTTTACGCGAACTTTTCAAGCAATGCTTAACAATTTGCCCTAAAACACTGGTATGGATTCCAGCTCCACATTCGACAAACCCCAATGCCTTAATAGTCTGAAATAAAGAACCCATGTGGCATCCTAACCATATCAAACTTTTTATTACCTTATTCCTACTTATGTATTGTCAATAAAATGTCCCTCACCAAAAGATTCTGGGATTCTTGCAGCTTTTAAAATCTAAGGGGTAGTTAATTTAGATTGAATTATTTGTCGGGTTATTATTTTTTATGTAATTCGTTGTATATCTGTGTTATAGGATAGTATGGTATTCTGCTTAGATGTACTTATTAAAGTATTTCATGTTTGTTTTGTTTAAGGCAGAACGTACGTGGTAATAATGTTACAGCTATTCCATTCCCTAATTCGAGTTGAGTGTTCTCCCTTTGAATATCATAGGGAACCCAACAACCAACTATTCTTCAGACACTTGACTAACTCTTACATACTTGTTCCAAAAAATAATACGTAATACTGCCTTGAGCCTTTTGCACATCTTACGAAGGAAAGAAAGGGATTTTCTGAATCCCAAGAGGAGTATCTTTGAATGTCTTACATAATTTTATGCTGCTCTGCATATACCCTACCCACAATGATTCTATTTCCTTCAATGTTCTGTTTTTAATTCTTCCTAGTTTTTGTTGTATTTGCAATGATTAAAAACTTAATTGGTTCTCTTAACTTACTGTTGATAGTTCCAAGTTGAATTTTATAAACTAATGCAGCCTAATTTTTATAAAATAGAAAATGATTATGCTGGTGTTATTATAATCTTTGACGCTTCTTTGTTAATTAGAAGCAAAATATTTGTTGAGTTAATTTTTCCTTTTTCAACCTTGCTTCTCTCTGTTTGGCAAGATTAGAAAATATTCTGGATTATGTAGGCAGTTTGAGAGGAAGTACTCTGATTTCTGTGGACAGTAAATCTAGTGATGCCTAAGTCACTTTCTCGATGCCGAGTTAAATTTAAAGTGGCTATTGCCTGTTTTGTTATTTCGTCATTCGCGTAGCAATTTTCTGTTTATAGAAATTGCTTTAAATCAGGAGAAATCAATTAAAGTAAAAGTTTCAGTCGTGACCAAAGTCTACGACAATTTTTTTAAGAAATGGTATGGATCTCTAATATTTCATTATGGGGTGTATACCTGGTTGCACTTTTGTTTTCTTTGTGATTGTGATCAAAGTGGCAGGCCTGTCGCAATAGGAGGGGGGCGTGTGGGTGTGACAACCCACTTGAAAAAATTCCATTCCAAAAACGATGATTTTTTTGCCAAATAAGGGGGTTGAACCGGCAATTTTCAAAACTTGTCGGCGAAAAGAAGATGGCTCACCCACTTTTTTGGCAATGGGACTTTATAACTCTTTTTGAACCCAAGAGCTACCGACGGGCCTGCAAAATAGTGTGTAAATACATTCTCTTATGATGCATATGATACCTAGATGAACTGTTCCTACTAATTTCGTTTGCTGCTTGAAAATCACAGGCACGCAAAAAAATTGAATAGGATAGGTGTGTACAGGTTCGAATGAGAGAGATTTTCAGGAAAGATTAAGGAGGAATAAGTTTTGGCATTTAACCCATAGGCTGTAACGTAAAATGGAAGGTTTACCTGCTCAAATTCTTAAAAGATTGTAACCGTTACCCTAACGATTTCATGAAACATGTCCGATTAGAAGTATTGCATTGTTACATGAAAGACAAGACTACTTTCTCGAAGGCCTTGATAAAGATAAAGAAGACGAGAAAAAGCCAGTTCGTTATAATGACTGATTGGTAGACAACGAAGATAGAGAAAGACATTAGGTGGACGAAGCCATGTTAACATTTTTGACAGTACAACATTGCCTCCACGGAATTCGCTACAATTGTCAATATTCATTTATCTTCAATTGCATGCGTTTGCTTTATATAATAGGAACTATAATAAAATTATTTTGATAAATTTTTGTCAACTTTTATAATACCCACTGCCACTCTCTAAAAATACTCTCAACTTTTAGGTGAACAGCTCCCTCCCAACAAGCATTGACGTTAGTTGTAAAGACGCTTCCTAATTTCTGAAGACGAATGCCCTACACGAATGAGGAGGATAGTACGAAGTGGAGAGGAGAAAATAAGAGAAGCAGAGTTGCGAGAAAGCGGAAAGGAAGAAAAGATATGTGAGTATTATAAACAGATTTTAATGTAGAGTTGACGGGACACATTTTAGCATCGTTTTCAGTAGATCTTTTAGCACGATTTTGTGAATTTATGCTGAGATATGACACCCCTATGAAAAACCTTTAAGTTATGACACCCCTATGTAAAAAGAACATAACAAAAAAAGGAGAAAATAAGAGAAGCAGAGTTGCGAGAAAGCGGAAAGGAAGAAAAGATATGTGAGTATTATAAACAGATTTTAATGTAGAGTTGACGGGACATATTTTAGCATCGTTTTCAGTAGATCTTTAGCACGATTTTGTGAATTTGTGCTGAGATATGGCCAGTGAAGGTTCGAAGTTTACAAAAAGAGTTACTGTTGCTTTGACCTGCCTCATTAACGTTAGAATCAAAACTTGACTGCAGCAATTTGATGGAAAAAGGCCAATGTTTTGTGGCCAGGTCAAGGACTATTCTGAAGTGTTTTTTAAACTGCATGGTCCATGCTGCCAAGTGGCTGGCTCGACTCTCGTTGTTAATAACAGAGCTTGTGAACTCCTAGACAAAAGAAAACCCATGCAAGCTCACGGTCTAAGTTGCAGAAAATAATCAACAGGCGAAAAAATTGACAAAGTCATATAATTCTTATATAAGGTTATTTCTTAAATATCATATACAAAGCAAATATCAAACTATATTTCATTAGATAGTATAAAAGCCATAAATAGAAAATAATTAATTATACTCGTCACCATTAACAAATAACATGTTTGCACCATCACCTTAAAAGGCCTCCGGTCATTTGATATTTAAAATATTCAGCCATAGTGCCGAATTTAAAAGCGCTGGCGGTTTTTTTATGAGACGTAAAGCCACCACGTCTGGTCGACTTGATAACTTGCTCAAAGCCAAATTGATAAATTTGTTAACTTCAAACACAACCATGTTAGCATAGATCAATTCAATTGGCCATTTTCATTTTAGATGTAGCTAATCAGACAGCTAGATACTTCACTACAAAAGTAAAAAATAACTCAAGATGCAGCTCACAAAAACCAATTTCGTAAGAATTTCAGAAAACTTTTTTTGCAGGGTAGACTCAAACGAAGGACATCGGGGGACAAAAATTCTTTGGTAATTCACCCAATAGAATTGCAAAGTAACGGCGGACTTTTTATGACAAGATACGAACGTATTTTAAAACCTTTAAGTAATGACACCCCTATGTAAAACGATGCTTAAATATATCAATTATTAGAGTTTATGGCTACGAGTGTTTTAATTACCTTAGAGTTCGTACAGACTATGATTAATTTCTTCAGATTCAGCTTCACAAGCGTTACTCAAACAGGCAAGAGCATTCACACAACAGACCTAGATGACCTTCTCTAGGTTGATTCATAATTGAACTTATTAATCAGAGGCGTGGATTGTACCTTGGCATGATCCATTTCTGTTCTTTTCATCGGAACTTTGGCTATAAGTACAAGAATCAGACCTAAAATGGACAGTGCTATGCACCCACAGTTAACAGGCTTCAGCATATCCATCTCAACCATCCAGCCAAAGATATATGTCAGCACTAAACCATACATATTCCCAGTCATCATTGCTAAAGTACAAGTGGTGAATTCTGACAGTGGATAAGTTATTTCTGCGATTTGTTCAAGGCCAAAGCTGGTATACGGCACTGCAACTAGGTTGAAAACACAAAAACTGACAAAGATGAAATTGTAACTTTTCGCCCACTGAATGGAAGCACTGAAGCAAACAAGGCAAATTGTGCCTACCACGTAGACGAACGTTGCTGTGAACTTGTATAACTGAAAGGCCTCAATCCAAAAGCCAAACAATAGGATACCAATGATGCCGATAATCGTGGCTACGAACCCCATCAACCCTATTTGAGAGTCCGGTAGGGTCTTCAGATTCGCCTTCACAAGCTGGTTCAGTAACGTACTGATGACTGTCAATAGCCCGAACATTATACCGTAAGCTTGGGCAGTCAAGTTAAAATCTAAATCTTTTGCTAAAAGTTTGATCGAGGTAAAAAACGATACATCGATGTTATCTAATTTATTGCCTCTAAGTTCTTGTGATAATGAAGGTGGAGTTGCAGGCTTGTCTTTGACAAGCAAAACAACCAAAACAAGTGATAAAGAACAAAATATTGCCTGACTCCTAACTAAATAGTCAATACCCTCCAGAACGCGGTTGAGGTCCTTTGAATCTGGTACAATGAACGTTGGCTGCAAGAACCCTACAGCCACCCCTACGTATGACATCAAGACGCCAATTGACGTGGCTATAGCACGCTCGTGCTCCCCAAACCACGTAGTCGCTAATTCTGGAGGCACAGCTGCGATAAAAGGCCCGGAAACCGCAATCATGAGCTGTCCTGCCACAATATACACAAAACCATCTCTTTGGATACCCATAGACCTTGTAAATGTCCCACAAGTATTCAAAATGGCAGCAACCAAAATTGTCGCTCTAAGGCCATATGTGGATAGGAATCCGGCAGCTGGAAGTGCAAACAGCATAAATGCAAGTAAAAAAGACATGGATAGCCAGTCGACAACTAGTGGTTCAATTGTATAGTACATGACAGCAATGTCGCTAATGGAAGAAAACGTAATCCATAGGGCATTATATGCCATATTGACAAGACAGACGGCAAGGAGCACAAACCAACGCGCTTGATATAAGGTGTATGTCTTGACATTTTCTTTCGATCCGTCAGCACAGGTGATATCTTTCAAAAATCCTGTTTGGGTACCATTCACTTCAAAAGCCACAGCTTCAATGTTGTTGTTGCTGTGGTTTGCAGTTGGGTGGTGCATTCTGAGCCACACCTAGGGATAAATCACATTTCAATGAAGAGACCTCAATTTGATTTCATTAGTGCTGGTGAGGAAATATGCTATTCTTGTTTTACCTTAACATGACAAAACCTTTATGACTCAACTATAACTCAATGGATAATTGTTTCACAAATAAAACGTTTATAATATATTAACCCAATAAAGTAAATGTTGCAAAAGCTCCGAGTAATTCTTTCAACACAAGGCAAATATTACAAAGATTAGCAAGCATCAAAAGTGAGAGCTTTATCGTAAAGTCTTGTTTTGATTGATTTGACTTAGATGCAATAATTCATATTAAAACTAACCGTAATGTTAAGAACACTTTCCTTTACAAAAAACTTGCAATTTTGAAGTTTTCTTAACTTCAAAAGTTTTTTTCTTTCAAAGTACTCAAAAATTCTTAAAACTTTTCATATTTTGGAATGTCAGGAAACCATTAGAACGAGAAATTTGCTGCAATATTATTTTTCTACGCATTGTAATTTAAAATAGATAAAATAGTAACCTATTCATACCTCTTGCACAGGGAAATAACATTAAAAACATATATTAAAGTCGCTTTCAGGTTCAAGAAGCATCACAAGCTGAGTTTGAAGAATTGATTGTATTTTTAGTAATATGTACAATGCTTTATTTCTTTCAAAAGGGAATTTGTTACTGGTTTAAACTTCAGGTTTCTTGCAATTTATCAGCCAAAACAGAAAGTTTTTGTAGCTACTCAGCAGTCCTTACATGAGTTTCTCATAAAAGAGCAAACAAATAGATGTTGCAAAAAAGATAAATAAATGGAGGAAACCAAGAGCAACAAGGAAATCTAAAAGAAAGTTGGGGAATTTACAGCATCAAAAAATTAATTGAAGTATTCTAAAAATTTTGCAAAAAGAGAGACATTTTCCAAATCCAAAATTAATAACCACCATAGAAGCTTATGTGTCACAATCCTTGTACATTTATGGAAAAAAGGAACAAACTAAAAAGATCATTTTATGCAAAAAGCTTGTTTAATTCCTTTGTGTTTTCTATTTTCAAACAACTCAAACCTCTAAGACAAAACAACTATCAGACAAAACCAGTTTTCATTCAATCCAAGTTTGAGACAAATTATTAATAACACATGTTTAAATTTGTGTTGTGAATGGTTGGGCAAAGGAAGTAGCTAAGCCTGAAAATTGAATTTTCTCCTAATTCTGCTGTGTCTATGATTAATGAATTTGAAAGGGTAAGCAATAGCATATCTTACTGGTCAACTGCTATATATTCTACAAAAGTGAATAGAGCGACAAGAAAAACTAATGGAACCTAATGCATAAATCAAATTTTGTTGCTAAGACAAATTATTATCGCTTTTTGTCCATAAATGGTGTTTTCAACAAATTTATTGAGTTGTAATGCATCATAAGAGCCACCATTATAACAAGTTTTCATATTATATCTTACAGAGGCAACACTTTCCAAGGGATGTCGAGGCTCAGATTAAAAGTCAAGAGAGTATGATTGATAAATTTAAGAAAAGACTAAACTGAAAGGGTAAGCATTGGCATATCTTACCGGTCAACTGCTATATATTCTACAAAAGTGAATACAAAACAATGCATCAACATATCAAAGAAAGAAGCCTTGTTAGTGCAAAATAATCATGATGGCAAATACAAATGAACCATTTTGGCCTTCCTTTGGTTATCCTCTGTACAGACTAAGTTTTATGACCAATGCTCTATCGTAATACAATAGAAAGTGAAAATCCTCTCCCTTCATCTAAATTTAGAGACATGACTTTCAATAGCAGGGAAAACATTTCGAGAACTTGATGGTGTTAAATCTCATACCCACTGTCTAGGGTCACAGATATTGCACAGATAAGTATCAAAAAAGAATCCTTGTTAATAAGAGCAAATATAATTTATTCATATCTATGGCCCAATTTTGAGGCATAAATTTGACCCACCTGATGGCAATTGTAGGAAGAAACTATAATGCAAAAAGTAACAAGGAAATTAAAATAGGTTGTGAAATCTGTTGCCTTGAGTGCACATGTCATGAAACCACATTCAACAACTTACTAGATCATTTATGAACTAGGAAAGCAGGTTTAGAAATTCACATATAAGGTAAGGTGCCTGTCATTGCCTGAGGCAAGCTAGATAGATTTAGAGCAATTTCATAGATGTCTTGTCACTACAAATGGACCAATAAATTTCCTAACAAAGCAGGAAACTGTTCCTGATGCTGGTGGATTTGTATCCATGCACAAATAAACTATTTTTCCAGTTGGAACATGTAAATTACATACTGAAATATTATATAGCTTGTCCTGGCAGTTGATGAAATATTATATAGCTTGTGATGATTTGATGGCAGTGAATTGTGTATTTGACGTTTTTATGTTTAAAAAACAAGTTGATGTGCATACAGTTAGATCTGCTGGTAAGTTATGTTAATTCTAAACTAAGCATTGGTAACGGTCTAATGTAAAGACCAGTGATGCCATCTAACAAAGTTTGGAGCTGGGCTGTGCTGCAGGCAACTTATGGAAGCCACATCTATGATCACACTCATGACCACAGACAGCACAATTGCATTTGTGTTCTCTTCTGTTGTGTATATTAAATCATTCAAATGATTCACTGACTCAAGAAGACTGATAGGAAATTGCTGATTTGCTGAAAATCTATAGCTTAATGAAGAATTCCCAATAAAGGATTTATTCAACCAAACATGTGCTCACTTAGCCAACCCTCCAAAAAAATACTCTTTCTGAATTTTGACAAGAGGGCAGGAACCCCCTCCCTCCCCCTCCCCCTCCATATTCACCTTGCAAAGTCCCTTATTAATAATAATTCACATTATTAACGCTAAAAATTTCTTAAGGTGCTTAATTTGTGGCGTGCAGTCAAAAATATCAAAAAAAACTTGTCCTCTTGCAAGAAACAAAGTTTTCAGTGGAAACAAATTTTTAAAATCTCAAGTTTTTCTTGAATCACCAAATTATTTTCAGTCAGACTCGGATTTTGAGCTCTAGGGGGATGGCAAGTCTTTGTAATCTAAATAAAATGAGATTATTCTGCCTCTAAATTATATATATGTTTTCTAAATGTGTTAGATCTATTGATCTACTAGTAAGCTCTAAAGAGCGCAATACTGTTTGCAAGTAAATAAATGTGTGGCAATTAGGCCAAATTTTACTTTAATGTGGTTGAAAACCTCTTGGGTATTCATTGATTATGGAAAATAAAGATCTTATCTTGTGTTGAGAAGAAATTAGGTAAAAATTGGACGAAGACAAATCAGCATTAGTAATGCGTTCCCAATTTATTATAATTGACAGATTAAATTGGGACAAGGCCAGCCAGGTGAACTTAAAATGTTTTTAATAAAAGCCCAGGACTTTGGAAAACTTAACCTTCAGGCCTGCAAACGACGACTGGGATATCAAGAAGCTGAGGAATGTCCTTTGTGGTTTAAGAGCAAGAGGGGAGGTTCACTATCACCGTTCTAACTCTTCTCCTTCGAATCAACGCAGATAATCGCTATATTCATTGTTAGTTATTCAAAATTGCTGCAGAAATCAAGTGGCTTGCATATCACTCGTTGATTTAAGTCACATTATTCAATAAAGCTTCGTTAAAGCTAATTTTGAGGAACCCAAAAGTAAAAACAGTCCTAAACCATCAAACCACAAGAATACCACCTCAAGTGTAGAAGAGTGAAGTATAGTCTATCTCTACACAAATTGAAATCATAGCGAAGAAAGAAAGTTCCAAAAGTAATATATAATGTGATGCAGAAAAAAAGTTCCAAAAGTAATATATAATTTGGCTTTTACCGCTCCTCTTCCGTTTCGTGTACCATTGAGAACTTTGCTAGCGCCGCCATACAGGCGGCAACAAGAAAGTGGCCTAAAAACACTACAGGCACGAGCTGCCTGGTCGGTGGCCGCACAAAGCACTTTATATTCTCTGATTCTGCAAATATTGAGAGAAGTTTTACAAATATGCTTGTAATAAATTGAGCTTATACAAAAAACCTACCCCCTTCTGTCTTTCCTCATTGAATTTGAATCTACGCTTTCTCCCATTGATTTTGCATGCTTTACTTCCCAATTCCTTCGCAGTTACCAAAACAAGCGAGAGCAAGCTCCGCAGAAAATTCATCGGTTTCTTGATCAAATTCGCACATTTCACATTCATTTTCTTGAAGGCTAGCGCGAAAGTCCTCAATAGCCTTCTCAGTTGAGAGTGAAGACCTCTTACCAGAACCAATCGGATAGTCTTCATTTCTTCTTATCAAAATGTTCCATTCCATCGAAAAAAAGTTAGCATGCTGCAGCATAGGGGATTAGAATTCCAAAACGAAAATTCGAGTTTGCTAGGTACCTCAGATATTAAAAGAAAAACGGGATAATTCAAGCTTTTACACGTTGCTCCATCTTTGCTGTTTAACCATGGAAACAAGCAATATAACCAAAGAGAATGCCAGCAAATTCGGAAATGAAAGTAAATATTCATACCCCTTTTGTTGAATATTTTCCAAAAGATTTAGCACTCGAAAACCACTTTACCCGTGTCAAGAGTGCAGGTAACAAATGCTATTCAAATATACGACGTAAATTCCAAAATGCTTCATAATTTATCACAAAATATCATAATTTATTACAAATAACTAATATATATTATCAGAGCAGGCGCCGCGGAGGGTTGAAAAAAGTGGGGGGGGGGGCTTAAACTGAATAAAAAAATTTGTTCTGACTACAAATATGATAAAGTCTTTTTGTCATAATTTCAACAAGTGCTACAATAAAATTTAATTATAAAACAACAGAACTGCTAGCTTAACAATGTTTACTAAAACACAAATTTTTTAAAATATCTTTTAATAAATCTACAGAATGTCCTCCGTGACAAATTTTCCAAAATTTCTGTGTCTGTTTTCATTGTTAACAAATTGGTTTCCAATGTCAAGCAAGCTCAATGTATCAGTCTTGCATTTATGAGAGTGAGAATAGCCCTACTGTTGAATCTCTCCTGTGTCATTTTCGATCTTAGCCAAGTCTTGAGATGCCTTACCATTAAAAAAGATCTCTTCTCCTGAAGCACTTACGTGCAGTAACTTTTAAATAGTGACTACGTGACAAATTAGCTGACGCCCTTCATTTTGTAGCCCTTTTAGTTCGTTCAAAAAACGTCGAAACAGGAAATGTTGCCTAAAGCCTCTTTAAACACGGCTGGCAACAAGCATAGCTGAGAGCGTAAAGCTGTAACATCGACATCACCACTGTAATTTAATTTCAAGAACTGAATCCCATTGTCAAGGTCTTTTGACTACAGGGGATTAAGAATTAAGCATTCCAGCTCTTCGTATGTCGAAGATTTATCGATTCTACCATAAAGACTTCAAAATATACCCTTCGGTCATGGTCTTTTGCAGTATCCTAAAAAGATGCCGGTCCTGTGCCTTCTTCAAATCGATTTGGGCAGCGTCTTTTTCTTGGTAACGAAGGCTCGCCAATGAAACTATGCTGTTTTGCCTTTACCAAAATTGATGAATAAAACAGTTCAAAGCATTGATCATTTCTCACGTTTTGAAGTGTTATCTTCATAAAATTCGTGTTACGTTTGTGGATATGAGCAGAGAGAGACGTAGAATGATCAAGAAACTTATACTTTGTAACTCTGATTCTGGTTACTGTAGCATGTAATGATGTTAATGATATGGGTTGCATTGACACATACAAATAGAGCAATGTTAATGGATCATTACATTCGTAACACGTTTGCTTGACACTGCTGACGTTTTTGTCCCTTGCAACGTTTTCGAAAGATTATCGGTGTGACAAAATATTCTTAGGTCAAGGTTTACTCCAAAAAAGATATTAAACTTTGTCATTTGATATTCACAGCTAATTATCTTTGCTTTAATATCAGGATCCGTCTTTCTTGACAAAGATTCTTTCCACCAGTCCATCAAACCATTGTAGTTGTCCAAAATTCTTTGAAACAGCTAGCCCGTTCTGTCCACCTTGTTGCGCTGAACTTTGTCAATCCTCCTGACGCTTTGTCAAAATCCTGCTCGATGTTATCTTTGATATCTCCAAGCAGGTTTTCCCGCTTTGGAGGGTACTTGACCAATGCAATGATTTCGTTCCCTATGTCCATTGCATCTGAAAGTACTTTGCATCTATGCGTTGTGTCTTTGCAGGGCCGCGGAAAGGATTTCTGGGACCCGGGTCAAAACAAAAGATAAAAGCAAGGCACACCGGAGGCGACCTTCTAAGGGGCCCAGGAAAATTTTTTGAGACGATGGTTATTAAAATTGCAGCTGTTTTGATTGCTGAAATTGCGATGGTGGCTATTAATTCTCTAGTCTTTTGAAAATAGTTTAAATATTACTGGTATACTATCGTCATAATGCATGCATATTTCTCAACTATAAAATATGCAGTTCTTTACATTTAAAAAAATCTTAGGAAGTGAAAAACGTTTGAATACTAAACTTGATCAAAACGGACATGCTGCAACAAAAAAATTATCACTATTCAAATAATTTGAAAACTTTATACCTAGCAATCAGAATGCAACCTTTCAATGCCAATAAAAAACTAGTTGATTCGATCTTGGAAGAAGCTCATTTAGACGAGGAGCTAGATGTTCCAAAAAACTGAAGACCAAGAGAAATCAGTCAAGTTTATCTCTCTGGTGAACTAGACCTTTCCAGTAAATTCTTAATAATGCTAAATAAGTAGAACACGCTAGACAAATTGGCTTATTGTATTTTGCGAAAATTTTTGCATAATGCGAAAATGCGAAATTTCGCAAAATACAAGTTTCGAGGTGGTATTTTGTAAAATGCGAAAACTGATTCTAAAAACTTTATTTGCCCATATCAACGACCGAAAACAAGCAATTCATATTCAGGGCGACTCTGTTCATGCAAATAGCCTAGTTCATGTCCCATTTAACGTTAGATAACTCATGGACACATTTTGGAAAATGGTTCAAAAACCAACCACACCAAGGCCATGAACGGCCTAATTGTGAATTGCCCATTCAAGCGAAAGACGATAACAGTAAGCATCCCGGTGCTTGCTAATTGGTAATTGGTAAATACCCAACATTCTGCGTGTTCTGTCTTGTTTTAGGAGTAATTTACGCCTTTATCCACAAGGCCTATTTTCCTGCTTCCTTCCCGGTGAAACCCACGTGGCTGGAAAAGGACGGGGGTGATGTCAAAAGATTTTCGCAAAATACAAAATGGCTGGGGGTTTTTGTATTTTGCGAAAACTCGCCAAACATTGTCGAAATGTTAGTTTTTATTTGAGAAAATGTACGGAAAGGCTTTGGATTGTATTTAAAATTTTGTTTTTTTGAGTAGGCATCAAAAGATTCGATCCAATTAAAGAATTTTCGCAAAATACAAAATGGCTAGGGGCTTTTGTATTTTGCGAAAACTCGCCCAACATTGTCGAAATGCTAGTTTTTATTTGAATAAATGTACGGTAATGCTTTAGAAAGAGGCTTTGGGTTTTTTTGATAGCGTAGCAGGAACCTATAACAAAAAGGTGCATGCATTTTCTTTGGCGCCAGACAATGACTCACTTCTTAAAAGAAATTAGCAGGACGCCCATTATTTGTGTCATCAACGTGTGAAGACTTCCCTCTTCTCATTCATAATGACATTTTTCTTTTGTTCTACTTCCTGGGTGCCTATTTGTGCCAATCTGGTGACATTCCATGTGATTGAATTTTATCGGTTGGGCGAGTTTTCGCAAAATACCAAAACCCCCAGCCATTTTGTATTTTGCGAAAATTCTTTAATTTGATCGAATCTTTTGATGCCTACTCAATTGACAAGATTTTAAATACAGTCCAAAGCCTTTCCGTACATTTTCTCAAATAAAAACTAACATTTCGACAATATTTGGCTAGTTTTCGCAAAATACAAAAACCCCCAGCCATTTTGTATTTTGCGAAAATTCTTTAATTTGATCGAATCTTTTGATGCCTACTCAATTGACAAGATTTTAAATACAGTCCAAAGCCTTTCCGTACATTTTCTCAAATAAAAACTAACATTTCGACAATGTCTGGCGAGTTTTCGCAAAATACAAAAAACCCCCAGCCATTTTGTATTTTGCGAAAATTCTTTAATTTGATCGAATCTTTTGATGCCTACTCAAAAAAACAAAATTTTAAATACAGTCCAAAGCCTTTCCGTACATTTTCTCAAATAAAAACTAACATTTCGACAATGTCTGGCGAGTTTTCGCAAAATACAAAAAACCCCCAGCCATTTTGTATTTTGCAAAAATTCTTTAATTTGATCGAATCTTTTGATGCCTACTCAAAAAAACAAAATTTTAAATACAGTCCAAAGCCTTTCCGTACATTTTCTCAAATAAAAACTAACATCTCGACAATGTCTGGCGAGTTTTCGCAAAATACAAAAACCCCCAGCCATTTTGTATTTTGCGAAAATCTTTTGACATCGCCCCCGTCCTTTTCCAGCCACGCGGGTTTCACCGGGAAGGAAACAGGAAATTAGGCCTTGTGGATAAAGGCGTAAATTACTCCTAAAACAACACAGAACACGCAGAATGTTGGGTATTTACCAATTACCAATTAGCAAGCACCGGGATGCTTACTGTTATCGTCTTTCGCTGGAATGGGCAATTCACAATTAGGCCGTTCATGGCCTTGGTGTGGTTGGTTTTTGAACCATTTTCCAAAATGTGTCCATGAGTTATCTAACGTTAAATGGGACATGAACTAGGCTATTTGCATGAACAGAGTCGCCCTGAATATGAATTGCTTGTTTTCGGTCGTTGATCTGGGCAAATAAAGATTTTAGAATCAGTTTTCGCATTTTACAAAATACCGCCTCGAAACTTTTATTTTGCGAAATTTCGCATTTTCGCATTATGCGAAAATTTTCGCAAAATACAATAAGCCGACTAGATGTCTAACTTGAGATAATTGCCCATTGAGCTGGTGAGGCAAAATCACTCAAGCGGAAATACTGACAAAAAGACAATCACACATAAGGACTCAGTACGGGAAATTGCAAGGCGGACGAAGGAAAACAAATATTTCGAAAATTGGCATAATTTTGAGAGGAAGGCTACACTGTATCAGCTTGCCATATTAATTTTGAGGTTTTTAAATTATAAATTGTTTTTGGGAAAGGGGGTCTTGAGATTTTTAAAATATTTTACTTGCTGCGACGTTCGTAAAGGCCCTGGACTAGGTAATGTTTACGTTGTCAAAAATACTGTTTTTTGGGTTTATTCGAAAAAATCATTCATACGAGTGGATATCGAGATTATTTTCGGTTTAGAATATATAGTTTGGCTTTATGTTGAAGTTAGGCATGCATCTCATTGTTTCGTGCGAACTTAGAATGTAATTTTTATTATTCTTCTGTCTTTTTATTTAAAATAAGACTGGTCCTGTCTGGCTGCGAATGTTAAAAACAATATTTCCTGACTGATAGCTAAATCCTACGACTCACTGGCGATGTCAATTCATGGGCGGCGCAAAAGGGACTGGGGCCCCCACACTTTTTACAACTAAACAGATTTTTAAAAAAAACTAAAAATGACTAAAAGGAAATAATAGCGAGATAAAGCCTTTCGTTTACTTAATTTCAAGGGAATCAGGCTGTTCGGGTTTGATTTTTTTATATTCATATCAAGACTTTTCACATAGAGTTACATGGACAAATATAGATACAAACAGGGCCACATTTCTCATTGGGGCTCATTGGCCCAGTTTTATTTGATGCCGTAGGGTTTCTTCTCCTAAAGTGTCTCTTTGTACCAGTGCTCGCGCCACCGGGGGGGGGGGGGGGGGAGGGTGTGTGGCTATAGCCCCTCCACTTCTTTGCGAAGCAAGTAGTTTTAAAGCTGCAGTAAAAGGGGAAAAAGGCCTTGACCCCCTGCTTTAGCTATAACCGTGGCCCCCACAGGCCCTCAGTGATAGGCTGCTCAGTGAGGCCAACGCCCCCTTTTCTGCTCTCACTTTGAGGAGAAATAGCTGGGCCCCGCACGAGCACAAACAGGAAGCAAGTGAAAAAACCTACACGTAAAAGCAACCTTCTATGGTAGCTCAATTTAAATCCGTAAAATTATTTTAGTTATCGTGATTTCTTTGTCTGTGATTCTCTGCGAATAGCAATATTTTTGACAACAGCAACAGCAAATAAATTTTTTAAAAATCTTAAAACACCGTTTCCCAAAACAATTTATAGCTTAAAACCTTTGAAATGAATATGGCAAGCTGATACAGTTTAGCTTACCTCTCAAATTTATGCCGATTTTCGAAAATATTGGTTTTCCTTTGCCCGCCTTGCAATTTCCCGTATTTCCGCTTGAAAACAGCTAGTTAGATATCTAGCGCCTCCGGCGCTTCTATATCATTTACCACTATCAGCAGACGTCATTCTCAAAATGGCTCTCCGACTTTCAACTGGACAAAGATTCATGATTGCTAATCCAAGAAATTTCACCATCCGTCCGTCAGTGCTAGCAGGACCCTGGCTATATAGGTTATATACAAATTTACCTTTCTTGGCAGAATAACCGCCATTGCTCATTGTTGCTTATTGTACAATATTGTCATTTCTATTGTTCATTCATTGTAAATGCACGAGAATCCAGGAGCCACTGTAACAATTGTGAACATTGTAACATTTGCCCCATTTTGTGAACATTGCAACGAATTAAAGTTTGTTGTGTTTGTCTTATGCATTGCGCTATTCCATTTTTACTCCATACAGGGGGATGGAAGTAAGATTTCTGTTAATCATATATCCCCCGGAAAGTGAATTTGAAGATCATGTCCACTCTAATTTTGATTCTTTCAACCCCCCCCCCCCCCACAACACACACAACCTCCCCCCCGGAAAATTCATGTCATTCTTTTTAATGAATTTTCTTAACCCATTGGAGAAAACATCGTACATTTTTTAATACCCCTTGTAAAACTTCATATATTTTTTTCTTTCAACCCCCTGGAAAAATATACATTTGTCTGATACCCCCTGGAATATCCTTCGTGCCAGACCCCCCTGGAATTTAGCATAGGGCTCAAATCTTGATTGGCTGAGAGCTTGCGCTAAATCACGTGACCTCTCTCGCCGCTGAGCCAATCACAGCCCCGGAAAGTGTAAACAAACTTAGGCCAAAGCCGAAAATTGGGCATTTTTACCACCGTCCATTAAAAAAATAACGTGTAAAATCTGCTACAATAAATTTCAAATTTTTTTAACTACATCCCTACACAGATAAATTTCCCACAAATCTACCGTGGAACATGACCTCGATTTTGCGTTGTTAAGAAAATACAGCGTTGTAAACCTAGCCATAGGATACCTTCACATCCAAGGGGTTTAAAATTAACACAATTTCAAGTCAATTATTGCTTTTACCCCATAAAACCAAAATTTTGCATATTTCAGTTGCTTTATATCTGAATATCACATTAGACTCAGCTTAGTTTTAAAAAACTCTGACGAACAACGCATGCAGTCTTTACTAGAGCTTTGATCAACGCAAAAATGAGAGAATTTCCCTTTTCAAGACAAAAACTCTCAATAGCTTTCAACTGATCATGTAAAAATGCTCCACCTAGCCGGAGAAGCTTTTAAACTTATTTTGCGACTGTACCATGTCCTGAGCATCTCTGCTGAAGCACAGGTATCTAAGTATTGTGGGGCGTGAAACGATTAGTTCTGAACATGTGCTGGGCACCCAAACAGAATCGTAATACATGTACATAAAGGGAAAAAAGCTACTCAAAACCTGATTAGAAATACTTACTGTGTTTCTGTGAGTGTTGGAATCCTGCTTTGCCAATTTTTGAATCATGATTTACATAACGCGTTTGAAGGTAAATTTTTGGGTTATTCTTGTCCTTGTGACATAAGAATTCATATT